>JAANYP010002832.1:0-600000 GCA_020465985.1 Centrapalus pauciflorus
GAAACATATCAAGAAGCAATATAAATACATAGAATAGGTCTTTCTATTGTAGAGGAGTTTTCTGCATATTTTGAGTCTGTAATTGCTTTGTTGATTAAGTTTTCATAAGCCTCTAAGGTTGTAAAACCCTAAGAACAGTCTGTGTTATTCGTCTAATCAAACAGATTAGAGGTGATTGTAATCATTGAATTCAGCAATACAAACAGTCTTGATTACTTCTTGTGTGTTTATTCATTATTGATTCTGAAAGTTTTTGTTAAAATAATTAAGTGTTGTTCCGCAAACTTCTTGATTAAACTTTGATTCAAAGCAAGATTATTGATTTATACTCTGATAAATTCAAATCAGTTAGTCTTGGTAATTCATATTTAGATCCTGACAAGTGGTATCAGAGACAGGTTTGTCAAACCAGATTGTTCAAATCAGGTTTTTCAAACCAGGTTACTCTTTGTTTTTCAAAGTCAAAAACTTTTTTTTAAATTTTTAATTGTTTTGCAATGGAATTTGAAAACAGCAGCAGTGGATCTGGGCAAGGACTCAAAGTGCCTATGCTCAAGCCCACTGAGTTTGAGATGTGGAAACTCAGGATTCAACAGCATATTCAATTCATTGATTATGTCATATGGGAAGCTGTTGAATTTCCTCCTGTAGTTGATCCAGAACTTGATGAAGAGGGAAAACCAGTCAAAACTCCTCCAAAAACTGAACTTGAAAGGAAGGCTAGAATGAATGAAGTAAAAGCACTTACATTGTTACAAATAGCCATTCCTAATGCTTATCAACATCAGTTCAAAAATTTTTATACTGCTCATTCTCTTTGGAATGCCTTAGAGAAGAGGTTTGCTGGTAATGCCAGTACCAAGAGAAACCAAAAGGACCTCTTGAAACAGCAGTATGAAAACTTTTCTGGTGGCAAGAATGAAAACCTTACTCAAATTTTTGACAGGTTCAACAAACTGATAAGTGAACTGGAAAGTGCAAAGGTCAATCTGGATCAAGATGAAGTCAACAGAAAGTTTCTCAGATCTCTTGGAGAAGAATGGACAGTCTATGCTGCACAATGGAGAACAAAAGACACTCTTGATGAGATAGAATTGGATGATCTGTATAACAGTTTAAGAGTGTTTGAGACTGAGATTGATGCTAAAAAGAAATCATTTTCTTATAATCACAATACTGCTCTTCTGTCTTCTGAAAAATCAAATAACTGTGATTCTTTTTCAGGTGGTGATGGCAATTCTGCTGAAACTCACTATGAGGCTTTTGTTGCCAATGATGGATTATTTGCTCTAAATGTTGAAGACTTGGAACAAATTCATCCAGATGATCTTGAAGAGATGGATCTAAAGTGGCAACATGCAATGCTGACCATGAGGGCCAAAAGATTTTTGAAAAAAACTGGAAGGACCAACTTTCAAGCCAAGACAGAAGGCAAACCATCTTTTGATAAATCAAAAGTGGAATGCTATAAATGCCATAAGCTTGGTCACTTTGCCAGAGAATGTAGATCTCAAGGTCAACAGCCATCAAGGACTTCACAGCCCATTCAAACATCATCATCAACAACACTTGTCTCTCAAGAAGACAATGTGTTTGACTGGAGTGCTCAGACAGAGGAAGAATTTCAAAATCAAGCACTTATGGCAGAAACATCAAATGTCTCCTCCACTGAACTGCCCTCTGAGGTAAATTCTAAACTCTGCTCTCAATCATGCAAAAATATGGTTAAAAAATACAGAGATCATAATGAGAGCATGTGCAAAACTCTAGCTAAGATGGAAGAAAGGAGATATGAATACATGCAAGCCATAGAAGATTTGGAAAAACAGATCAATGATTATAAGGATAATGAGATTCAAATGGGGTATGATAGAACCTATCATGAGTGGGAGAAAAAGGAGCTAAATAAGAAAATAGAATCTCTGAATAAAAAGGTAGAAGAGACTGAACAAAAGGTGTTTGAGGCTAATAAGATTCTATAATCTGTTAACATAGATCTAGGAAACTTCAAGTTAGCAAATCAAAAGCTGGAACACCTAATGGAAGTCCAATTTAAAGATAGAGTGAAATCTCAGGTCAATCCCAAAGAAGGAATAGGATACAGAGCTACTCCACCTCCATACAATAACAAGTACATTCATCCAATGAGTGAGGTTGCTGATAGACTTGTAAATGAACCACTAGATGAGTCTATAACTATTGTAGATCCTATTCTTGATAACAGTCCTGAATTAAAGGAAGATAAGAGTCAAAATAGAGACCGTGACACAATGAGTGCACCCATAGAGGTCCAAGCCCCCAGTAAGAAAGGAAAAGAGAAGATGAGTGTATGCAATGCTACTCCACAAGTTTCTGTACATTCTAACTGTAACACTGCATCTTCATCAAAAGGAAATAAAAGAGGTAAAACTGCTTCTGTCTGCACATGCCAAAAGCATGGTGTTCAAAAGTTTCCTAAACAACAGCAGGTAAGAGGAAATCAAAGAAACAAGAACCAGAAATTGGCAGAAAAGTCTGGTTCTCCAATTCAAACTGTCAAAAGATGTTTTCACTGTGGAAGGAAGAATCACTTAGCCAAAGATTGTTTTTACAAACCAGCTGTTGCAAAACAGACTGTGTCTCACACAAAATCAAATTTTATTCAGGCAAAACACTCAAAAGTGAAACCTTCCACAGCAGTTCCAAAGAAAACAGTTGATCACAGGTTTTATAAAGTTAATAAAAAACAGTCCACACATCAAAAACAAGTTTTGGCAAAGTCTAAATCAAGTTTTAAACAAATATGGTGTGTCAAGGACAAATCTGATGCTCAAACTGCTAATGCAAAAGATCAGACTGTTAAGACAAAATCTGATGCTGTTAGTGCAAAAACTGAAACTGTTAACACTACAAACACAGCTCAAACTGCTGAGCATCAATCTGGAGCTGCTAGTGAACCATCTGAGACTGTTAGAAGAAAAGATGATCAAAATAGTTGGATACCTCATATAATCACCAAATACTCTCCAAAGACTCCATCAGTAGATCTCACTAAATATAAGAAGTCAAAAACAGTATTTAGTTATGTCAATGTACAAGGCCAACCCAAAACCAATTTGGTTTGGGTTTACTCCACTACTAACTAAGCTGTTATTTGTGCAGGGCAACCACAGGTCTCCTCATAGAACAAGATGGCATCTGGACAGTGGATGCTCTAGGCACATGACAGGCAACTCTGAATGCTTGTCAAATTTCAAAAGTTTTGATGGAGGTTTTGTTGCATTTGGAGGCAACTCAAAAGGAGGTAAGGTTACAGGTAAAGGTACTGTTAATGCAGGCAACATGACATTCCATGATGTTTTGTATGTTGAACAACTTAAGTACAATTTATTAAGTGTCTCTCAAATCTGTGACAAACAAAACATTGTTCTGTTCACAGATTCTGAGTGCATTGTTCTTTCAAAAGATTTCAAAGTTCCTGAAAATCTTGTTTTACTAAGAACACCAAGAAAGGACAATGTTTACTGCCTGGACACAGATCTCTTATCTAAATCAAATACTTTAAGCTGTTTAATATCCAAAGCATCATCAAATGAGTCTGCTCTTTGGCATAGAAGGATGTGTCAAATGAACTTCAAGTCCATGAATGCTTTAGTTAAAAAGAATCTGGTAAGAGGCTTACCACAAAAGGAGTTCATTTGTGATGATCATTGTGTAGCATGCCTTAAAGGTAAGCAACACAAAACTTCTCATAAGACCAAAGAAGTAAATTCAATCTCATCTGTCCTTCAGTTGCTACATATGGATCTATTTGGTCCAACATCTGTTTTGAGTTTGAATAAAATGGCATACTGTTTAGTCATTGTTGATGATTTCACCAGATTTACTTGGGTTTACTTTCTTAGGTCCAAAGATGAAACTGCTGAGCTAGTTAAGTCTTTTATCCTTAAGATAGAAAACCAATCAAATTCCAAAGTTAAGGTGATAAGATCAGACAATGGAACTGAATTTAAAAATCACATTCTAAACAGTTTCTGTGAGTCCAAAGGCATTGCTAGAAAATATAGTGCACCAAGAACACCACAACAAAACGGTGTAGCTGAAAGAAAGAACAGAACATTAATTGAGGCTGCTAGAACAATGTTAGCTGATTCAAATCTGCCAATGACTTTCTGGGCAGAAGCTGTTAATACAGCCTGTTATGTTCTAAATAGGGTTCAAGTTGTTCAATCAAAAGGGAAAACTCCCTATGAGTTATTCCATAACAGAAGTCCCCTAATTGCTTTCTTCAAGCCTTTTGGATGCCCATGTACTATTCTTCACACTAAAACTCACTTAGGAAAGTTTGAAAGTAAAGCTAAAGAAGGATTCTTTGTAGGATACTCAATTGAAAGCAAAGTCTATAGAGTATACAACAGTGTGTCTAAAACAATTGAAGAAAGTGTCAATGTTGAATTTAATGAAAATACTGCTAATATCAAATGCACTGGTCCTGATTGGTTGTTTGATTTAGATTCACTAACACATTCTCTGAGCTTTGTTGAGTATACTGCAGAAGCTGATGCATACAGGGTTGAAGCTGCTAACACAAATTCTCATGCTGTCAATACATCTTCTCAAGCTGTTGGCACAAAATTTCAGACTGCTACACATTCAACAAGTTGGGATGATTACACCACTCTACAACTTCTGTCATGTGATCCTCCAGGGGTCCTGAATGCCCAACATGATGCACATCCAGATACTGAACTGCCACTCCCAGGTCCTGAGAGAACAGCTCCAACACAAAAGGACACAGTCCCAGATTCAAGACAGGCTGTTCCTGAAGCTGATCCTTTTACTAGTTCTGATGGAGATGATACAAATCTTGGAACTTCTTTTCAAACAGAGAGAGAGCCCACACTAAGGGTTCACAAGTATCACCCTCTCAATCAAATACTGGGTGATCCAAGCACTCCTGTTCAAACAAGGAAAATGGTTCACAATGAGACTGCTGCTGCTGAACAAGCAGTCCCTGAATTCAGTCTAGCTGCTTTTGAACATGCCTGTTTCATGTCTCAACTAGAACCCAAAAAGGCATCAGAAGCATTAAAAGATTCATCCTGGATTGAAGCTATGCAAGAAGAGCTTTTACAGTTCAAAATTCAGAATGTATGGACTCTGGTGGATCTTCCTAAATGTAAGAGAGCAATTGGTACAAGATGGGTGTTCAGAAACAAGAAGGATGAGAGATGGATAGTCATCAAGAACAAAGCAAGACTAGTAGCACAAGGGTACACTCAAGAAGAAGGCATTGATTATGATGATGTATTTGCTCCAGTAGCAAGAATTGAAGCCATCAGACTATTTCTAGCCTATGCAAGCTTCAAAGGATTTAAAGTGTATCAAATGGATGTCAAGTCTGCTTTCCTGTATGGGACAATTGAAGAGGAAGTATATGTGTGTCAACCTCCTGGTTTTGAAGATTACAAGTATCCAGACAGAGTGTACAAGCTAGACAAGGCTCTCTATGGTCTTCACCAAGCCCCCAGAGCATGGTATGACACTCTGTCATCATATCTTCTACAGAATGGATTCAAGAGAGGCACTTTGGACAAAACACTCTTCACTAAGTCTATCAAAGATGAGATTCTGCTTGTCCAAATCTATGTTGATGACATCATCTTTGGTTCAACCAATGATGGTTTGTGCAAAGAGTTTGAGGCCCTAATGCACAAAAAGTTTCAAATGAGTTCAATGGGGGAACTCACATTCTTTCTAGGGCTGCAGGTTAAACAGAAGCCTACTGGTCTTTTCATAAGTCAATCAAAGTATGTGAAAGACATACTGGAAAAGTTTGGCTATCAAGACACAAAGGTTGCAAGCACTCCAATGGATCCTCATAAACAGCTCCATACAGACAAAGATGGCATAGATGTGGACATTCATCTATACAGATCTCTTATAGGATCTCTCATGTATCTAACATCTTCCAGACCTGATATTATGTTTGCTGTCTGTGTGTGTGCTAGGTTTCAATGCTCTCCAAAGGATTCTCACTTGGTTGCTGTTAAGAGAATCTTTAGATATCTTAAAGGCCAACCACATTTAGGCCTATGGTATCCTAAAGACTCACCTTTTGAACTAACTGTTTATTCTGACAGTGACTATGGTGGATGCAACATTGACAGGAAATCCACAACTGGTGGATGTCAATACTTAGGAGCAAGACTGGTCTCCTGGCAATGCAAAAAGCAAACAACTGTCTCCACATCATCCACTGAAGCAGAATACGTAGCAGCTGCAAGCTGCTGCTCCCAGGTAATGTGGATTCAAAATCAACTAAGAGACTATGGTATGAATTTCTTATCCACTCCTATTTATATTGACAATTCAAGTGCAATCAGCATTGTGCAAAACCCAGTGAAATTCCCAAAAACCAAGCATATAGAAATCAGATTTCACTTCATCAGAGACTGTAATGAAAAGAAGTTAATCCAAGTTACCAAAATACATACAGATGATCAGTTAGCTGATCTATTTACAAAACCTTTTGATGTGGGAAGGTTCACTTTCCTAGTATCAAATATTGGTATGGTAAACATGGATTAATTGGTTTTCATTATTATCTACACAGTATGCTTATTTAAGGGGGAGACACTGTTTTATTGAAAAGTTGCAAAATTTTAAACTAACAGCATGAGAATTTTCTCATGCTGCTAGTTCATTTTCTCGGACTGCTAGTTATTTTCACTTGATCTGTCAAAATGTGCAGGGTATTTGGGTAATTTTTTCAAATGTGTGCGCGGGACCCAAGCTTTTCGAAACCTTTAAAGGTCCCGATTTCGTTCAGTTGTAACTACCAGTTACAAATTCTTCTTCCACGGCCTCTTGCTTTCTCTCTGAACGAATCACACATTCTTCTTTCAAACCCTAAACCATCGTTTCTTCATCAATGGAGTTTGTAAAAGAGCATAACTGCCTCCCATACACCCTAAAACACTCTGAACTTCAACCGTTTCATGCAATGATGGATTTCCTCAGGCACTCCCATATCCATTATGCCCTGACCATAAACCCTACTATATACATCTCCCATATTGAACAGTTTTGGAATCATGCATCTGTTCAAACCATCAATGGAGTGCCTACTCTCATATCCAAGATTGATGGAACTGTCATCAATATCACTGAGGAATCCATCAGACATCACTTGCATCTTCAAGATGCCTCAGGTATGACCGACCTATCTCTTCAAGCTTTACATTTTGGTCTTCAAAATATTGGTTATAGGGGTCCTGCTGATTCTTTTACTTTTCTTAAGGCACATTTTTCTCCTAAATGGAAATACCTTGTGCACATTATTCAGCAATGTTTAAGCCCCAAAAGAACTGGTTGGTCCGAGTTTTCTTCAAATATTGCCACTGCTTTAGTGTGCTTTTCTACTGGCCAACAGTTCAATTTTTCAAACATGATCTTTCAAGGAATGTTAAGGCATCATTCCCTAAAGAATGGGAAATTTTTGATGTATCCTAGGTTTTTGGCAGAAATTATTACACACACCTGCACAACTCCACATTTACATAAACGGATACATGTTTCCCATAGGCACTCATTGTCTTCAATCAAAAGGCTGATAAAGCCAAGTGCCAATTTTGTCAGTGTAGATGTTCCATTGCCCTCTGCAATGATGAACATCATTCCAAGAAACAGAGGAGAGGGTCCTAAGCAGACACAGCCCAACATTCCTGCTTCACCCCCAGGACCCCAACCCACTCCTCATGATACACAAATTCCTTCTGATCTTTCTGTACATCCAAGACGCCCTCTAAAATTCTTATATAAAAGGAAAAGGGGACCAGGAGCTCCTTCCTCCTCCTCCCATCAACAAGAGCTATATATCCCTGTGCAGAAGGATACTTCTGCACAGAATATCCAAAGGGAACCAATTGAGGAAACTCCCATCCTCTCTCAGGAGGTGAACATCTCTTCAGAGATGATTCATGTGAGTTCTGTGGCTGGCACTACTGATGTCTCTGCACAAGAGGCACAGGACAGGGCCAACATAGTTAAGACCACGCTCACGGCAACAGCAAGTGTGCAAACACAAGCTGGAAGTCCCCAGAACCAAGAAAAGAGGGGCCCAGAAGTTTCTACCTCTGGTCTTAATGTCAGTGATAGATCACAAGCACCCCAGGTGTTTTCTGATCTTGAGACAAGTCTGCAACTCTTGCTTTTGACGGATCCCAAGCTGAAACCTGTTGTAGCCATGTTGGAATATCAAATGTCCATCACTGCTGCACAGGGGGCTCAAATTTTTGAACTTAAACAGGCAGAGGCTGCTCAGAATAAGCGAATGGATTATCTTCACAAAGGGTTCACCCTCTGTGGAAATAAAATTATGAAATTAGAGCAGATGATTCAAATCCAAGGGGCAAAGGTTGTAGGTCCTTCTGACCAACCAATGCTTCCAAAAAGGGGGAGAATCAGGAGGTTCCCAAGTCAGTTCAAGCAGCTCCAACAACAACAGTCCAAGCAGCATCAACAGTTCCAGTTTCTAGGCTAGCAGTCCCAACAGCTTCTCAAGCTGTTAGCCTGGAAACTCAAGCTGCTCCTTCAAAAGTTACCGGAGTTGTGATCAGGGAAGACATTCAAGCTCCATCAAGCACAGTCCAAGCTACAACATCTGCTGCAAAAGACAAGGGCAAGGGCATTCTCATTGAGTCTCCAAAGCATAAATTCTCTTCCAAAGAAGCCCAAATTGCCTTTGATGCTGAAATTGCCAAAAGAATAGCAGAAGAACAGGACAAGGAATTAGATCAGCAAGCCCAAACCCCAATGGATGATGATGAGACTTTAGGTGATTACTTAAAGGGGTTTTTGGTTAAGAAAGGAGCTATGAAGAGAAAAATACCAACAGGGCACACCAAGGCTGAGCACAGAAGATTCTTAATCAATTTTGCCTTTGCAGCAGGTATCCCAAAGAAAATGGCTCAGTCCATGACTACTGAAAGGCTGCAGGAGATCCATGACAAAGAAATGGAGAAAAGAAAGAAAACAAAAGTCTCTCCAGAAGCTCAACCATCCCAACAAGTCCAACCATCAACAAAATCAGTCCAAACTGAAGCTGCTGCCAGTACACCTGCTCCCACTGATCAAGCAGTTGTTTCTATTCCTTCATCTGTTAAGAGGGTGCTATTTGATCAGCAACTGCAAAAGGCCATGGAGATAGAAAAGTTGATTGATCAACATGATTTCACAAAGTCTCAAATCAACTACTGGTTTGCTAAGTCACTGGATGAAAGAGATTTAAGAGTCAAGTTTGTAATAAGAAGAGAGTCTGGACCAGAAGAAGAGTTTGATACATTCTGGCAAATGGTTCAGAAGCTGACGAGGGATGAACTGATAAAGATGTACAACATAGGGTCTGTTACACAAGTTAGATCTGCTCTTCCACAAGTTAAACAACTCATCAGAGATCTAAGTACAGTGGTTGACCCTGAATTTGCAAGACAAGAGATAGAAGATGCTGAGAGGAAAGAGAAAAAGATCAAGCAAATTGATCTGTTTGTCAAGTCAAAGACATACAGAATCAAATTCACAGATGGGTCTGGTATCTTCTTCAATCTTGAGTTTTACAATTTTTCAAAAGATATGTTGATGCAAATAAAATCAGCTAAAATATCTTGTGATAAAGAAGAGATGAAGAGAGAATTTTTGAAGGCTTTAGATCATAAACTTGCACAGCTGTAAGTTTTGTAAGTCTTGGTTTGTAAATAACAGCTTACTTATTCATTTCCATTTTTTTAGAACTTAAAGTCTTGTGTAAAGAATTTTAAGTTAGGAGGAGATTGTTGGGAAATAGTTTAAGTATATTCAAGCTGTTAGTTAAACTTCTCAGACTGTTAGTAGTTTTTAAATGTAAATACAAAGTTCATGCTGCTAGTTGAAGAAACTCGAGCTGCTAGTGTAAAAGTTCAAGCTGCCAGAGCAAAACAACTCAAGCTGCTCTGCTCATGCTGTCAAGAGATTCAAGCTGCTCAACAGTTTCCGAAACAGAAAGTGCTGATTTTCAGGAAACGATATCTATGTGAAGATTCCAGCATATCTACTATCAGAGAAGTCATTATTCGTCAAGGAAACATATCAAGAAGCAATATAAATACATAGAATAGGTCTTTCTATTGTAGAGGAGTTTTCTGCATATTTTGAGTCTGTAATTGCTTTGTTGATTAAGTTTTCATAAGCCTCTAAGGTTGTAAAACCCTAAGAACAGTCTGTGTTATTCGTCTAATCAAACAGATTAGAGGTGATTGTAATCATTGAATTCAGCAATACAAACAGTCTTGATTACTTCTTGTGTGTTTATTCATTATTGATTCTGAAAGTTTTTGTTAAAATAATTAAGTGTTGTTCCGCAAACTTCTTGATTAAACTTTGATTCAAAGCAAGATTATTGATTTATACTCTGATAAATTCAAATCAGTTAGTCTTGATAATTCATATTTAGATCCTGTCATAAAATTTGCCTTTTGTTAAAAATTTATTTTTAACTGGTCGTAACCTGACATATACGTTAAACAAAAGAACTGACTAGATGTCCTACGTGATATCTATGTTAAACATTTCATTGGATTTGGTCCATTTGAAAGATATGGATGTTATGCTAATATGCTTAAGTTTAAAGTATTTTTATAAATTAATTATATTTAATTATATTTCAAGACGAGAATTCTTAGTTTGAGTTCGATTACTGAAGTTACACTAATATAATTTTAAGAGCACAAACACACGCACCCGTTAACTTTTAAGAAAAGGTCAACTTGTTGAAACTAACCACCATTTTTCTTTTTGGCTTAGGAGTTTTTGTTAACATAAACTAAATAAAGGTTGATATAATTATCACTTTTATATGATAAATAAAGTAAGTCTGTGTTAAATCAGGTTTAGTGTTTTATATTTATCTCTCTGTATAGTGTGGGTACAATTATGTAACATTTGTGTTTATATATTGATAAGCAATTCAATGCAATCTCTACGGGGTTTTCCACATAACATGGTATCAGGCTTATCGACCTAAGTTTCTTTAACCTGTGGTTGTGCCCGACCCTTTCCGCTCCGACGGTGTACCCACCTTCGACGCCCCAGGCTTCCGCTGCCCCCCTCCTTCTCTGCAATCAGTCAACCGGCTTCTGCTGTTATCAGGTTTTTTTCCTGAATCTTATGATGATGTAATAATATACATTCCATGTAAGGTGTTTCTCATATCAAGTACAAGCCTCTGTGCTAACATCAATTTCATACAAAATTATTATTATCGTTGTTATTATATACATCAAATTTAAAATTAAAGTAATTAGTTATATTAGTCAAAATAGTACCTCTAGTCTTGGAAAGCATGGAGTCAAGAACTATGAGTTTGGCATCATTTGATACTTTTATGAACACGGAATAATAATATTTTTTTTAAGACGGCGAATAAAATATATTTTTATATGCAATTTTTAATCATCTTTATATTGTAGCTGTTGTATATATATTTGTCTTCTTTGTTGGAAAGGAAATACGTCAGCTTACTATGGCCTGTGGCCTGTGGGAATGGCCGAATGGGGGACAAGCTGGTAGAAAGACGGTACGTACGTACTATTTAAATATATTCATGTAAATAAAATATAACCATATAATAAAAGGAAAATTACCAAAAAAGTTAATATAAAATACGAAATTTGACAATAATGGTATTGTAAAATTTTTTGGTCGAGAAAGATAAAGCAAAATTCTAATTTGACCGAGAAAGAACATGAAATTCAAATTTTAGGTCAAGAAAGATAATCAAATTTTATTCTTTTACCAAAAAAGGATCATAAAATTAAAATTTTACTTTTTTAATTGCTTATCAATACAGTTTTTTGACAAAATAAATATCATGTTATCTTTTTTTGTCTAAAAAATTTCAAATTACTTTTATTGTCAAATTTTGTATTTTATGTTATTTTTCTTGGTAATTTTTCGTATAATAAATGGTTATTTGAAATGATTACAAATAGAATTCCTAAAATCCATTTGCATGTAGAAAAAATAACGTTAAGATCATCAAAATCTTGTATGGTTCTTAAAAGGGTTCTACTTCATACATCAGCTTTATTTATAATCATGACTAATATATATCTTATTCAATGAAAAAGATGAACCATATACCCAATCATAAACAACAATTTAGTTAAATTATAGGTCAAAATTATAAGGTGTGATGTATCAAAAATTAGAGTATGGTGTATAAAAAATTTAACTTCTTAAAGAATGTCACACCATAATTTATCAACTTCGTATCATCCTTCCATAACATTATTGTTTTAACTGATCCCATCTACAAGTCTACAACTTTTTTGTCATGTCATTTTTAATGGGTCTCATTAATATATTTTAATCATATAATTATTATTTAAATAAAATAAAAAACGTTTAAAATAATATTTCAGTAAGTTGTTTTCTTGTTTGTGTCAGAACAAACCAAGTCTGTGCAGCCGGACCGGTTCGTTCAACAATCATTAGCTTATTAAAAATTCAAACGTGGCAACAAAGGACTTCTTAAACGGTTGTAAATACATGATTAAATCATTTAATGATTTTTGGCAAACAAGCAAACATAATTGTAATTATTACCTCAATATATAATAAATGTTATTGGTTTTTAATGATAACCTGTAGTTTATGTTTTTTATGCACATATTTTTATATATTCGCAATAATTTTATGTAAACGACCGCCCCATCATATATAAATAAAACCTAGGTATATTATTAATTATGTTTTATTATGTAAAAATATATGTTTGACATGAAAGTGACACTCTTGTTTTTCTTTGATGTATGAAACTTTAAAAACAAGTTTAAATGCTCCTCCAATTTTTAAAATTAAATAACAATAACTTAAGTCTCCAGTTAGTTAGAATTAATACCTACTATTTATTATTTTCAAAGCTTGAAAATGCTTTTAACGATATAATTGTTTGCACACTTGAAACGATATAATATACACAATTGTAATAATAGATAGTTCGTATGTCTAAAACGATATACGCATCATCAATAACTAAAAACAATTAAAACTCGTTTTCATTAAAGGTGATTCTAAACGCACATCCTATCGTTGCTAAATTAGACACCCCCTCCTACTAATGTGAGGGGTTTGATTGAGTTTAATCAGTAGGTCCCGCGTCATTAAAGAATATCATGTGAGAGAGGATGTGTGTAATTAGTAAAAATTAATTAAATTCGTTAATTTGTGTTGTGTTCATGTTTTTTTCTCAAAGTGATCATTAGTATGTTTTAACCAAAATTTTGGATAAAGATATGATTTATGAGATTATAAGATGTTAATGCACTCATAGTTATTTGTGGACTCATGATATTAGTTACGGCCCATTGGATTCATGTGTTATGTATGTTTGGCCCAATTAACCCACAACATGAGAATATTTTTGACCCAACAGGCACACACATCCATCCATCATCATGCTTTGTACATTTTGTTACGACGGTCTGCTCTCACTTCGGATCCTCCACATTTTGTTACCAGTTAGGCTGCGTTTAGTAGGGGTGAGCGACGGGTACCATTTCTCGAACCCGAATCGGTACCGAACCGGTACCGACCGATACCGAATTAATATATTCGGTTCGGTATTCGGTTTTTAAATTAGTTAAAATTCGGTATTCGGTACTTTCGGTTCGGTATTCGGTTCTTAAATTAGCTAAAATTCGGTATTCGGAACCGAACCGGCACCATATAAAATTATACGGTTCGGTATTCGGTTCTTCCAAAACTAATAATTCGGTATCGGTATTTTCGAGATTGGTACCGGTTCGGTTCGGTACGGTACGGTACCGAGCTCACCCCTAGCGTTTAGTTAATGAAAACTAGTCATTTTTCAATTTCAGTTTTCAAGTTATAGTTTTTAGAAAAAAAACAAGGGTTTCTATGAAAAGTGAAAACTTGTTTAGATGATAAATTTTTAGTTTTAAGAAAAATAAGATGAGTGATTACAAAATAAAAAAATAGGATAGGTGATGGAAAGGTAAGAGAGAGAAAGAGAGTATTATAAAAAAAATAGGATAGGTAATAGAATAGTAAGAGAGATAATATGAAAAGTGGTGTTTTCAAAAGTGAAATGAAAATTTATGAAATTGTTGTTAAGTAAACAAGTTTTCATTTTTGTTGAAAAGTGAGATGAAAATTTTGGAAATTTTCATAAACTAAACGCACCATTACCTTTTTTGAATTTGTTTTTTTTTTTCAAAGACAAGTTAACATAATAAGTTAAAACATCTGTGGATCGCTAACTAACATAAATTATAAAATCGATCAATCCAAAAACTTTAATTATAAATCATTAGTTTTAGAATTTTTATGATTATAAATAATTTATTGTTTTTTAAAATATTATTAGCTTTTTACATAATGACGAACGCAAGTTATACTTAATGATCAACATAATCTTTCTGAATGTTTAATTTTCAAATTTCATTAAGTTAATAAAATTAAGAAACTATGACTGTCTATTGTTTTTGATGCATAACAAAAGTGATTAATCTCAGTTGTTGTTGGATCATGGTCCATAATAAAAATAGCTACAAAAATATTATAATTAAAGTTTTTAAAAGTATACAAACATACATTATATTATTATAAAAAACTACAAAACAAGTATAAAATTTTTACAACCTGAGTAACGCACGAGTAAAAAACTAGTTTATATTGCCACCAAAGGGTTTGTTTTCTAACGATTAAGGGCACCAGAGTAACCTTTAATCAAACGAGTGTGTGTTTAAATCTTATTTGAGACATACGTGATAGTGTAGAATATTATGTGATGGCATAGGTTGTTTTTCGAGAAAAATAATAATTATATTGTTTACTTAACTTATACAGTTATACTAATGTTGAGTAGTTACGATCATAAAAGAAATAAATCTCATTGTCATTTAAATTCTGGGGCCATAGTCTTTCCACTCTCTCAGCATGAAATTTGTTTCTTTGTTGGCATTATCAGGTGGACCATGTTTTCCAACGGCTTCCTCTTTTCACATTTCAAAATTTAAACCAAACGGTACTTTTTCATTTTACATTTAAAATTTTTATATATAACTTTAAAAATATGTAACTTTAATTGCATAATTAATTATTGTAACAAAAATATATTTATATATTGATTAACTTCGTAAAACATTAATAATAGATGTTTAAGAAATTTATACACTTATTAATGATTTGAAATTTGAAAATGGACTTTTTAAAGGATAAGAATATCTACATTTCCTAAAGAGTTAACTTTTCAGATCTGTCTCATTTAACCAATGTTTGTTTTTTATACATTTAACTATTAAATTATTTTTTGTATACGGTTAATGGTTAAACTTAGTTGACATCTTATTTTGGATAAAACGAACTGTCATACATGTCATCATGTTGATGCATCACTCACATGTCATTTTTGATAACGTAAAAACCATGTATGTATATAGATTGATTTTTTAGTTTGACTATCTAACTATCAAATTTGTCTAATTTTAACTAATAAACTATAAAAATGTCTATTTTTCATCGGTACCACTAGGGATGGGCTTAGTTCTGGAATCGGTCCAAACCCGAGTTATCCAAAAACTGAAAATGCATAAAATAAGAAAAGAAACCGACCTGAAAATAAAACGATCCAGTAAGGTTTGGTACGTTTCCAATTATTTCTTGACTTGTACAAAGGAAAAAAGAAAACTGTACCGGACCCGACCAAACTATGATAGAACCGAAAACCGAATTATAAGAATTATAAGAACCGAAACCAATCCGAAAATAAAATGGTATGTTCCGGTTCGGTTTTGATCCGCTCAGTTTCAATTCGGGTGAAACGGCTTTTGATCATCCTAGACAGTAGACACCACTACCATAGTACCATGCGCCATGCGTATATTAGGACACAGCGTTCTTTTTTACGGTTACAAATGACACGCAATTCCATCGGTGATCAATCTCCACCTGTCTGTCACTCACCCTCACTCTAAACTTCCTACATTGATTCTTCATCCCTAATTCCCACATTTAAGGATCTTTACGGTTTCTGCTAGGGTTTTTTCTTTTATTTGATTTGAGCTCAGAAGAGAATTATCATGGCGACTTTGGAGAGCTTGATTGGTCTGGTGAATCGTATACAGAGAGCTTGTACTGCTCTCGGAGACTATGGTGGTGGAGACACCGCCTTTTCTTCTCTCTGGGACGCTCTTCCTTCCGTTGTCGTCGTCGGTGGCCAGGTTCGTTTCTTCCTCCGTCTCCTTACAACTTTTATGTCCGTCATCCCGTTTACATAATCAATGTTCAAATTGTTCGATCGGTGATATACGATGTTTCTCTTAGCCTTGTGTTCGATCCCTGTTTGTTGTTCATGTATGGAGGGTATAATTAATATTTAATCATTTTGCTCTCTTATTTTGCAAACTCATTTGAGCTGATAATTGATATTAGAGTTCTGGGAAGTCCTCGGTACTAGAGAGCATTGTTGGGAGAGACTTTCTTCCTAGAGGATCTGGTTAGTTGTTTGTATTATTTTTACTCTCAATTGTTTCTTCAATCTTATTTACTTACGATACACACCGAATGCGCGGCTATTCAGGGATCGTCACTAGGCGACCGTTGGTGTTGCAGTTACACAAAACAGAGGGGAGACAAGAGGAGTATGCGGAATTCGGACATACACCACGGAGGAGATTCACTGATTTTGGTATGCTAACTGCTAAGTAGCTGCTACTAAACAGGCATAAATGTTGCTCAAACTTCCATAAAAATGTCAAATTATATACCACATTAGCATAATTATATATTTTACTGCTGGTGTAGTTCATTGCATATTTGCATGAATGCATCTTGTTTCTTTTGATATAGATCATTCTTCTTAGGGAATTGGACGGACACTCACTATATACATATATCTAATTAGCGAATTGGACGGACACTCAGAGGAGGCAAATGGTCTGTTGTCAGGGATGTTAAAGTAGATTCAGAACTGTTGCTAATGGATGTAAGAATCTTCGAGAAGATATAATGAAAACCAACTGTTGTGTGAATTTAAAAACAAATCAAAGTTTCATGATACAGACTATACTATAAGTAATTTTAAAATTTAAATACTATCAACATAAAAAGTGAAAGCTCACAATCGAAAGTGGAAGTTAATCATTTTGCTCCATAACAACTCGTGAGGAAAAAATCAGATTGTCTCAATGGATGAATGGTAAGAGTGTGGGGGAGAGCATTTACGATCTCGTAGACAATGAGGAAATGTATTCACTTCGCATATTCGAGTAAAATTGTAAAACTGGGTTGTACCGGCTCTTCGTGCCAGGTGCTCCTTCTGGGAACTTTATAGTTCTTAAAAACTCTCAGCCTTTTGGTTCATGAATGCTGGAACAAACATTTGATTTTCATGTCTTACTCAGCTTTGGTACGTAAGGAGATTCAAGACGAAACAGATAGAATCACAGGGAAGTCAAAACAAATATCTCCAATCCCAATCCATCTCAGTATATATTCCCCTAATGGTACGTTTCTTCCCAATTATATGTATTATATTGACTTGATGTACGAGTGCAAATTTAGAAGTTCGTTCAGCATAAACAAAGTTCTTGTGCTTTTATTTGTATATGATGCTGATAGCACATCATGATTTCCATGCTTTTTCAGTTGTCAACTTAACTTTAATTGATTTACCCGGATTGACGAAAGTTGCAGTTGGTATTTTCTTCAACTCTTATCTATCATACTATGATTAATCTGATCTTCATCTGATACAAAATGATGTTCCCCTTGTAGAGGGACAACCTGAAAGCATAGTGGAAGACATTGAGAAGATGGTTCGAACTTATGTTGAGAAGGTAAGTATAATTATATCTTTTTGTTATTGTCAATTAACGTCAGCAAAGCATCGGTATCACTGTATTAGTGAAAAGTTGTTCCCTTTGTTATTTAAACATCATTTATTAAGGAATGAAATATGAGTTACTGTGTACCATCATTTTGTCAAAATTTTCTTTTGCATGCCATTTCGTGGTTCTTCACACATGATGATTGCTTGATTTTGTTTAGCCCAACTCAATCATACTGGCAATATCTCCTGCCAATCAAGATATAGCAACATCTGATGCAATGAAAATTGCCAGGGAGGTGGATCCATCGGGTATGTTTACCTATTGTTTGAGATGCTTATGTTTCTCTATTTCCCGTTGTTTGCGTTCCCATGGGCCTAAATGTAGTTGCTTGACTTAACTAGGTGGGCGGACGTTTGGGGTGTTGACAAAGCTTGATCTGATGGACAAAGGAACTAATGCATTGGACGTAAGATCATATCTTTTCTTATTATCAAAATTATCACCTTGACAAATAAAGTATATATTTTTCTCTTTTCAAGTTGGTACATACTGATTTGAATACTCTACTTTCTATAGGTCCTTGAAGGAAGAGCTTATCGTCTTCAGCATCCTTGGGTGGGGATTGTAAACAGATCTCAAGCTGATATTAACAAAAATACAGATATGATTCATGCAAGGCGGAGGGAACGTGAGTATTTTGCTACCAGTCCCGACTATGGACACTTGGCAAGTAAAATGGGTTCCGAGTATTTGGCAAAACTTCTCTCACAGGTATAATCTAAAATGCATGTGCCTATTACTTTTCTGTACATATATTACAAGTGTACAAGATTCAGCCATGACACTTAGAAGGTTAAATTATAGCGTCTTTTTTTTTTTTTGGGTGTACATACGTATGTTGTAGAGCACCATGTAACTAGCTCAGGAGGCGGGCCCAAGGAGCAGCAACAACCCCCAGCCTCACACCTTCTGTCCTCTACCACCTCAGCCTCTAAAAGAAAGAAAAGATTTTGTTTTATGGTAGCAGCAATATATGCACATGTTCATTTAAATAATACTATTACATTAAAATTCACACATATGGATACATGCATATAAACAAGTTTCTTTAAATCGTATAATTGAATAAGGAGTATAGAAGCTAGAGTTTCAGCTTTCTCTCTTCTTCTGGTAGAACAACAGTGATGCTTATTTTCACTAAAAATATGTTTCACACAATAGGATGTTTCTCTGTGCAGCATTTGGAATCTGTAATCAAAGCTAAGATACCAGGCATCACTTCTTTGATAAACAAAGGTATTGATGAGATGGAAGCTGAGTTAGATCATCTTGGGAGGCCAATTGCAGTTGATGCAGGGGTAAGCAACTTCTGTCTGTGCAACTTACCATGAAATGGGCATAAACCATCTTCAATTCACCGAACTGCTTCTTTCAGGCTCAACTGTACACTATCTTGGAACTTTGTCGTGCTTTTGACAAGATATTCAAGGAGCATCTAGATGGAGGGTAAGCAGTGCCCCCTCCCCTTTTCATGCATATTTGAGTTATCTCTAAAATTACCAATTGTGATGTTCGTTTAGATGTTGACTAGCTCTATTAGTATAAACATATCTAAACACATCCTTTCAACTTTCACTCGGTTTAGGCATCCTCAAACAATTTACTTTCCATTTATGTAAATTTAGAGTTCTTTTTATGTCTCAGGCGGCCTGGAGGTGACCGAATTTATGGAGTATTTGACAACCAGCTTCCTGCCGCTTTAAGGAAACTTCCGTTTGATAGGCATCTTTCTCTACAAAATGTGAGGAAAATTGTCTCAGAGGCAGATGGTTACCAGCCACATTTGATTGCTCCAGAACAAGGTTATAGACGCCTTATTGAGGGATCTTTGAATTATTTTAGGGGGCCAGCTGAAGCTTCTGTAGATGCAGTAAGCCGCTTTGTACTATCAATTTTTTTATGGGTTATAAATATAGCTTCAAGCTGCTATTCAATATCTTCGATCTTCATAGCGTGTTTGTATTGTATATGCAACTTACTTGGGAATCACTCTTTAGGTGCATTTTGTCCTAAAAGAACTTGTGAGGAAGTCAATAGGAGAAACTGAGGTCAGACTTTTGAGAAGCATACTTATTAAACTTCCCCTTTTCATGAAAGAGATGATACATTTTGCAACTTTGGAATCAATGATAAGTGGGAAACTATAACTAATTTAATACACAAAAGGTGTTATTTAGATACAAGAAAATAAAAGGATTGATAGTAATGGAAGAGATTTGTTAAGTAATGTTATAGCATTATGGTTTATCTGTTTAAAACAGGAGCTAAGGCGGTTTCCAACCCTGCAATCTGCTCTTGCTGTTGCTGCTGGTGAAGCATTGGAAAAATTCCGTGATGAAAGCAAGAAGACAGTTGTTAGATTGGTGGACATGGAGTCTTCATACCTGACTGTCGATTTCTTCAGGAGACTTCCCCAGGAAGGGGAGAAAATGGTGCCAACTCCTTCACCTGGAGACCGCCGAACCTCGTCTGCTGATCGCAGAAACCCACCACCTTCAGACCGTGGGGTCCCTGCTGCGGACCGTGGAAACATTCAGCCTGATCCATTGGGAGACCGATATGCTGAAGCACACTTTAGGAGGATAGGCTCAAATGTATCCTCTTATATCGGTATGGTATCGGACTCACTCAGGAGCACAATTCCGAAAGCAGTTGTGTATTGTCAAGTTAAAGAGGCCAAGCAAAATTTACTCAATTACTTCTACACACAAATAGGAAGGAAGGAGGTAAATCTTCTTCTACATTTTCCGTTGGTCTCAATTCGTACGAAACTTGATATGAATTGTATCCCTCTGTCCCAAATACATTGAAATACAGTCATACAAAGCGTTGACCATTGGCGAGGCATTCAAAATACTTTTCAATGGGGCAAGGGAGTTTTTGGATCCAAATCACACAGTTGTCAGTAAAATTTTTGTAATTGACATGAAAAAGTGTGGTTTTACAGTTTCTTTTTCTTTTTTTATTTTTTGACAATGTTCAATTATTCTTGTTAGGATCCAAAACGAATCAGTGACTTAGATGATTAAAGATGTGATTAGTGGAGAATGAAGTCTAAGATAACTTGTATGTATGTATTTTTAAGCCTCTAAGGTGTAAAACTTGCATTTTCTATTCAGGGTAAACAACTTGCAGAGTTGCTAGATGAAGATCCATCATTGATGTCAAAGCGCCAAGAAACTGCAAAAAGACTTGAACTGTACAAGGCAGCAAGAGATGAGATTGAGTCAGCAACGTGGGTGCGATAGCGATGTTTTGTTGGGGGGTTTCTAGTATTATTACAAATATCGATACCACACCACCAGGTGGTTGAATTCTTTGACATTGATGATGGCTTTATGCCTTATTCCCGTTTGTTTTGGCATATATATCTTAATATAGCTATGGTTTTTTACATACAACTTATTTGCCTAAACACCAAAAAGGTAAAAATTGAACAAGGTGTTATGTTCGTAATGATGCAGTTATGAATAACCTAAGCCAGCCCTTTTAGTTAGGGGATCCAAGCAAGGTATCAATGTCATAGAGTACAAAATGATTCTTCAGGAAAAACCTGGAATTTGTCGTGAACTAGTTAAAGAGGAGGTGCCGTTGACCAAAAATAAAATAAAAACTAAATATTGTAACATCATAACATTTTCTGAATAGCAAAAAATAAGAACTTGTCAAATCACTTGAGTATCGACTTATGTCCAGAGAATTCCTATTTTCATATATTCTTTTTTTAAATTTATGAATCATGTCAAAGCAACGAATGATACAAGAATATTTTCCTTGGAAGGAACCACCTACTAACTCTACAAAGTTTGTTTTTATACTTTCATGATAATTTACCTGGATCAAACATGTCGTCACTTTTGCTTTACTAGTTCTTGTAAAATTTGCCACAATTTTGGGTCATTGTAATCCGTGATGACGAGGCTTGCCCCGGCATCAAGCAGCATTTGTTTCGGATTTCTGGTAGCCATGCCAACTACCGGCATCCTGGCTCCAATCGCTGCTTTAGTCCCAGAAACAGAATCCTAGTCAACAAACACAAAACACCATTGTCAGCATCTCAGTTCCAGAAAGTTTGTATTTTAACTTGTCTTTTTCTTCATGGGTTTTTATTCTGCCACATATATCACCAGATACTAATAAAACTAGAAAGTTTTAAAACAACTAGTAAGATTTTCAAACAATTAAGTGATGTTTTGGTACGGTGGAATGAAATGAAAATTATTGTGTTTACAAGTTATTTTAACCCATGATGATAATGCTTTGACATTGAAAAAAACAAAATAAAATCACATTCCCTTTCCATGAATTTGATTCTCTTTTAATTTGTTAGAGAAAACAAGTAAATGATAGTTACATTAAAGTCAAGTTTCCATTCTATTCATTAAGAATCAAAATCATCACAATCGATGAAAAAAAACTTGTAAATATAAGCACTTGGATTTCATTCCCTTACGACATACCAATCGCCCCCTTAGAATACCCCTCAAGTTTCTTGATTGCTTAAAGAAGTTCATAAACAATGTTGAAGTCGAAAATCAGCCATTCGACCTTACAAGTCATAAGAGTAATCTGACAACACAAGTAGGTGAATAGGACACAAAAATATTACATCTGTTTAAGTTCTTCATGTTTTCAAGATCTCTTCATGAAAACTTGTTTTTTCAGAAACTTGCATGTCAAAACACTTGATATACGCACCATTTTGAGAGAAGATCGTTATTGAGCTGACTGAGTTCATACCTCAAACACAAATGTGTGATCTGGAGAAACATTAAGTGAATTTAGAGCCTTCAGGTAAGGATCAGGAAAAGGTTTTGCTCTTGCACATTCTTCAGCTAGAACGATGACTTGAAAGAAATCTTCGAGTTTAAGCATTGAGATCAGCAACTCAGCATTTGACCGTGGAGCGTTGGTAACCGCAGCCCGTTTTAGGCCAAGATCTTCCACCCATTTGCATAACTTGTCCAGACCACTTACAGGTTCCAGTTGTTCTGCTGCCAATCTGTTTATTAATAAACAAATTCAGTATCCTTAATCAAGTAGCTAGGATGATTTTTTAACAAGACTAAGGACTTTCGGTGCACCAAAAGAAGAAATTAACCTACGGAACAAATGTTCCTTATCAACCATGAATTGCATGGCATTCTCAAACTCCCAGTCTGGAAGGAGAACACGACAAAGCTCTTCGTTATGCTTCCCACTAATGTTGTTTATGAAGAATTCCTCATCAATGGGTGACCCGTCATTAAATCCAATCTATATATAAAAATGAAATGAGATACGATTCTTTTTTCCTTTTTATGTATTATATATGGAACATTTGGTGAAAATCAAAGGGTCAATAATTAAATACCTGTTGGAGCATATCACGAAAGGCGTAGTAATGGAGAGGATCAGAGTCGCAGAGAGTTCCATCAATGTCGAAGAGGATTGCTTCAAGAGGAGCGATGGAAGATAATGAAACTTGGCTGCTGGAAGATTATATTATCGTAAGACTAACTAAATTGAGTTATATATAAAATAGTCAAACTTAAAAAAGTATCCAACATATGTTGGTGATTTATCACCAATATTATTTAAGTGTAATGGGATAAACTTGTTTGACCAACTTAATCTTATTACATAATGTACAAGTTGGGTTGGTGCGGAGTGCACACTTGTTCAATATTGTTTAAGATTAATTACCGGGGTTCCAGGACGGCAGCCCCTGGTAGCGGGTCCAAGAGGCAGAGCCGCTGGCTGGGTCGAGCTTGGACCCGAAATTTGATGATCTGAATTGGACCCGAAATTCGGTTGAATTTGGCGATTAAAATGGCGGATGGCCATTTTGCCAAATTAATACCCGCAGTTTTTTGGTCAACCCCATTAACATATACTTATAAAGTTTTTTTCCGTTTACCCCCATTATCTCAAGTTTTGGATCGATCTACAAGAAGTCAGAAACATTTTCCATATTCTCTGCTAGTTTTTTCTGAGTTTTATCCGATTGGATTTCGATTGTACCATCGAAATGCTTCAATCTGAAAGTGTATCACGACTCTCGGATTATTCAAGCATTTTTGCAATCGCGAATCAGGGGTCTGTTGTGTTGAAGGAAATCATCAAAGTAAAACAAAGAAAATTTCTTCTAAATATTGAATTCAAGTGGATTAAAATTGAAGAAATGGAGGAAGGAATTGAGGGTTTTGGATTAAAAAAAGAAAAAAGAAGAGTACCTGGTAACTGGAATTGGATAGGAATAGGAAGAGGATGTTGATGAAGCGGATGATGAGATAGTTGTAGGGGAGAAAATGGGTTTTCTGGAAAAATTTGGATTAGCGGAGAAGAGATGAAGAGAAGTAGGAAGCGCTGGCATTTTGATCGGTAAACACAAACACAAACACAAACACAAACGAATTGAAGACTTGAAGTGAAGGAGTTTTTGCAAATAAAAGTTTCATAATAAAATATTAGATACAGACAGACAAGCATGAAACGATGGCTTGGATCTTCTGGATTCTTTTTGGTTGGTTGGTTTCGCCCTTTAATTGACAACCACACTTCTCTTCTCACTTTCTCTCGAATTTTTTCCATTTTTTTTTAAATCCCATCCAATCATATACTTTGTTTTTCTTTTCGAGTCAAAATAAAATAAATAGGATTCTACTTCATACATTATCTTTATTTACAATTATGACATAATCATGACTAATATATTCTTTATTCAATGAAGACGATGAGCATACACTCAATCATAAACAACAATTTAGTTAAATTGTAGGTCAAAATTATAATGTGTGATGTATGAGAAATTAGAGTATGATGTATAAAGAATTTGCCAATAAATATTATATATTGATTAGGTCGTTAAATCAACCGCATAAAGATAACTTAATGATTGAGTCTGATTCTTTAAAAGATATATTGAGTTTGATTCCCACGTGTATTAGTTTTTTGGGGTAACGAAATGTATTAAAAAATTAATAAAAAATACAAGTAATGTAAATATTGACCGTCACGTAAATGTGGCAACGGAAATGTTTGGGTATCTTGGTAATGTAACTTTTTTTTGGGTAAAACCTGATAAATAAGTTGTTTTTTTAGGTATATTTGAAATTATCCCTAAAAATAAATATAAATCCACTAATTAAAGCAACATAAAAAATAAAACATTATCATACCAATAAAAAAAATCTAAGCAATAAAAACAAACTTAAATAACTAAACAATTAAAATGAAATGAAATTTATGAATCAAAAGATTATAATTATTAGATTACACATGAGTTGCATAGATGTAGAATTGTTAGAAGTTATTCATATGTACGGAAGATAATATTTGTGTAGACCGACCGTAATCAATGTTCAAACTTTACACACGTGTCATGAATCAAAACATAGATTCTGTGGAATGCTCAAGAGCGTCGACTTTGCAAATTGGTCACAAAGATATTGTCAAACGACATGATGAGATCAGTATATGCGAAGCAATTATGAATATCCGACGATTATGTTAGAGTCGGTTGCATCACAAGATTTATGGATCTAATATGCATTATTTGGCATAGCCGGTTCCAACAACGACTTCATTTGTTGGAGTGTCAATAATGTCATTAATATTAAATCCTTCGGTGTTTATGAATATTTGTGATGTCCGAATGTGTCTTTTAAGCGTTTAGTTGCCATGTAAGAGCATCCACAATCATCTAGTGTATTATATGCATGTCATTTTATCAATGATACTTTTGTTTTATAATATTCCTCCTTGCAACCATAATACACTTTGGTCTTGTTTGTTTTTCTTAGAAAATTTTCGAACCTCTTATGTCTGTGAACTCGAAGACGCGGGAAGATGTTTTATATGAAAGTGTGTTTGTTTTATTTCGTCTGCCCGCTTCTGTAGATATCTTCCCGCGTTTGCCACATCGTCTGCGGACGTGTTTCCGCGTCTGCAGACCATTAGGTCATCTCTTCTGACCGCAGATTTCTACAGCAAAGTCCGCAGATCGCAGACATCAACATCTTAAAAACAAATAATACCTTAATGTGGCGTTTGGTTCATCTAATTGAATTTGATGGAATTGAAATTGAAATTTAGCTTGTTTAGAATTTTTGATAACTAATGTAAATGGTTAAATTTATGTATTTTCCATCAAATTTACTTGTTTATAGGAATTTGACGTTCCGTTCAATTTATACATGAATTAAATTCTAACATATACACGAATTAGATTCCAACCTACGTCTCTAATCAATACTAAAAATCATCTTCTACCTTCACCATCAACCATATTAATAACTAAAATTAATTTTTCCAACTCCTTCGAATTCCATTCCGTGAACCGAACACCACATAATAGATTTTTAATAGGAGCCAATTACTATCTTATTGTTTTTAAACATTATTAAATAAGTATATACAAAATCTATAACATGTAGATAGAAATAGATAAGGTAGTTAAGTGTAAATTATGCATTAGAAAAAGCTATTTGTCCGACATGATGCTTGTTGCATACAGATGATGCAAGTTTCATATTTGTTAATACGATACGGAGTCCAACAATTGTATGATTCAATTATGATATGTCAACGCATCTATAATACAATGAATAAAATTGTTATTGTTGATGCTCTAATGTAGTTGATGATGGTTTCATCGTGTCTATGTCTTTTCTATCATTGGATATTTAAGCTTGTAAAAAGGTTTGACAAATCTTGGGTTGGATAGTTGTCTGATTCTAGTGCCACTAGTTAATATTTGTTGTTGGCATGTTTGAGTGAAGTTGTTGTCTTATGGAGGTCTGTTCCATCTTTGCTATATGTTTGCTCTCCACTGATGTTCGTTGTTGTCACGAGGATGTTGTTCGAATGGTGCTATGTTTGCTACAATGTCGTCTTTGGTGCTGATATGTTTAGTGTGCTACTCGTGTAGGTTTTGTTATTTGTTCCAGTCATTTTATTGTGTTTTTGTGTATTCCTATCCACGTTTTATATATTGTTATATGTGGGAAATAAACTTTGTATTTGGGTTCTATTCTAATATAGATTACCTTTGTTATTAAAAAAAGGGTTAATATTGAAAAAACCTATAAACTTTTATCATTTTCACAATTAAGTCCCTAAACTTTTTTTTCGATTGTTTAAGTCCCTAAACTATTTTTGTATTATTTAAAAGTATATATTTTTGAGCGGCTAATGGATGAGTACGTAAAACACAACCAATAAAACAAAAATTTTGGGGACTTAATTGCTAAAACATGTAAAGATAGTGAGTTTTTTTGAATACGACAAAAATAGTTAAGGTACTTAAACAAAAAAAAAAGTTTAAGGATTTAATCACAAAGCTAAGAAAAATTTATGGAGTTTTTTCAATATTAACCCTTAAAAAAAAGCAATGTTTTTTTTGTAGAATGAGAATTTGCGTCATAAATTTATGGAGGGATGAGGGCCTGCGAGTACAAATATGCATTTGTTCCATCCAACTTACAAACGTATATATATTGCTTGCTTATTTGCCTTATAAAAAAATCCAAACCCTTTCAAATTGAAAAAAGAACCCAAACCCCCCCTACAAAAGTTCGGTCGATCCCAGAGAGAGAGAGAGAGAGAGAGAGAGATGAGCGGGAGTGTTAATCTGCTACAGCTATGGCAACTTCCTTACTCGACGCTGTTTTTCAGTTGCACCAAGCTCCACAAAGGTTTTGTTCGATTGTTTTTGATGAGTTTCTTTTATCTGTCCACTATAAACCCTTATTCGTCAATGTCTGGATTACAAAGTCTCTCTTTGTTGGATGCTTGTGGATATATGCATGATTAGAATATCGTTTGTGTTTGTGCTGATCGTTTTACTAATTTATTCTCTCTGTTTATTCAGTATTCACCTTAAAACCCTAGGTCGTCAATTTCTGGTTTACATAAGCCTCTCTTTTTATGGATGCTGTCATACACCCCAAATTTGCCATAAAAGATGGTAGTTTATAACTACTAGGTGTATAGACTATAGACAAACGCATTCACTATTGACAAAACAGAGGGAACTTGGGACTGACATCATCAGTTTCAAGTTTCAACAATAGTTTGTAGGGCAAAGCTGTGAGTTTTATGGCACATCGAGAGGCTGAAATCATTGAGGGATGTTTGGTTCCTTCTAGGAAATGGTAATGATATTGGGAATAGAAATGCAATGCAATGATGTTTCATCCCCCTAAATTCTCAAATAATGGTTGCTTATCCACTATTGAGGGACACAGCATCATGTTATAACGAACCACCCATTCAACCATTCCAATATTACACCCTGTAATACCCCCAACCAAGCACCCCCAGAGAACTTCACTAGAGTTGTTTAAATTTGTGATTAAGAGACGTTCTTTAATCTTTCCATATCAGAAAAGGAGAGTTTTGACTTTGCTGATCAAATGAATTGCTTTGGGGGGAGAAGGAAACAGGCAATATTTAGGATTAGAGAATGAAATTACATAGTTTCTATGTGCTTACTTTCTTCTCTTGCCGGTTAATTCTGTTTCTTCCTTAGTATTTCCCTGCACAGAAGGCAAAAGTAGATATTGTGAGTCCATTTAAGACATTTTAGTTTGATATATGATATCTTCTTATATTCTATTTGCAGGTTTGTACCCATTACCAAGGATGAAAGTTTATCCCCTATGTTTAAGTAAACAGATGCAAACAACTACCTATGAAGTTGTGAATGGAAGCTATTTAGAGAAAACACATACGAAGCAGGAACAGAAAACAAAGGTACTTCTGACTAGTACCATATAAAACTTCAAAATGAAGTTAAATATTTACATTAAATCAACCTCATCATTGCAAGGAGAGACCTAATGTGATTTGAGCATATGCATCAACATAGACCAGCTTCGTCTACTTCACCAGGGATTGTTAAATCGAATATTGAAGAAGTGAAAAACTGATAATGTTGTCTCTCTTTAAAAATATTGGGCGTGCAGGCTTTCTCAAACAAGATTATCTGCAGGTTGTAGCTCACTTTTGAATGTCAATTAGAGACACGTGACAATGTTGTAGCTGTAACTAATTTATGAAAATCGTATAGTAACCTTTTCCAAGTTTAAGGCTACTTCTCTCTCTCTCTCTCTCTCTCTCTCTCTCACTCACTCACACACACACACACACACACACACACTCTCTCTCTCTCTCTCTCTCTCTCTCTCTCTCTCTCTCTCTCCACACACACACCACATCTTTTTAATATAGGTGGCATTTTATTTTATCTTCATAAGCTGATTCACCTATGAAATATCTCTGGGTGAAAAATCTGATACTTTGAATTGTATTCATGTAGTCTTAACTCAACCAACTATATTGGCTTAATTAGTTTGGTTTCTAAGAAGCAAGAATGGTGTGAAGAGTCCCTTTTCGTGATATATTAGTGAAATGTTGATTTTGAGTTTCTGGCAAAGTGGAAAAACTGGGAAAAAAAAAGAAGGGGGGGGGGGGGGGGGGGGGATACCTCACATATATAAATATCTTACAATCACATATTTTAAAAAGTTTGCAGCATGTTAAAAAAAAGAATTGCATCAAAAGAAAAATGCACAACTTCCATGGCTCTTCAAAGATAGCAATCTTTAGGATTCTCGACTAGCCATTGATGTGTGATGTGTGAGTATTTGCACCAAACAGATGAATACCCCATCATAGTTTGTAAATATGAATAGGGACTTGAGACATACAGGTGTCAGGGAGGGAGGCGGAAGGGAGCCTATTGGTGCAAGCATGCATAATTTAATGCTTTATAAAATGTACCTGCTGCACACATCGTGTTTTGATGATTGACAAACTAACCAGTATATTACAAATAATTTTTTTAGTTGTGTTTAGTGCTATAAAACATTAAAACATATACACCAAAGCCACGCAATCTAAATCAAGTCTTTCGAAATATCCGGAATTTCATTGGGTTTCAACGAGTACTATTTACTGTGTCAGATTCTACAATTAGATTATTGCTATATATTTGAATGAACTGGATCCGTCTTGCTTTAGCTTCTTGGCTTTGACATGTCTTTTGTTCCAGTTTGCTGCCTTCTTTTTATTTAGATTGCAATTCTTATTTGTTGGCATGATTATTTTTAAAATTAATTAAATATCACTCGTTGTTAGGATACAATTCCTGCAGCACTTGATACAGTTGGTGCCTTCCAGAAGCTACCTATGGTGATGCCTTCAGTTGATATTCTTTATTCAGCACTGAGGAAGGCTAGAAGGGTCTCAGCTACAAAGGGTAATTGACACCATGGTCTTTCTACTTTTTAAGATAAAGTTGGCAATTTAGCATTGGGTTAAAGATTTCTGGAAATTGTTGTTAACTATAAGCTTTAGTTTGCATGATTCATAGGGATCGCTAATGCTGCTAAGCGTGAGAAAAACAAAGGCGCTAAACAACTTGATGCCCTTATGAAGGTAATTTGATATCTAATAATAACCTAAGTGTTCAAGTTTCAGTTATGTACATTTCGTATAGAATCTACCATATTACCATTCTTCTTTTGATGATCCTTAGGAACTAACTGTACCATTGAGAACATACAAAGAAAATTTCCCAAATAAGAGACGTTTGCACCCTTATGAACGTTCTCTTATCGAGTTGACTTTGGGAGATGGAAACTATGAAGAGGTTGGTATCCTATCATGTATTACACATATTTGTTTGCTTTGGATACCATGGCACTTGTACAGATCTACTCCCCTGCTGAAGAGTTGATGATTGCTGCACAAATTTTACTAATAGTTTCGATGTATAGAAGTTAAACCGAGCAACAAAGTATTTTTCACTCTCAAGTCTTACCAGCTACACAGTTCACCAAGTTTTCATAAGGTGTCGGATAGTAGGGTACTAGGGTGATTTTTAGGAATATTTGTGGTGTGTTTTGGAGTGAACACTTTTGTTACCACATGGTCCACTTGCCAAGCACTCAACTCCTTTGACTTTCTTATGTTTTTTTAATGATCAAGTGTTTGAGTCTATGCACATGCAAGTTTAACTAACTAATTGTGAATGGTTTATGAATCTTGTAACTGCAGGTTTTAGGAAAAATCGATTATCTAAGGAAGAAAGTGGTATCGGTCGGAAAAGAACATGCATCACTCTGTGCTCAGGTCAGAACTCTGCCCTTATAAAAATGGAGATCTTCTAAAACATTTCTTTGGTTTGTTTGTGTGAGTGTGTAGAGATGGGCTTCTGATTTGTAATTATCATAATAGACATCCTCTTACAGTCTTCAACTAGTTAAACTTGTTTGAATGATCTACTGATTGGCATCAATTGTTGGTATATGCCTATATCTTACGTACAATCACACTTAACTTATTTCAAACAAATGCTAACAGTCATCTACAAAGCGGGAAGCAGAGGAGAGGTTAGTTGAGGTCAGTCACCAAACTGCAAAGTGCAAACATGTATTTACTCATTCCCTCATATTCACCCTCGAAATACTCGTATATTATTATCTGCAGGGAATTAGAAAGCTTGAAGAGATTTTTCAATCAGATGGAAAAGCTGTCGATGAGTTGCTGCAAATAGCGAAGGTTTTGTCATTTAGAAGAATTTGTTTCCAATGAAATAACATGTTTTTGATCAAGTTTGTAACTTGTTTTCTTTTAATGCAAAGCGACTGCTCATTAGGCTACTGGCAGTGCTACATCTAATGAATGTTCTTTTGTCATCTTATTGTTTGAAGATCACTTTTCTAGTTCCTGTAGCATCATCACGTTTGCTTTATCTTCTTTACCACCTCTAATGCAAATGATATATATATACTATATACTATATACTAGTCTTGTGCATGCCCTTTTGATGAAAATGCATATTTTTATTTGCAGACGTTGAGGGCAATGCCAGTTGTTGATCTTGAGATGCCAACACTTTGCCTTGTCGGAGCTCCTAATGTTGGAAAGTCATCTTTAGTCCGCATACTTTCAACAGGAAAGCCTGAGGTATACACTGTATCTGAATCACTAAACTTCATGCTGTCAGTTACCTTTTATTCAATATTTCAATTAACGGTACCGTATAGGGGTGAGCGACGGGTACCATTTCCGGAACCCGAACCGGTACCGACCGGTACCGAATTAATATATTCGGTTCGGTATTCGGTATTTAAATTAGCTAAAATTCGGTATTCGGGACCGAACCGGCACCATATAAAATTATACGGTTCGGTATTCGGTTCTTTCAAATCTAATAATTCGGTATTCGGTTCTTTGAAATCTAATAATTCGGTTTCGGTATTTTCGGGATCGGTACCGGTTCGGTTCGGTCCGGTACCGAGCTCACCCCTAGTACCGTAAACCATGTCGTGCCGAAAGGCCAAGGTAGTTGCCTAATGTACTTCATAGTTTATTACTAAATGCCCATCTTTATTGTCCAAGATTAAACCGTCTTGGAGCTTAACCAATGACTTGTTGGGCATCACACAAAATGTATAGTCATTTATATTGATGCACAAATTTTAAGTTCTGCTGCTTGTTATGAGTCGTTTGATGACAACTGTTGATTTTAATAATGAAGCGAATACTCCCTTGGCCCTGCACAGCCCATTTATAATGATAATGAATTACTAACACATTCTATTATTGCGTTCGTGCAGATCTGTAACTACCCTTTTACAACAAGAGGAATTTTAATGGGACATATTGCTCTAAGCTACCAGAATTTTCAGGTCAGCCTTCTTCATAACATGTAAATATAGTTCAGTATGTTGGCTTTATACGACGATTCCAGAACCAGATCAAAGCTGGCAGTTCAATAATGGTTGGACTGATGGCAATCGTCTGAGGAATGATAATCACTCACACAATTGCATTGTCAGAAACATTAAAATGACCACTGTATCTAAGTTTTTGGGAATTTTTATTTTATAATATGAGTATATGAAAGAATTGATATATGACTACAGGTCACAGACACACCTGGAATCCTGAGGAGATGTGACGGTAACACACTTATGCTCTGCCTTAGTAGCATGTCTTATTTTCGATGTTGGCCACAGTTAGTATACTTGGTTATGGAGGTAAAAATGTACTCCGTTTGGCCCAAAATAGATGCAACAAGTGACTGCACATGGTTTAATCTAAGGGTTTGACTTTTAGTCAGACATATAAGATACTCCACAATAATGACAAATTATAAGAATTATGTGGATGGAAAGCAGTTAAGCAGTCCTATCAATATTTTGTAATGATAACTAATGGTTTGAAGGTACTTATGATTTTAATTTGAAACTTTAACAAATAAAGGAAATGTTATGCAGTAGTTGAATAATAAGCAAATAATGCAAAATCGGTTGCATGTGAAAATACTGTTATAAGATACAATGTTGTGGACAACTGCAAACTGGTTTATGTTGTGAAATGCATTTGGTATGAAATATTTGTTTTCGATACTAGTGCTTTGTTCTGCAGAGGACCGGAATAATTTAGAAAAGCTAACACTTGCTGTGCTCTCTCATCTACCCACTGCCATATTATTCGTTCATGATTTAACTGGAGAATGTGGGACCTCTTCTTCAGATCAGGTATAACTTTGTGACATGTTAAGTGACAAATTATTATTTGGGCAACCGTATTCTTCCAAGTTTCAAATTCTGTCTCTATTTAGTTTTATATTGTTATCTATGAATAATGCAGTTTCTAATTTACCAAGAAATAAAAGAAAGATTCAGTACCCATCTATGGATTGATGTCGTCTCCAAGTGTGATTTGTTGCAAGAAACTCCAGTTCTTTACGTTACAGAAGAAGCCGAAGCTGATCACCCTGAACTAGTAAGATACCGAAAGATGGGACCTGAGGGAGCGCTTCATGTGTCGGTAAAGAGTGAAGTTGGTATCAACGAGGTTAGAACTTATCAACCATCTTTTTTGGGTGTTGAATATGTTACATTAAAAAAATATATTGCGTAACAATCATGAGTTCATGATGTAAACAATGCCAATCGAAGATAGAAATTTGGAATATTTCTGTGAAATGATATAAGAATTAATCTCAACATAACAAATATAACAGAGACATTTAAGTAGTGATATGCAAACTACAAAGAGTTGAAGGTGAACATCCATCTACAAAGAGTGTGTTCAATCAAACAAAAATATAGACAAACAAAAGAAAAGAAAAAGAACATGTTGACTCATCAAGTCTATGGTTTTAAGACGATATGTGTGTGTGTGTGTGTGTGTGTATCATCTAAAACGTAATGAAATGCTTAGTATTATATAAAAAGTAATCTTATATTTAGACGAGAATTCAGGGTTTAAATCGGCACAAATAATCGGGTAATCAGGGCGGGTATCATAAATCCCAAGTTCCCAACCCTGTCCCTACCTGGGGTAGGTTCAACTCCAGCAGCAGTGATGTATTTCTTTTGATGTTTTGCAGTTGAAGGGTAGAGTGCACGAGCTCCTGATATCTCAATCTGCAAGACTCAACAACTAAAAGTCCAGCGTTTGAACTTTACTTTCCTTCTCATAAGGAACTTTTGGTTCATCTGTGAGTCTGTGTTATATCTAACGATGGAAAGTGAAAGCGGAGAATGCTCAGTCTGATACAACCCACAACTGTTGATGTTGTTGCTCTCGAGGTAACCAACATTCTTCTCCTTATGGATGTTTTGCTTTAGCGTTGAATTCTTATCTGGTCGTGTCATTTGTGAAAGGAGAACAATGATCATTGTTAGGGAATGAATGCACAGACGAGTGTCTTGACATTGATAGAATATACAAAAAACTTATTTTTTGGGAACAATGGTTATATTACTATAGAACACGTCTTTTTTTTTTTTTTTTTTTTTTGGTTGCAAACTATCATTTATTTGTGAAAATGTCTATTATTCTATAGAGAGCAAAGAGGTCATATTTCACTTTTTTCCGTCTGACATTAATCAACTTTTATTATTGCCTCAAACTAGATTTTAGGGATGGTTCTGCTTATCTAATGATGTAATTTTTTTTTAAATATATTTTGTTTGTCATTGTATATCTTTTCTTGCACCGGCATGTCACTATACCGTCTACAATACCTTTAAATTTTGTCTTTATTAGCTTAATATAATTTATTCGATGATTTAATCGCACATGGGTGGCTTAGTGGTGACCCTTGGGTTTCTCCTTTTGGAGATCCCGTGTTCAACTCGCATGGACTTCAATTCCTTCAGGTCACTTGCCTTTCAAAAAAAATAAAATTATTTGATCCCGTGTTCGACTCGTTTTGCTCTTTATTTACTCTTCAAATCTATCTACGACAAATAAATCATTCCCTCATTTAATTCGCCACGTGATTACCTCTCTTATGTTGCTACATGTCTCTTATCTAAAACTAATTTTAAATAAAATCTAATCTAACTAATTTAATAAGTAACTAACTACATCCTAATAAAGTCTAATTTTTTTTTAGTATTATTTTATAGGGTTTATTATGTGAAAAATTAACATGTTTTTATGCTTTTTTTCGTTTTTGTCTCACAATTAATTTTTTTCAGAAAAATCCTAAGGTTCATTTTTTTTTTTTTATAGTTTTTTGAGATTTGAATATTAGAGTCTGGTTATAATTGGTAAACCAGATTTTTTAAAAACTGAAAAACTGGATTTCAATAGTTAATTTTTACTAAACCAAAAGAAAAAATTAACTTGAAGATTTTTTTGGGAAAAATAACATAAAAAAATGAAAACGTAAAAAACATGAAAACATATTTTTTTCATAATAAATCCTCTTTTATATATCTTACTATTTATTTTATTTAAAACTGTAATACATGGATTGCTAATAAAGTTTAATTTATAATTGAAGTTTCTTTGGTCGGTGCTAGTGATATTTCAGAAGTATTTATTGAGTTTGGTACATAAGTGATAATTGATTAAAATTTGATTAGTGACGTGACGATTGAGAATGTTTGTTTTGTAAAACTGAAAACTACAGTATGTATTGAACTTTTAACCTATAAATTTAACAAAACAAACTTTTTGTACTAGAAAGATAAATCCGCAATAAAAAAAACAAAAACCCACAACTTAAATATATAATCAATAGTCAATACTCCGTAAGAAAATATATATATATATTAAAATCAAAACACAATAATAGAAGATACATACATAAATCCATAATAGAAAAGCAAAAACCCACAACATATATATCCCATCCAACATAAATGAAAGAAATTCCATAACCCAGAACGCAAATCAATTGCAAAACACGCTGTAATAGAATGGGATAATTGCGCAAAAAACCCCAAACTTGTCCGCTTTTTTGTGATTAAAACCCCAAACCATTTTTCGTTGCATAGAAAACCCCGAACTAACTAAAAATCCGTAAATCAAGGTTTTATCAATGAGTAACGGGTTGAAACCGGTTATTAATCCTACGTGCACCGGTAAATAACCTACGTATAATAAATTTTAATTGTTGAAACCGATTTTCAAGTATTACACATCATTTTTAACCACGTTGATAATTTTTAATTGTAATTTTTAAACGGGATTACCTCATCTACGAGCGTTAAAAATGATATGTAATACTTGGAAGTCGGATTCAACAATTAATATTTATTCTACGTTGGTTATTTACCAGTCCACGTAGAATTAATAACAGGTTTCAACCAGTTACTCATTGATAAAACCTTGATTTACTGATTTTTAGTTAGTTCGGGGTTTTCTTTGCAACGAAAAATGGTTTGGGGTTTTAATCACAAAAAACGGACAAGTTTGGGGTTTTTTGCGCAATTATCCCTAATAGAATATACATACATAACTTCCAATCAATAGTCTGCACATGAAGTGTGTGTATGTTCATCTAATCTACTAATTATATATATATCAAGAGACCAACTATGAATTTGTTTGCCAACAACCTTAAAGTTCAAGGTGTTCCCAATATATATATTTCAAATGAATCAATCAAGAATCCAATGGAAAAAACCTAAACGATTTCAAATACCTAAAAAAATCACTAGTACTCGGTCAAGAACAATAATCAAACTCAAACTGATTTCAAACAAACCAGTCAAGAACCTAAAACATCAGTTTCAAAAACCTAAGAATTAATCATAAATTGGTGCAATAAACTACATACATCAACCGATTTCAACTGAGTCATTACAAACCCGTTGACGTTGAACTCGAAATTTAACATGAACTAGATAACAGATTCAAGGGCAGCCACCGAGGGGATGAAGATATGTTGAGCCTCGATTATCTGTAAACGAATATACATAATTGTTGTTGTTATAATAATAATAATTATTATTATTATTATTAAATAATATATACATTCATAATATAAATTAAAATTAAAGTTCAAACTCTAGTACAGATATAATTGGTGACATTGAATAAAGATAAAAAAGATTCAAATGCGGATATAATATAATAATAAAATTGAGTCTCTTGTTTCTTAATACATTAATTTACTATTATCGTAATAGTTTAAAGTCATTTATAAAACTAATAAAATTGTATACGTAATTTGAAAACTAATAATCTTGTGTTGTTGGTTTGCCTTCAATTGTGTTTTAATTTTTATATATGTTTGTTTGTTTATGTTCGATTATATGTTAAATGAACGAATATAAACGAACTTGAACAAGACTATTTCATTAATGAACGAACACCAACAAGAAATCTCATGTTCGTTTATGTTCGATTATATGTTAAATGAACGAATATAAACGAACTTGAACAAGACTATTTCATTAATGAACGAACACCAACAAGAAATCTCATATTCGTTTATGTTTCTGTTCAATTATTTGTTCGGCTAAGTTAAACAAATGAACATGAACATACTCTTGCTCATGTTCGTTTACTAGAATTTCTTTGAACGGCTAGTTCGTTTACTAGATTAGTTACTGTTATTGATCATTCAATTTTCAGATTCGCCACATTTAGACATTGAACTATTTTTTGTCCCGGTTTAACTACTAAATTTTAGTTTATTAAAATAAAATTGATGGTTAAATCAGTACAAATACGATAATTTAGTGGCCAAATCAGGACAATTTTTAAATTTTAAATCGGTAAAAAGAGTTTTGTGGCTAAATATGTATACACAAAATAGTTTGGTGGCTAAATAAAAAAAAAAATAGTTTAGTAGTTAAATTAAATTTTTTTCAAAATTGATAGGTTAAAGTGGTACTTAATTATTTTTATAACTAATAAAGTTGTTGGTAACATGTTATTGTTTGTTATTATTGATAATAAGAAGTTATTGATGTAAATGATAAATTTATTGTGTTTTATATTATTTGTCCAATTGTAAATGATTAAACTTCTAGAAAAAATGTTATTATAAAATATAAAATTAAATTGATATTTTATAAGTCCAATCATTCTTTTGAAACAGTTTAAACAATAAATTTGATTATCTATCCCGTTATATGATTTGACTCCGTGATCCAAAGATTATATAATAAAAAGATTGATGAAGTGAAGACCCTCTTTTTCTTAATAGAAAAACTTAAAAAAGACTACATAAACTTCTGGAACATCATCATTTATGACTTGTATAATTGTAGTCTTCTTGAAACCGGAGTGGCCGCCGGCCCATCTATTATTGTAACCAGTCAGCATGTTTTTTTTTCCCGGCAGAAGTCACGCACTCATTTAATTATATTCCTAAATCTATACATTTGTTCATAATGAGACTAAACCCTCAATCTTTGGGTTTTCTTTAACACCTTGTACGGTTAGAGTGTAAGGCCTTGTTTGTTTTTAATTAAGAATCTCTTAAAAGGGTCTGACGTCTAAACTTCAGATCTGAAATGAATTAAGATTGTTTGTTTAATTTCAGAGTTAAGAGGTTGGAACCTCTGAATATACCTCTTAATTTTAATAGGAAAATTTGGGTCTGAAAAAGAATTAAGAGGTTTGTTTTTTAATTTTTAGTTTACAAACCCTAAGGGTGTGTTTGTTTTGACTTAATTACCTCTTAAAAACCTCTGAAGTCTTAATTTCAGATCTAAACTGAAAATAGACTGTTTGTTACATTTTAGAGTTAAGAGGATTTCAGATCTTAATTTAAAACAGATTGTTTGCTACATTTCAGACTTAAGAGGTTAGAACGTCTGAAATTAAGCTGTGGACTTTTGTCTGAAGTGTGAAATCTTAATTTAAGAGGTTGATGTAAGTTGATATTTAATTTAACTAAAATATTGAAAACCAATTTAATTTAATTAAATTAAATATTTATGGCCAGCTCTTAATTTCAGACTTGTCATATCTTAATTTCAGATGTGGTTTTCAGACTTCAGACTTCAGATCTTAAGTCCACCTCTTAATTTCAGACGTGATTTTCAGACTTCAGACATTTACCTCTTAAAATAACAATCACAACCTAAAACTATTTATCATATTAATTATTATAATTATAATTATCTTATTTTGAAGTGTTGATTAAAATATAAGTTCAATTAATTTTAATTTAAAAATATTAATCATATTAATTATTATAGTTTTGTTTTGTTTTTACAAATTAATTAATTATAATATATAATTAATTAGATATAATATTTTAAAGCAATATTTTTTAGATATTTTATATTACGAAACAAACAATCTTAAGACCACCTCTTAATTTAAGATTTCAGATCTTAAGACCACCTTTTAATTTCAGATGTGGTTTTCAGACTTTAGACATTTAACCTCGTAAAAAACAAATAGCACCTAAGCCTTTTGGTCCGTTAGCATGTGGATGACCAGTTAATCTAGGCAAAGTCAATCTCGAATTTTTATGTTATATACTTGGATAAGTTTGATGTATTATTGTTTTATAAAATTTGAAATTATATAATTGTATGGTTTATTTGTATCGAATAATTGAGTAATATAATATTTATAACTTTAAAATTAAACATGAATTATTTGATTTGGGAGTGATTTGAGTGGTTAGACTATGAAACCGTTTAGCTTTCAGTTCACTATCTAATTAAAATTTTCAAAGCATGGGATGTTTGTTTGGTTGCAAATGGAATAGGAATAGTCTGTCTGTCTGACCGGAAAAGATTGATTTCTTTTCAACAATTTTAATCATTTGAACGTGAAGCTTTTTTCTTTTCTTTTCTGACTCTGAATGGTGAGGTTACATCCCATGAACATCAACTGTTTTGTCGTCTTTCCCTTTTTTTTTTTTTTATTTTACTTAAATAATATAAATATATTGTTGGAATGAAATCGTAACAAAAAATTTAATGACTTGGTGCTCTAGCCCTTCTTCGTTCTTTTAACTTAGTATTGTACTTTGTTCTAGCATCTTGCTAGTATTGAATAAAATTTGTTGGGAGCCAGCTTGAGGTGATGGCAATGCCGAAGCTTTGAGTTGGTTTTCCTTTTGTCGTTCAAAAAAAAACTTGGACAAATGTTCCAAGCAGAGATTAACAAAACTGGGACCAGACTAGTTTCGGGGCACAATAGTCATTGTCTAATCATTATATTTTCGGTCCAGTCCAAAGTGAGATCTTGAACAGTCTTTTTTTCGGACCAGTTAGAACATTCTATTTTTCGGTTCGGAATTTTTTATTCGGCTTGTTTGGATTACATATTTCGATTCTAGTTTTTCGGTTCCTTTTTATTTCGACTTGATTTTTCTATTTTTTACGCTTGTTTTTCTGTATTCATATATTTCTAAAACATATAATTATAATTATAATTTACAGGTCTAAAATGATTACAAAAAAATATAATTATTGTATTTATGGTATAATTTTTTTTGTTTTAAAATTTAATAATGTTATGTTATCTAATTTTAAAGTTGGTTCGCACCAAATTTAAATTTTGTGGTAATTCTGTTTATATATACACATGATATACATGATATGTGTATGGGTGCTACTTCATGCACCATACTTATATCTCTATCATTGGCTAAAATATCTTTTTTTTTATAAATCATCATTATGGTTTATTTATTCACACCTCTTTGTCCAATCATAATGTGAAAATTTATAGGTCAAAAGTATAGAGGTGGTGTTTGAGAAAGTAGATATGGTGCAAGAAGAAATAGCCTATGTGTATTATCATTTTTATTAAATTATTGTTTCATGTTTCCTTTCAATCCTCATTTTATCCCTGAATCATAGATATGGATTGACTCATTAGTTGAGGTGGCGCCGTTGAATGTAATCAAACCTAAAAAATTATGAAAACCATTAGTATTTATTTATATCAAAGATGATAGAGTATATATTAATTTATTTATATACCCCACGTATAACTTTTATTTTTTTGGCAAGCAAATAAAATAAAAGTTATATATAAAAACCAAAATTTGGACAACCACCAATATACAGAATACTTCCAAGAAGAAAGCAAGTATATCAAAATTGTGTTAAAGGCTTTCCCTTTTTTTTTTTTTTTTAAAGCCAAGTAACCTAATAAGCTAAAACAATCACAAAAATGAGTATTCTGTGTTTGTAAAAAAGCAGTGGATTGGAACAAGAAAAAAAATAATAACACAAATCAATTTATTGTGGATAATCACTTTGTTTTTATGAATCGTTGTTAAGACTTAGGGGACGTTTGGTTCGCGAAATTTTTTCTTTGGGATTTGTATTTTGTCAAATGATTTGCATTATGCAGCATTTGCATTTGTCAGAATTTTGTCAAAGAATTTGTCTTATCTTATAGAAAAAATTTGTTAATCTGAAAAATGCAATGTAACTGGGATTTAAAATCCTAAGGGGGAGGCTGAGATTCTAAATAACAAAGAAGGGAGAAGAAATCCTGGGATTTAAATCCATACTGAAATCTGCGAACCAAACACAACATTTTAAATGTAAATCCCAGGAAATCTCAATAATTCCGCGAACCAAACGCCCCCTAGATTATATTATATGTATCAATAGGTCGGTGGGTGGATAGATGGATGAAGACATGATTTTATTTGAAGTTCATTGTATGATAAAAAGTAACCCATGACATTTGCTTTTGGTGGTCATCCTCAATCAATCTCTTTGGGATTGCAGGTTTTGGTATGCATCCAATTGGCAGGGCCGGCCCTGGGCCTGCCTGGTCCACCTGGGCCACTGCTCAGGGCCCAAAAAAATTTTAATGTGTTAATATAGTCCATCAGACCAGTATTAGTTATATGTGTTTTGCACGAAAAAAATCACAAACAATGTGTTGGTTCAGCTGTTAAGTCATCTCACTTTGGAACTCTAATGACATGGGTTTGATCCCCATAGTGTGCTTTTTTTTTATTTTTTTATATCTCACCACTATCACTTGGATTTTCATATATAAATATCGTCTATTTGCTTTATATCAATATACAATCCATCAAATTCAATATTCATACTTTTGTTTTTCAATGAGTTTGAAATTTTATTTTTGTTTATCACGTGGTTTATGTTATTTATTATACGATTATTAAAAATACTAATAAGATATGTATTTATTTCTTAAGATGTTATTTTTTTGACACATATTTACTATTTATATTATGAATCATTTAAAATTTGAATTGTTTTTTTTTTCAATTTACTAATAAGTATATAATTTAATATTGTATGCAATTTTTACCCAATTTATAATCATACGATGTTAATATATTTTTTTTTGCGGTTTTTGGATTGAGAAAAATTTCAAAGAAGCACCATGAAACCATTACTCGATGACAGATTGTGAAGTTTTTAAAGATATGACATTGACAATAGTGCAACAAAATCAATATTATTTAATTGTAATTTTTTTATACGAATATTGCTTATATATATAAAGAGCCTCTTTTTAAGTATATGCCACGGGTCTAAAAAATGATAGGACCGGCCCTGCCAATTGGGATTGCGGGTTTCAACCTTTTATCGTAAAACTCAAAGGTTTTTTTAAGATAAATTATGTAAATTTAAATATTATACCTAAGACTTTATTTAGATTCTCTTTTACATCAAAGTTATTATTTGCATTAAAAAAAATTAGTGTTTCATATTCAAACTTAAAGTTGATGTTTAATTCTACTAAAAGGTGACAAACCTGATAAATCAGAGATTAGATTACACAACATGTTGAAATGAGTTGATTTGTCGGGCACGTATGTAATTTTGTTTGATTATTAAGAAAAAGCGTGTGTGTGTATGGTTGATTATCATATTTTCTCAAGGTACCAGAAGTATCACATAAAATGGGATTTAAAAAAGTTTACAAAAAGGTGATATTTTAATTTTGAATGTGTATCAATTGCATTTGATCTAACCTTTCTAATTGTTTTTTTTATACATTTTCGTTATCCTTAGAACAATCCTTATGTATATTTGGGATCTATGGATGACAATGAAATTAAAGGATTTTAAATCAAACATTTGATTTATGATTAATGATTATTGTAGTCATTGTATGATACACCAAAAATTTATTTATTTTTTTGTATTTGGGGTCTAAATGAAACAAGTCCAATGATGTTACTTTTATCTTTAGGCAAGAAGAATAAAATTTTTTGTTGGTATTTTTTTTATGATTGAATTTTGATCTAGTTAAATACTTCGACTCAATAATGTTATCAATGAATCATTAATCATAAATTAATTGTTTGACCGGTGAATTATGTTGCAAAATCTTCCTTTTCACTTGTCCTTAATAAGTAGCTTATAAGTTTTTTAAACTAATAAGCAAACAAGTAGTTGTTGCAAACTTCTTGTTAAGATATAGCCTTTAAAATTCGTTATTAGTTTTGAAAAGGGTTTATTATGGGGAAAAAATCAACATATTTTATGTTTTTTGTGTTTTCGTTCCTCCATATTATTATTTTCCAGAAAAGTTCTCAACTTATTCTTTTATTTCTGGTTCAGTGAATTTTGGCTCTTAAAACCTGATTTTTTTAGTTTTTAAAAATTTCGATTTACCAATTATACCGAGCTCTAATAATCAGTTTTCAAAAAACTAGAAAAGAAATTTTACTTAACGACTTTTTAGGAAAAAATTAACATTGAGAAACGAAAACGCAAATATCATGACAACATTTTGGTTTTTTTTCATATTGAACACTTTAAAAACTCAATAACATGTAATGTTGGGTTTAGATTTGCTTAATTAGTCGATAGAATGATTTAAAAAATACACTTATGACAAAAAGTATTTAAGAGCAATCATGAAAATATTGATTGAACAGAGAGAAAATATAATTTTATATTTGAAAAAACATGTAGGAACATGAATCACATTATTACAAAACTATGGTTTAGAATGTGAAGAAACAAATAAGTATTTCTTTTTATAGTTTACCTAAACATCAAATTTCGGTTTTAAAAAATTTAAAACTTCAAATAAGCTACAAAACACATTTTAAAATCTCAACCATACAACAATTGTAGGTTATGCAATTTACATCAGTCGTGTTAGTATTGAAAAAGCTGACAAGTCTCAGATAATGAGTTATATTATTTTGGGTGAGATACATATATATATTCTTGCTTACTAATAGGTAATCATACATCATCATTTAATGTGAGAAGGATTAAATTTAATTAGCGAGTCTCTTATCATTAACAAAATATATACTACTGGTTTGATTTGATTAATAAAAATTATTTTGAAAAATTAATGACTTTTTTTTCCTTAATTGAGAAATTGTAGTGGATGTTATTATTAAATTGTATTGGGTGAAAGTTGGCACACCGGTGGTCCATTTAATGAAAAATGACTCGCATAGTCACATGCCTTAAACTACCCTCACCTAATAATTTCGATTTATTGAAAAAAATTTTGGTTTGATGACTACGTGAATCGATTATGACATTTGCTACCTTTTATTATGTACAATCGTAAATATACTTAAAAAATTCAATAAAAAATATTGTATTTTGTTTATTAAAAACATTATATTTTATATAGGACAAATGACATGAAAATATGTCGTACTTTGTGTCAATGTTTAGTTTCGTACTTTCAATATGTACTTTTAATAAATTGTTAATATTGAAAAAATCTCATAAACTTTTCCTATTTTGATGATTAAGTTCCTAGACTTTTGTTCTTATTGTTTTACTCCTCAAAACAATTTATGTCTTATTCAAATTTATCATGATGTATGTATTTGATTGTGTATCAAACAAGTAATCTTTATTTTTTCACCTAATTAATGTTAAAATAAACTTATCATCTTTCCTTATTTTAATTATTAAGTCTTTATATTTTTTGTTTTATCGGTCGTGCTTTACCGCCTAACATGATAACCAATCAAAAATATATTATTTTGAATAAGACAAAAATAGTTTAAAACTTAAACAGTTGAAAAAAAAAAAAGAGTTTAGAGACTTAGTTGAAAAAACAAAAAAAGTTGAAACGTTTTTTCTAAATATTAACCCTTTAAATGTCATTTGAATAAAACACGTTTTGAGGATCATAGCTACTAAAAAAACTAAGGTTGCGTTTAGTTCACGAAAACTAGTCAATTTTCGATTTCAGTTTTCAAGTTATAGTTTTTAGAGAAAAAAAAAACAAGGGTTTCTACGAAAAGTGAAAACTTGTTCAGATGATAAAGTTTTAATTTTAAGAAAAATAAGATGAGTTATTATAAAATAAAAAAAATAGGATAGGTGATTATAAAAGTAAGAGAGAGAAAAAGAGTATTATAAAAAATATAGGGTAGAATATTTGAAAAGTAAGAAAGAATATGAAAAATGGTATTTGAAAAAGTGAAATGAAAATTTATAAAATTGTTGTTAAGTAAACAAGTTTTTATTTTCATTGAAAATTGAGATGGAATTTTTGAAAGTTTTCATAATTAAGTGTGTCAAGTAATGACAAAAAAAACTCACAAAAGAGTGTTTTATTTGATCCCGCTGCCAAATTCGTCGCTTAACAGTCGGAAGTGAACAATGGTCGTTGTGGTGTCACCATTGGCTAGAGCAACAAGTAGGGGGAGTCATCGGCTTAGGAAAAGTTATCTGTGGTGGTGGATTATGGATTTTGTTGATTAAAAACAAATAAATTTTTATAATATATTTCTCTTAAACGTAAATTTATTTAAATGCAAAGTTGTAAATTATTTTGTTATAAATCACTACTAAACATATTTAATTAAAAAATTAAAATAAAAAAATTCATTTGAAGATCTTGTATTTGATATTTTAGAATAGCTAAATAAAATATAAATAGAAATTATTAACTCTCAGACACACACACACAAATAGAATATGGTTCGAGAGACACTCATTATGCAGCGCAACAGAAGGTACCACTTTTAAAAAAAAACTTTTTAATTTTTTTTTTTCATAAACTTGTTATAATTAACATTATAAAGATGATATGTATATTTCATATACAATCATATCCTCTGCATTCTTAAAAATGATGTGAATGTATACTTACATAAATTTACATAGATGTGAACGTATATTTATGTGATGCATATTTTATGCACTTAGATAGTGTGAATGTACGTGAGATTTATATATTTTCTTTGTAATATTAATAAAAACATTCTTTTGAAAAAAATTAAAAATATTTTTAAGGATGGTACATTCTGGTGTGTTATATAATAAATGTTATTCACTTAAAAATATATATATAATCGGTACATTTGATTACTCACAAGTTTCTAAAAATAAAAGGGTTAATATTGAAAAAACTCCATCAACTTTCTTCGTTTTCGTGATTAAGTCCCTAAATTTTTTTTTTTTATTGTTTAAGTCTCTAAACAATTTTTGTCTTATTCAAAAGTGTATATTTGACCGGTTACCGAACAAGTTATATTAGTTTTTTTCACTTGATTAATGTTGTAAAAAATCAACCATCTTTTCATATTTTAGCGATTAAGTCCCTAAACATGTTTGTTTTATCAGTTGATTTTACCGGCTAATCCGGTAGTCGGTAAAAAATATATAATTTTGAAAAAAAATTCACCATCTTTTCATATTTTAGCGAGTCCCTAAACATATTTTAGCGATTAAGTCCGTAAGATTTTTTTTATTATATAACACACTAGAAAGTATCATGATATATTAAAAATATATATATATATATCATGATATATTAATTTCAATTCAAACGGTTGGATAAGATTTTTATTATTTATTGGTTTAATTTAAACACCCCTGGTCATTTACCTTATCTTGAAGAAAAGACAGTGAGCTTCTAGAGACAAGAGTAATGAACACTTGTCTTCTATTCCTCCATAATGAGTTGGCTACGCAACTCTTTACCCTTTTTTAATTTCTAACCCATAACTTACTCATATTGACTTTCTATAGAAAACGCTACGTAACCCTAACTTACTTATTCTCTTCTATTTAATTTATAGTCTTTTTTTTATTATTTTTTTAAATAACAAAAGAACATCACATCCTGTTTTTCTTTCTTTTAAGAATATTCATAATTAAATTATATACCATATTTATATTAAGATTTTTAATGGTTGCTGATTTTTTGGGAATCATGACGTTTACTTTTACTTGTATACACATTTAAAAATTAATAAATAAACACATTAAATATTTCTTTATTTGGTTACCTATGGTTTTATTCGATCATTCCCAACCACTAATAATTTTGTTTCAAATCCTATTACATTTTATTGCTTCCATGGTGTACATAGTGCTAAATGCTTGTATTTATGTAACACCCTCTAATCCCAACTAAAAGCCACGTCATTTACAATACACATGTGGCATTAACGCAATCACAATCCATATCCCAATGTCAAGGTTTACACAAACACTGATTAATTAAAACATTTTACGCACATTAACCATAATATCCAAAAGTCAACCCGACATACAAGACCCGACCCGGACCCAAATATTCACATACGAATCCAGTATCATTTGTCCCAAAGTTTCTAGCAAAGTATCACATACAGATAACAAAAGCAGAATCTCCCGATCGCAGCAAGTCAAGCTCCTATCGTCGCTCAGGAGCTGGCGGTCCTATCTTCGGTCCCCCTGATACACACATCAGACTCGAATACGTAAGCTTCGCAGCTCGTGAGTACACAAGGGTTAGACACTGCACAATTCACATAATCACACATCGCATGTCACATGGCAGCCCTACACTACGTGGCATAACACATGCCAACGAGTCTCTACTCAGAGACCCTAGAGATCCAATACAGAAAGAGATACTCATCTCAATTGGGGATCCCTCCCCCCCCTGGAGCCAAACCACGCCCGTGGAAGCTAACAGGAATAACGGCCGCATATATATATATGGGAACCCTTCACAGGGTCAAACAGAGCTACACAGCTCCCACGATACTCATCGCAATATATAGTAATGGATCTCAAATATAACACATAGTAAGAAAGAAAGATCATACCTGAGGGGCAACTCGCAGTGCCCAAACAATTCATATAATCACATATGAAATATTAACACAAAAGACTCGAAAGACAACGACTAGTCTTTGGAAAAAGTCTCGCGTACTCACCTGGATCACCCTGCACAATTTCCCTAACTGTCTGATCCGAACCCGGCTCGTAACAATCTCTGGGAATCCCTGTACACAAATTGATTCTCCCAGATTAATCTCGATTATCTCATAACTGTTAATATACCCAAATGAGCCCACAAAACAACCCAACGGACCCCCAAAGCCCAAACCGACCCAAGCCCGCAGAAGCCCGATCGCGGCCGCACTGGCCCGATCGCGGCCCGCGCTCGAGGAAGAACATCGCGGCCGCGCTAAGCGCGTCGCGGTCGCGCTCGCGTCGAACAGCAGGCCCCTGCTTTCTGTTTCTGTTCTGTCCAGGGGTTTTTAACCCCACAACCTCGATTCCCAGCAGCTAATTTACACATAAATGATACTAGAACACTACTAACTTGATAACACAACAATTCCCAACATATCTCAATGCTAAACACACAAAATCAAATTCAATTGGAAGATTTCTTACCTTGAAACTCCAAGAACACTTATGGAAGCTTTTAAATCCAATTTCCAGCAATTAACTCCACTCAATTGGCTTCAATCTCACTGAATCAGTAGCATAGGATCACACACACACTTATCTTAGGTTTTGCACAAAAAGGGAGATAAGGAAGCAACGTCACACATACATATATCACATAAACGGATCCCGTTATATCGCGGGTTCAACACCGATACCCGACCCCAATATCAAAAATCCACTATTTATATCAATAAATCCCATTTAATCTCGTGAATCCATAATTATAATTTATCCACTAAAATTATATTCCGAATCCACGTAATCCCCCGTCCCGACACGTATAATCCACTATACGGGACGCAATTGGACCAACGCAATACTCAATAAAATAATTGGTCAATAGGATAATTACACGTACCTGCTCGGGAGTCGGGGTGTTACAATTTATAAGCTTCATTCAATGCTTCTTTTTTTTTTTGGGTTAATAACAGAAAAACTCAATGTTTTTTCTTCATTTTATCGATTAAGTCTCTGAATTTTTTTTTCAATTATTTAAATCCCTAAGCATATTTTTTCTTATTCAAAACTATTAAAATTACCAGTAAAACAAGTATCCCGCCAGATTCCTTTTCTTCTTTCACATCTCCTGCAGAAATCTCCATGACTCCATTTGACATCATAAAAAACACACATACAACACAAATATGAAACACATTCCCCTAAACTAAAACTCATAAATTATGTGTCAGTTCTTCTTGTCATGGCTTATGTACTGATTCTGAAGGATCCAAGAGCTTTAATTGGTCTTGTTAACCTTACGTACCGGTAGATGGCGGATATGGCTGCTCCAATTATCAGTCGAATATGAACACAACATAGTTTTTCATTTAAACTTATATTTTTATCCTAAGTCAAAAGAATATACTTTATATTCGTTGTATTTTAGAATATTAATTATGTTGTATTCTCTTGGTATGTATATTTATCAATACACATCTCACCTAACAAAGGTGATTAATGTAAAACTCAACATTGTATAATCGGTTACAATACTTATGACCCATCAAACATGTTTATCTTTTTCATGAAGAAAGTCGAAAGGATTGCAGTTCTAGTCTTCTAATAACATCTTAAATGAATGTTTAGTAATATAAAACAAGTTAACTTAAAAGAATGTTCAAACTTTTAAGAAAGTATTTGAAGGTTTTAATATTTGATTATGCTTGTACGTTTGTCAAATCCACTTTGGCTTACCCATTCACTAAATGACCCAATGATTGTGTTTCTCATATGATAACAAAATGTCAACACCATTTTGAAAGGCTTATCTTGATTTTGCATTTGGAATAACTAAGGTTGACCGCAATTTTTATAAAATAATTAAATAAATAAATGGCAAAGTTATCAAGGAGATCCATAAAGGCTGTCTGGACATATTCCTCCAACCCAATAACAATGCCTTAATGCATCAATAAGTATGAAGCTTTGTGTTAGAAATTTCCCCACGTTGCCCACTTTCCTACAATCATGCCAAACGATTGCATCGGTATTTAAATGATTGCAAATTTTATTAAATAAATCCTTTACTTAATTTGAAAGTCAAACTTGAATTTAATAAAATTGTAGTTATTATTGTACAAATTTGATCATGTTTTTTTTCTATGTATGGATCTTTCTATTGTTCTAAATGATGTACTTAGGAACCTTTTTAAAATAAATGTTTATATATATATATATATATATATATATATATATATATATATATATATATATATATATATATATATATATATAGGGGTGACTTCAATGGAAAACCACTATGCACCTGAAAACTGTGGAAACCTACGTCTACCGTCCGATTTGGTGCATTTCATGAAAAACGCGGTGGCATGATCGTAAATAAGGTGATGCATCACGCGGGATTTTGATGCATCACGCGGGGAATTTGATGCATTTGTGGTGGTGCAGTGCGGTTTTCACAAGTTTTCAGGTGCATGGTGGTTTTCCATTGAACCTCCCTTTATATATATATATATATATATATATATAGAAGGTTTCCATTGAACCCACTCATATATATATATATATATATATATATAATGAGATTAAATGGAAAACCAGTGTTTATCGAAAAACCGCAATGCATTGCAAAAGAAAACCATTGTGCATCACACAGGAGCTATTGTACATCGTACAAAAGTGATTTAGAATTGTTATGCACAATCTTGTCCGCATGGAGTGTCTCGTGTGATACATAATTCCTCATGTGGTACATAATTATCACAACTGATGCATAATCTTTGTGTGATGTAAAATTCGCTCGTTTGATGCACCATTAATTTTTTTTCCCAATACATTGTGGTTTGCAAAGAATTCTCAAATAAACATTGGTTTTTTATTGGATCTCACCCTGTGTGTGTGTGTGTGTGTGTGTGTGTGTATATATATATATATATATATATATATATATATATATATATATATATATATATATATATATATAAGTTCAACACCTAAGGTACTTCCCATAAAGATATTTTTTATATTTTTTCTAGCCATCATGTTTAAATTAACAATATAAGTTTACTTGAAAAAATTGCACATAAACATACAGTAAAACTATGTGAAAAATTTAATGAATGGTCAACTACTTACGTTAATAAACAAAAGAAAAAATTTGAGGTACTTTCGGTATTCTAAAATTTTAGAGATACTTTATTGGACTTATTCTCGAATAATGATCATCCCTAAAATAAATATGATAAAAACCAATTAGAATACGTCACACAAGCATTGTTCATTTGATTATGACAAGGAAAGGACAATACTGCAATTGCTATAGTTTTTAATAATGGTGTATTAAATTAATAGGCCAACAATACTCCTAAATTCATTCAATAGTTAAATTTAAACAATACGCCATCTCAAAAAATATTATTGTCAAACAATCGGCCTACAATGGTTCAAGACGATGGAGTTCATATATATTTTTAAAAATCAAATCCTAAATGAATTTAAAATAACCAAATGGTATTAAAAACAATCATGCACGCCAAACACAAACAAACATAAAATCACATCTTATTTGAATTTAAAACAGCGTTTATTATGAGAAAAAAAAACATGTTTTCAGATTTTTTTACGTTTTCGTCCCTCTATGTTATTTTTTTCATAAAAATCCTCAAGTTAATTTAATTTTTTTGGTTTAGTGAAATTCGGATGTTAGAACCCGGTTACAATTAGTAACTGGGTTTTTAAAAACTGAAAATTCGGATTCTATTGTCTCAATTTCACTAAGCCAAAAAATAATAATAATAATAACTTGAGGATTTTTATTGATAATAACATGGAATGACTAAAACGTAAAAAACGTAAAAACATGTGAGTTTTTTCATAAAAAAACTCTTTAACAAAATGGGCCATATGTTTTTATCTTAAGATTTATCTTGTTTTTAACACCAAACAATCTTTAATTTTTTATAAAATATTCAAAAACAATTTAGAGGGTGTTTGGATTTGCGTTTGAAAAAGTGCTGCAGCGTTTTGGAAACTAATAATCAGATAATTGCTGTAACAAAAAGTGCTGCAGGAAATGTAGTGTTTGGTTTAGCTTCTGCTGTTTGATATCATAATTATCAAATAATCAGTTTTTAAAGTGTTTGGATTTGCGTTTTTACTTGTAAAATGACCAAATAATCACTTATTAAGCAAATAAGCTACAATTTTTAACTTATGAAAAAGTGTGGTAGGACAAACGCTAAACGCAAATAATCACTTATTAACGTATGCAATCCAAACACTTTAAATCAATTATTTGCGTTATTGTAACGTGATAAGCTAATAATCATGTTTATAACGCAAAACCAAACACCCTCTTAATCTGAATCACACGTTGTAATGATTTACTATTTTGCGATGGTATTCCAATATAGAAGACGGTGGTTTGTTTAAGGTGAACCATAAACTTTTAGCTGATAATGTTTTTTCTGTTTTTGTGAATGTTAAATTTGTCATTTCTTTTTTTGAAACTTAAAAAAAAAAATTATTACAAAATTGTCACTGTATCTATCTTCATTTATTATTTTAATTTAATGCTTAAGGTTAGTTTTTTGGGTTAATATTGAAAAAGTCCTGCGAACTTTTATGAATTTACCGATTAAGTCACTGTCCTTTTTTTTGATTGTTTAAGTTCCTAGACAATTTTTGTCTTATTCAAAACTATATATTTGACCAGTTTAGCATGTCACTAACCGGTTGGTATAGTGACCTGAATAAGAAAAAAAAAAGTTCAGTGACTTAATCGTGAAATAAGAAAATAAAGTTGGTTTTTTTAACAGTAAATCATTCGAGGAACTAATTGTTTTACCTGTTAATCAGATAGCAAGTTAAAAATATATAGTTTTGAATATAACAAATTTTATTTAGGGACTTAAATGCTCGTAAAAAAAATTCACTGACTTAATTGATAACTACATGACTCTAGTTTTTTGGGCTATGTAAATCGGAATGTGTGTACATATATATAAATGAGAACCATGGAGACCGATTAATCCAGTGGTTTGTATTTGGCATCGTGATATTTCCTTTCAAGTCGCTATGAACGACGAACAGTTCGACCTCATCGTCGCAAACTTATCCAGCACCGTCGTCTTAATCCTCACCAATAAATTCACTATTTTCATCACCGTCGTCGCCCTCCACATCCTCCGTCGCATTCTCAAAAACATCCACCACCGCCTTCAATTCCCGGTCTTCACCGCTAAAACCACCGCTGCCGCCTCCAAAACGCTATACTGTGCTGTGTGCCTACACGACGTCGACGGAGGCCAACGCTACCGCCGGCTGCCGAGATGCCGCCACTGCTTCCATGTGAATTGCATCGATACTTGGCTTCAATCACGATCAACCTGTCCTTTGTGTCGAAATCAGATCCCAATTCATCTTCTTCCTCGGCAACAGCAACAAGAGCCTGGTTTTTTGTATTTGGTTTTCTACTTTTCCATGAAAGCTATTAGAAAGAGGATTGAATCCAATTTTACTAAGATTATGCTCTTCGAGGCTGCTGGATTATAACAAAACTTCTAATTCCAATTTTGTTGTTACTAGGGTTCTCTTTGTAAAAAAAAATAGGTAAAATGATGATTATGTTGTTCAAATTTTATTTCAGTTCTTCTTTTTCAAAATGATTGATAAATGGGGTCTGATTTTCTCAACTTGAAATTCCAAAAGGGTTTATTTGCAATTGAAAATCATCCAACAATTTTGATTGTACAAGTTTTAATGCATATCTTACAATTTAATTCTAATATACTAGTTTAAATTTATTACTTTAAGGACGATAGAAAACCTTGATCTATCGGAATCCCAGTCGTACCGATCAACTTGCCGTCTCTACTGTAGCATCTCATCGCCCACCGTTCACCACACTATCAAATTCACATCGTTTCAGATAAAATGTTCCAGTGATTACCTACCTATAAAGTTGAAAGTTCTGTATTTTGGATTTGGGAAAAGAAAAAAAGGTATGTTCTTCACGGTTTTTTTAATTAGTCGTTTAATGTTATTTTTTATTAATAAATTTATTTATTTATTTATTACTTTTTTTTGGATTTTTATATGTTATAACCCGGTTCAAGTTATAACAAGTTAAAATCTAAAAACCAAAAGATAAAATATACTTAAAGGATTTTATTGATAAAATTAACTCGAGTGAACTAAATCGTAAAACGGTCTATTACTAAAATTAATAGTGATTAAATTTATTTTTTATCACTAATAAAATCAAATTTTGTATTTTTCATATGAATAACTTCAACTTTTGTATTTTGTATGTTGCATAAAATTAACTTTTGTATTTTTTTTATCATGTATAGCAACAATTTTTTTAAGTTTTGCTTTAAATGATAAAAAAAGATAAAATTTAATACTATAAATGATAAATAAAAAATAACCCTTGGAAATTTATGCAAAAAACCTTTCAAGTATACAAAATTTTCGATCTCATTCCTATTCGTTTTTTTTTTTCTGATAATTTTTAAATCCAAATTTTGTTCCTAATGATTCTTCAAACTAACTAAAACTCATACAAGCAATCCAAAATTAACCTGCAACCTGCTAAGTATATTACCATTTTTAAACGTATACAATAAAAAAATATCAAAACATAAAACTTTTTAAATTAAGGGTGTCTTTATTTTTTTTTCATAATAATTCCTAAAACCAATTTTTTTTTCTAAATAAACACTCAAACTAATTAAAACTCATAAAAATTCAGTTCAAAGTTAACTTGCAACATGATAAGCAAAGTATCATTCTTAACTTATTTCACAAAAAACAACAAAATATTAAACCTTTTGAGTTTCCCGTTCATTTTATTGTTGTTGTTATTATCATTGAAAATTTTTTAATCACATTAACATCATTCAGAACGGACTTTTTCGTTAGTCCTTTTACAAACTTGATACCATTAAAAAAATGTGGTCGGAGAAATCACCAATTATATAAAAAAATGACATATGGTAATGACTAGACAAATAACGTTTTTAAAATGCATTTTCTAAGATTATGATTGACAACAACTTAAAATTGTCTATTTCCGCCATGTCCAATTGTCCATGTTCGTTGCAAATTAAAAAGAATGAATCCATGGTTACCGACTGTGTTTTCTTTTTCTCTATCTTTTTTATTTTATGTGAGTGAATTTTAGATTGATATATATATATTATTATATATAAATACTCTTTTTTTAATTCTTGAGGTTCATATTGATGCAAAGTGCACAAGTTTGGTGTCAATCTGTTAGTGGCTGCTGCACCCTGCAGGCCTTCCATTCTACTTCCAACTACTTTTCTAATTTTATATTTATTTTTAATTCATGAAATCACTTTTCATTTTTTCTTTTATCCCATAAATGATTGATTCTCTATTTCTCTTTTTTAATATATATATATATATATATATATAACCATCTGTCCGTCCTATAACTTTAGTTTGATTATTATTATTACTAGTACTACTAAGTTTAATATAACCACTCAATTGATTGTCTTCTAAAGTTACAACTTAACTGATTGATTGCAATGTTTTGAAAAACCGAACTAGACTGACTGATTGGTTAACCAACAAGTCGCCTAGATTAGTTAAAAAACGAATGGTAAAAACTAAAAACCGGACAGACTACTTCTTGGATTAATCGACACACTAAAAAGGTTTGTAATTACATAGGCATATATATTTAAATAAAATAATACATCGACGAGGTGTTAAAGATTATATCCTGAAGTCTATTTTAATTTGTTTTTAGGTTTTTTGATTCTCTAGCTTAAGACCAATCTGTTTATTGTTTTGTTTTCCTGCTTTTTTTTTTTTCTTTTTTTGGGTTTGCACCATAAATATTGGTGGTGAGTTGTGACATAAGAAAAAAAAATGAAAGTAATGATATCCTAAAGAAGTTGATTTAATAGAAAATTTATTGTTGACTCTTGGGTAGGGTTCTGGAAGTAAACATTCTTCGAGAAAATTAAAAAGCTTCTTGAAAGATGAATAGAAAAGTGTTTGACGACTTATGTTCAATTATTATTATTATTGAATTTAATTATTGTTTTTTTTAATAATTTAAGTTTTCAAGTCGCCCAGTCAAATCAATCTCAACTTCATCAGAGCGGTCCATGGTCAAGTATGTGTTTTGTACGTGGCAATCACTAAATATGACGACAACTCTATAATAAAACACGAGTAATAGTCTCGAAAGAAACTACTATCACCAGATAAATATAAATGTATATATAAAAAATAATTTCAGCCGATTTTAACCTGTTGTTTTAAATAATTATTTAAAATAAAAATATTTGTGTAAAAAACTTAAAGTTGGATCATTTTTGTAATTGAAACTTCCAATCATTTTAATTTGCACAAAAAATTCTCAACCAGTTGAATATCACGGAAATGAAATCTACCGATTATAACCTGCCTCATCGTAATTTTATCAAAAAGTAAATTCTAACAAGAACACACATATTTGAACAAAAAAAAATCAACAAGAAAAATATGGATTTGAATCATAAAACACAACTAAATGAGTTTGTTTGAGAAAGATTCGTCAGAGACTACAAAGGGTTTGTCAACAAATTGCAATCGGTTCATCAGATTACAAGTCTTTTTTTTAAACATCATTTAGATAAGTTTCACTTAGTTTGAGGTTTTTGTGCAATGAAAAATGATTAAGATTTTAATCACAAAAATGATCCAGATTTAAGGTTTTTTTGTACAATTCTTCCTTTAAAATAAATGTTCTCGCTTTCTATTCTAATTTGTTTCAAATTAATATCCACCTCATAGATAGTTTGTCAACATTTATTTGATTTTAATTATAAAATCTAAAAAGTATGGTTTCTTTAAAAACATTTAATATTTAAGGTATAGAATCATGATTTGACTGTTTAAAAGTTATAATAACTATGAATTTCCAAAAGTGTGTTTTTGTTCGGTGTACGTTTATTCTATAACGAATCAGTTGATCATGCATTGGTCTCTTTTGATAAAGCCCAAGTAATTTGTAGAAAAGTATTCAGTTGGTGTCGAATACATCACTCCTTGATTTATTCGATTCAAAATATTTTTGTTATTCTTCCTCAACAAAACCTAAGTAAGTTCAAAGTAAAATTCGTTATGGTATATTGGGGTGACATTGTGGCCAATTTGGAGGAGACGCAATGTGATGGTGTTTGGTTCGGATGAAGGAAAAGCTAAAGTCATGGATGAAGATTTATTCTTTAATAATTAACGACTTATTTTATTGTGGATTATGAATCAAAGTTTTCGTGGAGAAAAGACTTGGAACTCAGGGATTATTGATCCCTTCCAGAATGATGTATCTTAATTGTTTCTTGACGTTGATAGTTTATATTTCTTTTGGGTTTTGTTATGTTCATTTTCTTTAGGAACATGTTATTTGTATTTATCTTTTTGGGTCTTGATGTTTATATTTAAAAGATTGCAGTTGTTCGAAGAAAACATTTATATTGGGACGAAATGATGTATATGTATATAAAATAAGTTTATCAGCGTACTACAAAAAATAAAATGCATCTCAGATGAATGATTATTCACGTAATTTATTTAAATAAACATGTATAAGCCAATATAATAAAAATTTTCGCCCAAATAACTATACAGTTATACATTAAGAATCGAAAATAAATCTTATAAATGATAAAAAAATTTATGTAAATTGTCATTCACTTGGATGATCATTCACATAAATATATGACTATTCACGTAAAATAAGTTTATTAGCGTACTACAAAAAATAAAATGCATCTCAGATGAATGATTATTCACGTAATTTATTTAAATAAACATGTATAAGCCAATATAATAAAAAAATTTCGCCCAAATAACTATACAGTTATACATTAAGAATCGAAAATAAATCTTATAAATGATAAAAAATTTTATGTAAATTGTCATTCACTTGGATAACCATTCACATAAATATATGACTATTCACATAATTTTTAATGTCGTGAAAAGTATGAATGTATGTGAAATTATCAAATCATGTGTATAATGCTAAATAAAAATAGTTGTGATATAAAATTTTAATTATTTTAAAATGTGGTACCTTTAGGTGTATTTAATTTCAAGTGATACTCTTTTGAATAGGACGTGTTCGGGATGGGGATTGGTACCCCCGTCCCCGCCCTGAAACCCGAAACCATCACCGTCCTTGCCCTGTTCCCCGTCGGGTTTTCTTATCGAGGATCCCCATTAAGTCCCCGTGGGTTTTTGTGTCACCATTCAGTAAAAGATTGTTTTAAATTTCTAAACTAATGATGCTTCAAACGATACTAAAACAAAGCTTTTTCACAATAAAATATTATTTTAAGTTTCAAACATAACCAAATGAAATTAAATAACGACACACTTGCATTAATATTGATAACAATTAAAGATATGATTACATTAACAACAAAAATTACGTAGATATCAACTATATGTTATTATATATCCAACATGCATCGGAAAACCTTGGAAAACCTCCATGCATCGCTACAAATGCACCACAATTCCCGCGTGATGCACCAAATTCTCGCGTGATGCATCGACTTTCTGCGTGAGGCATCACCTGATCCAATGACTATAAAGTGGTTCCCGAGTTTTCCGATGTATATAGGTTTTCCATTGAACCCACCCCTATATATATATATATATATATATATATATATATATATATATATATATATATATATATATATATATATATATATATATATATATATATAGGGGTGTAAACGAGACGAGACAACTCGGGATCGACTCGTAGAAAACTCGAAATCGACTCGCAATTAATTGAGCGGAGCTCGAGCTGCTCGAGCTACTTGAGTAGTAATCGAGTTGAGCTCGAGTATTAAAATAGTCTGCTCGATAGGCTCGCGAGCCTATCGAGCTTGAGTGTACACGTTTACATTTTTACCCTTCAACTTTGTATTATTATATTTTTATCACTTTTTTTATAAATCAAACTATATAATCTTAAAGCTGAAATTACAGTCTTATATTTTTACAATTCTTCATTGTTGTTGGGATAAAATTAGATTGAATATTTTGTATTTATATTTCGATTTTCTTTATCCTGAATTTAATCGAGCCGAGTCGAGTCGAGCTCGATAGTATCGAGTAGTTTATCGAGTTTCAAAATTAAGGCTCGATTGAGCTCGAGTCGAGTTTCGAGCTCGAGTCGAGTTCGAACTCGAGCTTGGTAATACTCAATTCGACTCGGCTCGATTACACCCCTATATATAAGATAAATATTATAAATACTATCGAGGCGAGGATTGGTTCCCTCGTATTTGATAAAATCCCCGATCCCCGACCCGAACCAATAACATGTCTCCGAACCCGTCTCCAAAAGTTCAAGTTTTTCCGTCAGGTTTGGATGTTTTTGTCATACCTAGTCGGTTAGACATCTTGATGAATGGATGAGGGACATGAAGAATGAGCATAAGGAACGGTAAGGGAAAAGGTTGGGATGAGGGTATTTTGGTCAAAGCACTTGGCAAAGAGTGACAGGTTTCAAATGAAAGACGCGACATGAGAGTTGTGAGAGTGTATGTCACACATTAGAATAAATTAAATCAGTGATGATGTTAAATCAAAGAGTTTTATTGGTGACTGATAGAGCAATGTTGAATCTTAGGATGTGTTGAAACCAAGAACGGTGTTAAATCATGTATTAAATGTGTGCGTTAAATCAAATAATGTTGTTGAATCAATGAGTTTAAGTGTCGAATCGCATAAGATATGTGGATATATGTATATTTAAAGAAGACCATTGTTAAATGAAAGAATTTAAGTGTTTAATCATATACAATAACACTATGGTTATAACAAATACTACATGTGTTGTATCAACGTCATGTGAACATTGTGTATGAGTGTATCCAAAAATATGTGTATTGAATCCAAAACGTGTTGAATAAAAAAAATGTTTTATCGTATAAGATGTTTGTTGCATCAATTATTATGTCAGTTATATATATGCTGTATGAATACTTATATGAGTTGTGTCTATGAATGAATATGTGTGTTCGATATATGAAAATATGTTCAACCAAAGACGTTAGACGTATATATACATTGAATCAATGATATATGACTTGTTTGTTTATGATTTAAGAGTAAATGTTGAATCATTTTGAAACGTGATAAAAATTCCAAGAATATTAAAAATATATTTTAAAATAGAATGATAAAATTCCCCTTAAAAGCAAATGTGGGCCGAAATGTAAGTGGGAATGGTGGAAGTGTGGGCCGGGCGGAGGGGTTCATCGTTTACGTCTACTGTCACCTGGAAAGATGTTGATGTCCAATTCAAGACAATGCTCCTAAGAAATATGTGGGAATGGTTTGTAGTTTATATAAGGTTGAAGAAACAAGGTGTGCTTTGCATTAATGAACAACATGAAAAGGTGATATATCACATATATAATTATTTATAAATCTTTATTTTTTGAATAATTTTTTAAAAATATTTTGTGTAGTACACGGTTAATAAACTAGTATTACGAATTTTGAATAAATGTTTAATATTGTATTTTATGAATAATGATATTTATACCTAATTTGTGTGTCTGAACATATCTATTCCATTTAATATGACATGTAAATCACACTCATTCTCTCTCCTTATATTTTTTTTTATTGATTTTGACATATGTCATCGTCTCTTTATTACTTGTATAATCTATCTCTACTATTAAAAGAGTAACTATACTCAATTCTGGTGAAGACACGTGTCATCACCATGAATCGACACGTGACATTTATAGGTTTTAAAAATAATAAAGAAAATTTAAATTATATCTATCTAAATCTAATATAATCTACTTTTAAATTTAAATCAAATCAAATAAAATCTAATACTCTGCTAACTTATTAATTATTATATAATATAATAATTTTTTTTTAAAAATATAACAAAATAATATTATTCATATATATTTAGAAATATATAAAATTAATAGGTTATAATAAATAATAATATCATTCTTATATACTTCTTGTTTAAAAATAATAATATTTATATATTTACCTTTTAATTCATTATATTTTATATATATTAAAAATATCCACGTAATACGCGAGTAATAAACTAGTTAGGTGTGAAAGTTAGTTTTGTCAGTCATTAATAAAAAATGACAAAAATTGATGATGCCAAAATCTATTTATTCTATTAAATTAGTAACTAAACTGTCACTTGGTACTTAACTAATTCTTGATTGACGTAGCCTTTATTTGACACGTGTAATTTATAGTTTTTGTGTTAAAATAACTAATCTCAATCAACGTATAGTTTCTATGTTTTAGAGATTTCTTTTACCAACCACGAGTTAATAGAATCCATTTTAAATTGGGTGCTGTTTTTTGCACCAGGCGGTGCATTAGTTAACGAAAACCAGTCAATTTTCAATTTCAGTTCTCAAGTTATAATTTTTAGAAAAAAACAAGAGATTCTATGCAAAGTGAAAACTTGTTTAGATGATGAATTTTTAGTTTTAAGAAAAATAAGATGAGTGATTATAAAATAAGAAAAATAGGATAATTAATGGAAAAGTAAGAGAGATAAAAAGAGTATTATAAAAAAATAGTGTTGGTAATAAAAAAGTGGGAAAATTTCATGTATATCTTTGTAAACCTCCATTATTACACATATATCCTTACAAAATTTCATATAACATATATATCCTTACAAACCTTTAAAACTCACTAATATATCCAAATATCTAATTTATAATTATTAAATCATTTTAAAATTTTCAAAAAACTATGTTTGTAATTAATTTAATTAAAATTCCCTAAATACCCCTCTTATTGAACAGGAAACAAAATCAAAATCAGAATTAAATTTGCAGTGGAATTGAAAAGTCATTTGCTTTCTTCTTCATCTCTCCACAACGTCCTCTTTTCTTTGGTTTTGGCCGGAAACTTTTGCTTCATATTGGATGCTTCGTGATGCTGCTTCATATTGTTCTTTTCTTTAGTTCTATTTCTGCCTTTTTTTTTTTTTTTTTTTGGGGGGGGGGGGGGGGGGGGTAAAGGTAAACAAGAATCCAAGAAATATGTAAGGATTCTATTCCACGATGACTGAATGATGAAAATGAAAGTGACATACAGACATAATATAACATACCATCCATCTAGAGCCCTGAACAGCAGCACCTTTAACATTCATCTTCGCAATCAATTTTTCCATAGGACCAAAGTGTTGGTCAATAGCCCATCCCAAAGAACCATGTGGTGGCTCACCACCCCCTTCCTGGGAAGTCAAAAAATTATCATTAGTTTTAGAAGTCAAAACAATTTTGATTGTAGAAGTCAAAAAATTCATAACAGATTTTTCTAAATCTATTGATGTTAGTTTGTATTTGTAATTTGGATATATTAGTGAGTTTTTAAAGGTTTAGAAGGATATATATGTAATAAGAAATTTTGTAAGGATATATATGTAATATGAAGGTTTATAAGAAAATGGTAATTTAGGGATTTACATATAAATAATTTAAAAAAAAGATATTTTATGTTTTTTAAAATGATTTAATAATTATAAATTAAATATTTGGATATATTAGTGAGTTTTAAAGGTTTGTAAGGATATATATGTAATATGAAATTTTGTAATGATATATATGTAATATTGAAAGTTTAGAAGGATATATATGAAATTCAGAATATGAAAAGTGGTGTTTTAAAAATTGAAATGAAAATTTATGAAATTGTTGTTAAGTAAACAAGTTTTTATTTTTTAAAAAAGTGATATGAAAATTCTGAAAATTTTCGGTAATTAAACGCACTTATCGACAACAAACCACCATCATTAACGAGTCACAATTTTTTTTTTTTACTTTTTAATTCTTGGAAGGTTTTTTTAATAATATTTTAGCCATCAAAATCCATATGTTAGCTTTTTTTCAATATGATATAATATTTTTATTTTTCATATAAGTGAAATTTAAAACTTGATGGCTTCATAACTAATAAACCTATTCATTTCGCGGATAATCCGAATTGGATACCAGAAATTTACAATCGGATTTTTTTTTTGATTTTCTATATAATCTGTAAATTCAGTTTAGCCAAAAATGTATAAAATTTTATAAGTTTTTAAATATTTTATACAAACTTATACACCATATAGACAAATACATATAAATTGTCACGAATAAAAACATATTATATTCTTTTTACTTAAAACCATCAATAAAGCCCATAAAGAAACTAAAATTCATTTAAAGAAGGCGAGAAGCCATAAGTAACTAAAACTCAAGTTTATAGTTAAAAAATTAAAGTAAATAAATTATATTAGGAAGTGTTAAGTCATGAACATATTTCAAATATGTATAAGGGTTTTTGTGAAAAAACAAATCTAACATGTTTTTAGAATTGTAGTATTTTCGTGTTATTTTTTTTTCAGAATAGTTCTCAAGTTAATTTTTTCTCTTTGATTTATCGAAATTTAATTATTAAAACCTGGTTTTTCAGTTTTAAAAAAACTCGTTTTATCAATTATAACTGAATTCTAATAATCAAATTTCACAAAACTAAGAAAAAAAACTAACTTAAAGATCTTTTAAAATAATAATATTAATAGATTCCTAAGTTTATGGCTACAATATTAGAATGATTATATGTGTGAAACATAATGTTGTCAACTATTTTGTTTTTCCTTATTATGTTTTGTTAGCATGTTGACGTACAAATTTTAATTTTATCAATGAATAATAAGTCAATCTTAATAATGTTTTTGATTTTGTATGAAGCAAAATATATAAGTAAAACCTATATGTACAAGAAAATTTCGAAAAGTTAAAAATTTTAGTTTCAACACGTAAATATATGACATTTTTAGTATATTATTGTCGTTGTTTGATTTTTATCTACGTTTCTATATAAAAAAAATATGAAAGGTAATATATTAAATAAAAAAAAATTATTTAATATTACCATGTTAGTTATTATAAAAAACTGTATAAAGTAATTATTAAATAATATTTAATGTTACAAAGTTAATTATTTGGAGATAATAAAAAAATAATCATATAAAATATAATAATAATTATTATATATATATGTATATATAATTTATTAAAAGAATGTTTTTTTCGTTATCATTTGATATGAATACAAATTTAATTTAATATTAGTATTGTAACTTTAAATACATTGACGTTTTAAATTTAAGTATAAATTATGAACCATGTAACTAAATTTAATTTCATCGATTTATAAATGGGTTTTTTTAATTTCCCACAAGTTTCCACAGGTACCTGATGGGATCCCGTTTAATACCGTGGGTTTTTTAAACGCATTCCCGACCCGAACTGTTTTCTCTCCCTTGCTGTCCTTTAATTTATTTATTCTGTAATACAGCCTAATCGGCGCCGATTTGATGTGAAAAAAATTACAGAGAGAAAGGGAGGTTTGTGTTTTGTGTCGGTACCTCCGGCGTAATGAAAAAATTGGAGGGGAAATTTTGATTTTAATTTTGTTACTAGGGTTTAAGATCACTGCTTACAAATGGCATTTTTACAAGTCACTTTGCGTCTGGATTCAGGTCGAATATCTTCTGTTTTGGATACCAAAAGATCAAACAACTCTCTCTCGATTTTCCAAGTGAAATGAATAACAGGTAATCTTTCGTCTATTTGAATAGATGTGACGAATCAACTTTATTTGTTCCACTTGACACTATTCATCATCCTGTTCGGCTGTTCCTGCCTACATAATACATCCCAACTACGAAACTGCATGAGGCTTACGACTAATATCTAACACTAAGTCTTGAGCGGAAATTACAGGTTTTGAATGTAATTTTTCTCAAGGCCTAAAATACAAACTGCTACAAGTTTAAAACAGTTTTTTTTTTTTTTTTTTTTTTTTTTTTTTTTTTTTTTTTTTCACATAATGAACTTTCTAGTTTCCACTACATTTATGGTAGATACTGTATTGCTCTCAAGGTATTCCAATCATTTTCATGTGCACAGTGATACTTGATTGGGCAAATTACCAAGAAAGATAATACACAATTCAAAAATTGACAATAAAGGTAATATAAAATTTTTTAGGCCAAGAAAGATAACATAAAATTCAAATTTGACAAAGAAGAGTATTGATGACCAATTAAGTAGGTAAATTTTAATTTTATGCTCTTTTTTGGGTAAAAGAATAATATTTGATTATCTTTCTTGGCCTAAAATTTGAATCCATGTCCTTCTCGGCCAAAATAGAATTTTACATTACCTTTATCAGCAAAAAATATTTTACAATACCTTTATTGTCAAATTTTGTATTTTATATTACCTTTCTTGGTAATTCTCCCTACTTGATATCATATGTGTTGATGTTTAATTCTATACTTGTAGATAAGCATAATACTAAAAGAAAATAAGTATGCGGTATTTATGCTTTGCCAAAATATTTTCAGGATGATTTAATTGTCGATTTACACTTTTGTTGTGGCAAGTTTCATGTAGATGGAAAGTGAGGGATTCATTTTAGAATCTGAAGTTATAGTGTACATTCTATTAAAGTTGTCTTTATATATGAATGTAAATAATTTCTTCGTTAGCCATTCTTTAAAATGCTTGATAATTTGCTTCAATGAAAAATGCATAGTTTATTGTTTGACTAATTGAATGCATTCATTTGTGGCATATCTGTTTTTAAGGTAGCTTTTCTTGATTGCAACATTGATAGGATTATGTCATGTAGGTTCTAGAAGGGGTAATATAGGGAATATGGGCGGGAGTTAGTTAGAAGAGTTCTCTATAAATAAGAAGAGATGGAATAATGTTAGTAGCCAGAAAATATTGTTTAGAATTGTTAGGCTCATTGCTTTGTAGCTTTGAGGGATCTCCAACCTTTCGGTTGTGAGAGAGGGGATACCCCTGGAACAATCATCTGATTGTGATTTACTTTCTGTTTTGCAATCGACTTCTGTAATTCATCTTCATCAATCTATAGCTTCTTCCTATTTGAAATTCTCAATTCGTATCATTGGTTCGACCTGCCATTGACCTGTCGTTGATGGAGACTCGTTTAACATCGGTTCAAAACCGCCTTGAACAACATGATTACATGAAGAACATCTTCAACGTCTCCAGGCTGTGTGATAGAAACGAAATCATCCTTGCAGAAATTGAAAGCTGAGAGAGTGGAGGCTGGTGAATTTCGCAAGGTTATGATGGGTTGGTTGAAACAACAGGGCAAACAACATGATTCAAGTGGTGGGAGGAATTCTAGTGTTTTTTTTAGTCGGGGGGAGGCAGTGGCGATCAGACCCCTATCCATGAATCTGGGGGGACACCATGGGCGGTGAAAAAAATCAGGTTGCCAGAGTTCTACGGGTTTGATCCACAGGGGTGGATTCAAAAGGCTTCTATGTACTTTGATATAATGTAACTCCTCATCACTTGCGTATTTGTTTGGTACAACTGAGTATGGTTGGGGTGGCACAACACTGGTTTACAATTGTTCAGCAGGTGCACGAATCACTTACCTGGGATCTACTCCAAATTGAATTGCTCTAGCGATTCAGTGGATTGGAAATCCAAAACCCTTTTGAACAGCTAGCCACCATTACACAATCTGGTTCAATTCAGGAGTACATAGATGATTTCGAGTACTTGTTATCATTGGTTTCGAAATTACCCGAATCACAAGCGTTAGGGTATTTCATTGCTGGGTTGAGGGATGAGGTCAAGAGGTGGGTCCGTTTACATCGCCCTCAAACTCATCTTGATGCGATGTATTTGGCCGAGGATGTAGAAGAGCTACTCCGACCATCGACTGGGAATCTCTTACAATCTCGTTTCCGCTATCACAACTCAGGCGGGCTTCATGAAGGGCCTCTGGCGGATCGATCCTTACAGTTGGGCCAGGCTTTTCTCGTGGGCCTAATTTGTTTAAAACGGATCCTAGGGGTGTTGGATATACTTCCGAGTCCGCTTCTTCAGCCCTTTCGCGTCAATCGGCGGCCAAACAATTGGATTTCTCGCCGGTTATGCAACAGGACAGAGACGTTCGATCTTTATCCAGAACGGAATGGGAAGAGCGTAGGAAAAAAGGTTTATGTTTTCGTTGTGGCAATCAGTTTGGGCCTGCCCACAAGTGTCTAGACGGTCACATGCGTGTCCTTCTCCTAGGGGATGATGAGATTGGGGACAATCATGAGGACTACTGTCAATTTAAAGAATTGCGGGTTTCTGATTTACCTCCAGCAGCACCACCAGATAAGTACTCGACACTTTCAGCAACACCTTTTGGAAGCAAGTCTTGAGGTCAAGACTTTTCGATGGCGGAAGTAATGATAGGATTGTGTCATGTAGGTTCTAGAATGGGTAATATAGGGAATATGGGTGGGAGTTAGTTAGAAGAATTCTCTATAAATAAGAAGAGAGAGAATAATGTTAGTACTTAGTAGGCAGAAAATATTGTTTAGAATTGTTAGGCTCATTGCTTTGTAGCTTTGAGGGATCTCCAACCTTTCGGTTGTGAGAGAGGGGATTCCCCTGGAACAATCATCTGATTGTGATTTACTTTCTGTTTTGCAATTGATTGCAACATCCATGATGGATAATTTGTTCCCTTCTATTCACAAGTATTTATTTTTTCCTTTTAATTGTTAATTACATTTGCTCTATATACAGTTGGGAAGCTCTTTCTTAATTCTTAAAACAACCATGGTATAATTGACACATTTGGCCTAATAGTACATAGGACTCATGATTGGGCAAACATAAGGCTCCATGCTACATTGACCGTAAGGAGTTGGTATACATTGTGGAGGAGTTATTACTTCCTATGTGCATTACGTGTCAATAAAAAACTTGTTTCCTTCTGGAAATATAAATTGATCATTATTATGGTGTCTGTAAACATGTCTAAGATTCTTAGCAAAGTTATAATTAGACTCATCATAGTATCGGTTGCTAAGATTCTCTTTAATCTACCATTCATTATCATATTAGCGGCTGGGAGTTTTAAATCAAAGAGTTCGAGTATTATATAGTTAGATATTATTACTTTTAGCTTATCTTGAGTAAAGGATAACCGTCCTCTTTCTTTTGGTAATTTATTAATTACTTAGTGTGAGGAAGAACCCGATAGCAAATGCACATTTCCGACCACACAGATGTTTGTCCAAGATCAATGAACCTAGGGCTATGCGTGTAACGAAAAAAAAGTAAGGCTCAATAAGCAGGCCCAAAATCAAACACTGAAGCCTGATCCTATAGAATTAGGGCTCCGTATAGCTTCTTTTTAAATCAAAGACACACACACTCCAATCCTCGAAACACACAAAGCCGCACACACTCCAACCCTCAATATGCTTTTGACATTTTGTAAATGACGATATTCTTTGTACGTTGTGTATTTGTCTCTTGAGACCGTAGGATCGTTCACAATTTTGTTCTAACTAAACGAGGTTCATCTAAGCGTCTTATCAATAAAAATGACGCAGAGGAAATCAGCAAGGGTTAGAGATAGGGCTTGGGAAGCGATGAATGATAATGATCGAATCAGCCGTTTGCCCGAAGGCATCATTCATCACATTTTTTCATTCTTAGATACTAGATGTGTGGTCCAGAGTAGCGTTCTGTCTAGCAGGTGGAGGGATACATGGAAATCGCATCCTCAACTGAAATTTAAGATCGATCGCTCCACCGATCCAACTAGCAGCTCTAGATTCTCGAATTTTGTGCACCAATTCCTATCCAAGCGTGATAACAGTATAGAGGCTTCCATAATTGATGTCCATTTGAAGACTATTAGGCTTCCGCTTCTCAAAGAGATAATAATGTATGCTACATCACACAGGTCGCAAAAGCTAAACATTGAATTCTTGGGTGAAGGACCAACAAGACGTGGGGGTTTTGATTTATCTATATTTAGATCTCCCTTTCTTCAACAGCTTTGTTTGGAAATTGATTTTGTGGTTTTGAAAACTTCAATTCTGACATGGGATATGCCTGTTCTGACTACTTTGAATCTTGCGGGTGTAAAATTTGCACTCCATCCTACTAATGATGGTGCTAGCAATTCCCTTGAGTTGTTTTCCACCTTGCCGAACCTTCAAACTCTTGTCTTAGTTGGTTGTAAGTTGTTGAATATTGATCGTTTCATTATCATGTCAAATGGATTAGAGAATCTCACCATGAGAGATCTTAATCATACATGTCAGTTTGAGATCTTAGCACCAAAACTAAAATCTTTCACCTTTTATGGTATGGCTGACTTCTCATTATTAGCCAAGGGTCTTTGTTCATTAGAGACGGTAGAGTTTCACGCAATATATCATAGATCTATAGAAAACCGATCAGATCTTGTTGAATTAATGATCAACACCTTCAGTCAACTTAGTAAGGCACAGTTTCTTACTATAAATTCAGAAGTCTTGAGGTTTCTTTCGGAGTTCCCATCGATACTTGAAAAACAACCTTGCCCTTTTATGGGGTTGCAAAGTTTGACATTAGTTGAATGGCAGATACCCACCTGGTCGTTCTTGTATGCTAATATTATCTCTTATTTCTCTAGCAACTCTCCAGCTCTTACGGTTAATATGGGAATTGATCCAGCACCATCTATCAACCGCAATTAGTGCTGTTTATCTGCAGCACGAAGAAAGTGATCGTTAGGTATGGCCAGTCTATATTCTTTCAGTTATTTTTTATTAAATTTTGTTTAGAGATACTGTAATCTATCGTGAGCAACATACAAGTCAGTTTCTTCTGTTCATTTTGGAATAAATATTCTTGATTAATACATGCTATTTCTTGGTCCTACTTTCATTTTTTTCTTAATCCATCTGTCCCAAAATTTATGCAATGGTTAAATGAATGCTTGGACTAGTGGAAATTGTATTTAGTAGGTTTCCAAATTGTGCCATTCCATTGTTGAATAAGAGAGTGCCCATGTATATGACCAGAATTATATGTTTATGTAGCTAGTAGCCAAAGCAAGCGGCTAAAGAGTCTTAGGGGGCCATCCAAACAAAAATCTGGGTGATTGCTTGAGTGGCACATAATGGACAATGCATTTTGCAGGCCTCCAAATCTCATCCACAAGCAACTAAATCAGGAGGATGATCCAAACATACATCCTCATTTATTTTAAAAAGTGTTATTAATTCGGAATGTAGAGGATAGTGGTGAATAATACCCATGGTCACATAGATGTGAACTCATGAAATCTTGGCTACAAGTTGGAATTTTTTTTAATGGTCAATACGGCTTAGGAATATCCTTTGAAAAAGAAATGAGCTTTCAGTTGCTGCATACCACGTAGAACTACACATTTCGGTAGGAAAATACATTAAAGATCTTGTCTTTGCCTTATTTCTCTGTAACCTCTCCTCTTGCTTGGTTGAAATTGATACCAAGAGAGTCTCTGTGACCCTGCAGATGACATGGTTTTCAATGGCAGGGGTAAAGGTTAATTACCGTTGTTTTGAAGGTAATATATTTTATGAACATTTTTGTAGGGTGGTGGGTATAGCAGCTATAGCTACTAGTGCCTTTCCTCAAACTAGAGCTGTTAAATTATAGAACCTTATGAAGCGTTAGGTTGACAACTTTTTTTTATTGTGGGATCTGTATTTGTCTCATCCAAGTATCCAACATGTTCATTTGTAGGTTTTTAAAAATTTTACATGTGTTTGGTTGACAGGATTTAGTAGGATTTGCATTCTATGAAATCTTTTTTGTTTTATAAACCAGTCATAGTATGTTGGAATGTTTATATGATAAATGATAAAATAAATGATTTTCTAGGGTTGGTAGGATGGATGGGTGTGTGGCTAGGGTGGGTGGGTGGAGGTAAGGGTAGAATAGATGTATGTAAGCAGGGTTGGGATGGGTGGGGTGAATGGGGAGAGTGGAGGAGTAAGGTTGGGTAGGATAAGTGTGAGGGCAGGGTGGAGTAGTGTAAGGTAGGATAAATGGATAATTATAGCCTTATAGGTGTATCTAGCATGGGGTTAAATGGGTAGGGTGGCATGAGGTAAGGTGAGGGTGAGCTAGGTGGGGTGGGTGGAGTAGTGTGAGGTGGGTGGGAGCATGAGTTTTTAAATTAAACAAAAATGGCTATAAACAGGATGGAGGATTTAAAATGTAAGGGGATCAAGGATTTCAAATAATAAAAGAGTGTGTGATGTATGAAATTCTGGAAATTGTTTCTTGAATCTGTGAACCAAACATGGACATTAAATGGACATCACAGGAAATCCAACCAAACGCCCCCTTAAAATACGATTGAATTTTAGATTCGGATATTGGTTTTTCACTATTTCGAATATTCGGATTATCAGAATTCCAAAATTCAAAATATATATTGTGTAAAAGAAATTTGACTAATATTTATTAATCACTTTAAGTTTAAAATGTAATATTTGGAACTTAGCATGTTAATTACTCATTCATACACATTTTAATATATTTTGATGTTTTTTTCTGTCATTTAGAGTAAAAAACAGGATATATTTTCGTTTTCGGCACAATCATTTCTTTTATGTGTTTTAGGTATATAAATATACATTTTAAATATTACTTCTATATAAATACATTTTGGGTATACAAGTTGTGGCTAATCGGAAAATTCGGATATTACTCTTGTACTATTCGGATTTTGGATTTTTAAAAATCGGCTAACCCGAAAATGAATACCTCTACCTCTAGGCAATCGGGAGTAGCTAAAAAGTGTGTGATTGGGTCGATTTGCCACGGTTTAGAAGCATGTGGAGCATTCCATTTTCAGACATAAGTTGTTTAAGCTCTATAGCAAACTATTCTTTGCATTGAGAGTTATAATTCTAATGGTAACAGTCAATTGAGAGATAGCCACGGAAGTCGTGGAAGATCGTGATTTTTAATATTTAAACCGATAAAACAGTTTGAGCCTGAGACTATTTCACAGATTTTGTATGTTGTTATTTTGGTTTTACATCACCTTCTTACAAGATTAGTTCAAATTTTCAGGTCCACATAATCATCTGATTATCAGGAGGTAATCCAATCTTTGAAGTGGCGTCAGCGTGCACTGGAGTTTCGTGGCTGCTTATGGATGAAAGTTGTCGTGTGTTTGTCTGCGGCGAGGTTTTAAACTTGTTCCATTTTCTTTTCGGATTCTGGATTTTTCTGTTAAACTTATGTGTGCTGTTTTCGGATGCATGAAAATGGACATCCGACCATCTGGTGTTGGTTTCAACCGAATTGATGATGGATTTGGTGGTTTTATTATCTTATGATACTATCGTGAACACTTGGAATAAAACCTGTTTGGAATTATTATGGATTGAATGAAAAGTGGAATCTTTGTTATAGTTTTTAAACAATTAGGGGGTGTTTGATTCGCGTATTTCTTGAGATTCTCTGCGGTATTTAAAATAATGTGTTTGGTTCGCAGATTTCAATAAGGATTTAAAATCACTGGATTTCTTAAATCTCTTTCTTTTTTGTTTTTTAAAAACTAAGGGGACGTTTGATTCGTGGATTTTCTGGGATTTACTGGGATTTGTATTTAAAATTCTATGTTTGGTTTGCAGATTTCAGTAAGGATTTAAAATATCAGGATTTCTTAAATCTCTTCCTTCTTTGTTAATTAAAATCCCAACCTCCCCCCTAGGATTTTAAATCTCAGTTACATTGCATTTTACGGATTAGCAAATTTTTTCTATAAGATAATGCAGATTCTTTGACAAAATCCTGACAAATACAAATGCTGCATAATGCAAATTCCAAAGAAAAAATCTGCGAACCAAACGCCCCCTTAGTCACCCCTTAGGATTTTAACTATAGTTATTTTGCATTTTTCGAATTAGGAAATTTTCTTTAAAGGATAATGTAGGTTTTTTGATAAAATCTTGACAAATGAAAATGCTTCATAATGCAAAATTCTTGACAAAATGCAAATCTTAAAGAAAAAAAATCTGCAAACCAAATATTCTTTTGTCATGATTTGTGGTTCTAGCAATCACTCAACATATTTGTAACTTTTGCTCGACTCTTATATTTTAACTATGATTTTATTTTTCTTATATCAAATACAGAAGGTAAACTAAAATTGCAGATTATGATGATTATGAATTTAGAACTTAAAAACTTTTACATATTATTATTATAAACTTGAAATCCTTGAAGTGATACTTTAGTTCTACGTTGTTACATTAAATATCCTGTTTTTGACAAAAATAATAATATTTATTTTACCAAAAATAACATTTCTTTTGTACAACTGGACACCCATTTCTTAAAACTAATATCATTCCCTTTATTTGCAGTGAAGACTGATAACTTGACCCCCTTTTCCCCCTACTTTTATATAATATATGCATGATTTGTTTTTTGTTATTTTATAAACATTGAAGTAAATTACACAAATGTTTATTCTAGTTTGTCTTAAATTAGGATTGATCATGAAAGAATCTTTATTACATGAACAATCTCTACATTTGAAAACCTTGCATGTGGTTGGTTCCTCACACTAACAGCCATTAGATGATTCCGTTAGCATGAAGGCAATTTTGTCATTTTGCTTCACAAGATCATTTATGAAACATAACACATAACATAAAGTCTATTTAAAAATCATAAATAAATTTTTTTTTGAATTTAAAATATATGATCCCTAACAATAATAATGATATAATTAAATAAATAAATAACAATAGAAAATTAAAAATTAAAAGTTTATGACAAAATTTCACAAAACGGTCTCTGTATTATGTCTCACAAATGGTCACTGTGAGGGAAAATACAAAATTCTAACAGACGTTAGTGTGAGGGACCAACCACGTGCAAGGTTTTCAAAAGTAAGGACTGTTGGTGTAATAATATTGTTCAATGACCAAATCAATAATTCAAGACAAACTACAAGGACCATTTATGTAATTTACTCTAAACTTTAATATAGTTTTGACTAAATTACACAAATGGTCCTTGTGGTTTATATAAAATTTTAGTTTTAGTCACTGAAAGAATTTTTTTACATCACAAGTCTCTACAATCAAAACGTTGTAACATTTTGGTCCCTGAAACTAAAGACGATTAACTTGAGCCGTTAGCCTCATAGGTATTATCGTCTTTTTTTCAGGGACCATTTGTGTAATTTTTAATACTTTCTTATTGTTTTTTCTTTTTTTTTTTCCTTCACATTATAATTTATTTGGTATATCTTTTTCATATTCTTTTTTTTTTATCAATTATTTATCCAAATGTAACATCTTATTTTTTTTATTTAAATTACTAGTTATATTATTTGTATATTTATTGTTATTATTAGTGTTGAATTTATATATAGTATTATAATTATTTATTTAATATTATTATTTGATAGGTATGTTTCATTTTTTTTATATTGGCTATCGAGAATTTGAATGTTTCTTCATTCTTTTTTCATGTAGGAAATTTAAAAATTGTAACTATTTGTAATTTTTCCTGGTAGGAAAATTTTAAAATCAGAATGATTTGTTTATTATTAATTTTTTTTATTTTTTTTTTCTCCTTTCAAAAATTTAAAATTAAGATCATGTTGAATTTTTTTTAATAAGAATGGTTTGTTATTTTTTTATAAAACAAGACTGTTAAGATAAGCCTAGTTTTATCACGCATTCTATGTATGTATGTATGTCTACACACACTTATATATAATGGGTAGCCCACCTTCTAGTGGCCACCACCGGTCGGTCACATTACCAATGTGGAAATGTCACTTGTATTGTTTGAGCCGTGAACCTCAGCCACTAGGCTACCATGAAACACCCATACAACAATAATACATATTTTAGTGTAATTAACAATAATTTATACATCAATACTTGCGGAATTAGGGTAGAATTAAAACTTTTACAATTAATGCATCATAAGTGATGCATCCGAATAAACAACTATTGAATCTACAAGGTTACAGGTCATGATCCTGCAAACGAATAGTCAAGGCCAAGAGGTCGACTAACCCAAACCCAACACAATCACCAAAGCATACCGTTAGTCTCGAGTCTACACTTTGAATAACGAGGAAGAATATACTCTTCCCGCTCGATAGCTCAAACCTGCAAAAGGTTAACAACTAAAGGGGGTAAACAACAAAAGTTGTTTAGTGAATTCCAGGATTAATATAAATAACAATTAACATGCTAACCATGTATATTCAACACATAATTTCAATCAACTAAAGATATAGGGGCCAAGGATGGCCAATGCCAAGATAGAATGGGATCACCTCATCCTCGTTGAGGACTATCGGTGTCCCACCCCAATTAATTACCTATTCGAATTCTCAACAAGATGATTCATCTCACTAAGGACTATTAGCATTCACGATATTTACCAATGTCACATATGCCACCGTCACCGCCCGGCCTAGCCGAGTCAAGGTGAGGACCAACTCAACTCTTGGAATCCACTACACCGCTAGACATAGTCGAGCCAAAGTGGGGATTCCAACGCGTGTCATAGTAGCACGTTGTAACGCTTTTGCAAAGATGCCTTACCAAATCGGCACGTTACATTACCACAATACGTACTACTAATAACTCCAATTCAAAGGTGTGAACAAACATGCTTGCGGCCCAACGTGTCATAATCATCGCCACGAAGGCGGCCCGTTGCCGTCCTCACATGATGTCAACACCGCCACTAGGATATAACTCATGCTGGCAGCCCAACGTGTCAAAATCATCGCCCGCAGGCGGCCCGTTGCTGTCCTCACACGAGATAATCCCATTCAAATCCAAATACCACATACCCCATGGTCGTCTAGGGTTCCCTGTCAAAGTCGGGAGTGGTATTGCCTCTAGCAAGTACGAGGCTGTCCCTAGCAAGTACGGGACTGTCCCTAGCAAGTACGGGACTTCCGACGGTGCAAGTATGTCGGCATCTGAGTGGTATTGCCTCTAGCAAGTACGAGGCTGTCCCTAGCAAGTACGGGACTTCCGACGGTGCAAGTATGTCGGCATCTGGCATCCAAAGGGGCCAGAAATATTTCATGGATATCCAAAGGGGTCCAAAACGCATTCCACAACAATTTAGGGTTCAGTATGACTCATGAGAGTCTATAATGGTCCATAAGACCAATTAAAGAAACCATCTATGTGGTTCTACTAATCATTCCGCAACAATGGTTCTAACATATCAACGGGGTCGTTTAACATTACTAATAAGCCTACCGGTTGAATAGTCCTTTATGCCAAATCATAATCAATTAGATTTCCACGAATGCGACCCAATATACAACTTAAAGGACCATGCATATATCTCAGCTATTATTAATCAATCACAAAAGTGAATAGTCCAACCTACTAGGTTAACCAACACGAATTGCCATCTTCCAATCATTTATCCATTCAAATAAGTAGTTAAGCATACTATATGAGATGCACCACAAACCAATCCACAACAATATCAACTAGCATGGCAATTCATCTTCAATTCATGATGCATGACAACATGTTCAATAAGGCTACAATGAATCCATCTATAACATGTGAATATGCATGATCAAGTAGCATGTCATCAACAAATGCATAAACAACAATTAACATGTAATCATTCATCTACATTAGTCCTAGAACTCACAGTGATTGGTTAAGAAGATTCCAAAGCCTTCCAATAAAGCCACAATAGCCCGGAGAATGGCTAAAGCTTGCAATCAAACTCCTTTCGAGTCAATTCACCTAGAAGCATTCATAACGCGTACACGTAAGCCCCCGAACACAAGATAAGCCCCTAAGAGTGGGCTAAGGGTATTGGGTTATCAAACCGAAAGTACCAAGTTCATATGGGGCCTTAGGAGTTCCGGAATGGATCAAAGGCTCTCAAACCCTTAAAACACTTAATTTAGAGGTGCAACGAACGAATAAGACCCGAGCACCGACCCCCGACCAACCAAAACACATTTTTGGGGCAGAATGATGGTCATGGCGCGACCCAGGGGAGGGTAGCGCCGCGACCCACCTTCTGGTTGCACCCAACTGCACCATTCAAGCCCCCAATGCTCACCAAAGTCCCTAAAACCTTCGTAACTGATTTTGTAACTTTGGAGCGACTTTACTAACAATATTTATAGCATATTAAGGTCAATTAGACACCTACAAACATATTAGAATGATTTCATAACCTTCCATGATTCCATGGAGCTCATACGGGCTCCGAACGAGTCCGAAAATGACCGAAAACTCCAACCGGCAACACAAAGCTCCAATTGAGCTTGAATTCAATTCTAATCAATTCCATAGCAATATTTGACATATTTAGGCTATGTTTAGACATTCATAACATATTCAAACATTAAACCCAAACCAACATTGATTAAGAACCCATTGTGGCATTTCACCGAACACTTGGCGTGCGGTTTCGACTTAAAACACCAACTTGAGCATTTGCTCGATTTTAACCCCAACCAATACTTGAAATCATTAATCTAACATATTAAGATCATTTTATACTCTTCCCACACATTTAAATCATCAAAGATTGCCAATTGGTTCATATGAACTCTTTTGAGTTCACAAATGGGTTAAAACTCAATTTACCACTTCAAAGCTCCAAATGAGCATCTACTTAAATCCATTTGATTCCATAACAATATTTAACATTTATGATTCAATATTGAACATCATTCACTTACTAAAACACAAAACTTAAATCCATAACCCATTAAAGCTCATTTGAGCCCTAGATTGGGTTCCAACCAAAACTAACTCAAACCACCAATGTAATTACATATTATGGCTCCATTTTGATCATATAACAACATACTAAAAGATGGGAGCCATTACATAACATTTCAACATGAACCCATTTAGGGTTTCATCTCCAAAATGGAGGAATATAGAGAAAATGAAGAAGAATGATAAAGGAGGTGTTTATACCTTCAATAACCAACGAAATGAGCAAGATTTTAGCTTCAAAACACTTCAATCTTCAAAATCTATCCACACCTCTACTCTCTTTTCTCTCTTTCTCTCAAAAGAACAAGAACACACACACACACCATTGTGTGTGTGTGTTGGACGGTTTATGAAGAAAAAAAGGGGTAGGGGTTTGGCCTTTGGCCACCCCAACCCTTCAACTATCACCTATTTGCAATACATACCCCTCCAACTCAATCTTTCATTTTCTAAATTACAATCCCCATTACTACAATTTTCATTTATTTAATAATTCAATGTCTAAATGGGTAGCTTTGATATATTTATACTAAATGGATTCAAACACCACATTATACATTCTGTCTATCTTATAGGTCTCAGTAAAGTTAGTTACCTCTCTAGTCAATATTATTATTATTTCCAATTAATAATAAATAATCCCATACTTATATTAATTCAACATTATTAGGAATATAATTACCTCTTAATTATTTGGGGTGTTACAATTCTTCCCCCGTTAAAAGATTCCGTCCTCGGAATCCTAAGGCTCAACACAATACAAGGTGTTTTAAAGACCACATGTCTTATTACACCGCGGAGGCTAATTGACACCTTCCGAATATGTATAAGCAATGAGCACACAGAGATGAACAGATGCTAGCGACTTCACCTCCAAACAACAATCATTTCAAATAGTTATGTTTACCCAACGCCATAATCCTAGTTGCATTACGCAACGCAACCCCGCTAGATCACTCACATGATTTTACCGAGTCAAATGACATAATAAGATCCTATACACATAGTATTACCACCAGACCACATGGTATTCAAGTATCTAGAATACTATCTAGTCACATTAAAGGACTTCATCATTCTAAATCAACATATTGGTTCCATTGTCCTCAAAGAACTGTTATTCCTCCACAAGGTAGCTTCAATATGTCATTTTTAATCATTTCTATATATATATATTAATTACCGACATGCAAGTAAGCAAAGTTTGTTGTATCAAGCGAACAACGATCAATTAAGTGCTCAATTGAGACTTAGAGCCAGTCCACAATAGTTTGCTCAATTTCAACTTAGAGCTCATCCACCCTTATTCACAAATTAAGGGTTGATTACCAAATATTCAACTTCTTTGGACAAGATGTCTCTTCTTACATTTTAAGCAAATATACTCCCTTTCACCATTAAGGAGTACACGCAAATTTTCACGTTTAACTTCAATGTGATGACACATGTCATCTATTCAACCACACTCATTGACAAAACAATTGCCGCCAAACCCCAAAAATCATTATTGGTTTAACCTCATTTATAGTCATTTGACTAATCTTGGAGGCACAAATTGTCTACTTCCCCCGTTGCGCTAACGCAACTCCTAAATTTTCCAGGAATTTACCATTAAACGTCAAATTTTTTTCCATTTTCAAATACAAAATTAGTTCTATTGGGGATAATTTCCCAGGCGTTGCCATCAAATTTGACACCGCCTAATCCTACTCATAGCAACTAAAATTTTACAAGGAACTTTTGCATCTTAAAGTTCATTTAGGTTTTGGCTTACCAACCGGGTGGTAGTTAAAATGCCACTTATTTACCCGGATTATCAATTTTTAATCAACATTAGATATTGCTTACTAGCAATAAAATTCATTACTTATATAAAGTCGGGGTGCTATCAGCACCATTTGACTAGACCTCACGTCTACCATTACATAATTATGTCATACTACCACAAGATTGAGGTTGGCTCCCTAATTAAACCAACTTAATAAACATGCCTTAATTCCATCTTAACGACAATTTGTCAAAATGATTCAAATAGAACGCAACAACGACATAAAAACGTCTCAAGGAAACGTTATGGATATCATAATTGGAAGACAATGCTTCCATTACGAAGATTCATACTCGGCTATAGCTCCAGCCTCGTCAAAATTAGCCTTCCATCAAAGGCATTCGCGAATCATGTGGCCCACATAACCACGTTCCCGACAACTAAACACCACATTGGACATCTTAGGTCAAATATGTCATATCTCTCCACATTTATGACACACTAGGTCGTCCTTCAAACACTCTCATTTATGAAACTTTATACGCTTCGAAAGTCAATGTCGAGATTTAAATCTCGAATATTGAGGCAGAAATGACACCTCAACGAAGAGTGACCTAAGAACGTACATAGGGATCAACTTCCCTCGGTTAAACCACCCATAATGGTCAAACTAATTCATTAGGAACTATATTCATAGATCCCATTGGAAAATGGACCTCGCGGTCCTGACAAGACAAATCACACTCGCGGAGTCGAGTACACTTTACAACACACCTGAAGGAAGGAATATCACAATTTTCTTTTACAATATTAGATGACCTTAATGTCATAAATCACACAATAAGCATATTTCATTATAGCCCAAGCGACATTAAGCCTATATGGCTAACACAAGACTCTCATGTCAAGCTTCTTATCCTCAATCGACCCAATCGGTCGCTACACCTATACATTCAAGGTTCAATACATGACGTGGGTACACACGTCTTCAAATTATTTTATACCCAACAACTAGGGTACATTTATTCATATTTCACTCTCAAATCTCCTCCATAAAATTACCATTTTAAAACTGACAATGTCGAACCCAATGTCGACTATAGATAATATATATACTTCAATTGTACATATCATCACGCAAAATTTGCATAAGTCTACCCAAAGTATCCCCATCCTAGGCCAGAGTTCAAACCTATGTTTGTTGTCATAATATTTGCCTAGGTGGGTCAATATAAGCATCATCCAAGGGTTCAAGGGTGAGTATCGTGCACTATACTCAGTCGATGAACCACGTCTCTGATACCAAATTGAAACACCCATACAACAATAATACATATTTTAGTGTAATTAACAATAATTTATACATCAATACTTGCGGAATTAGGGTAGAATTAAAACTTTTACAATTAATGCATCATAAGTGATGCATCCGAATAAACAACTATTGAATCTACAAGGTTACAGGTCATGATCCTGCAAACGAATAGTCAAGGCCAAGAGGTCGACTAACCCAAACCCAACACAATCACCAAAGCATACCGTTAGTCTCGAGTCTACACTTTGAATAACGAGGAAGAATATACTCTTCCCGCTCGATAGCTCAAACCTGCAAAAGGTTAACAACTAAAGGGGGTAAACAACAAAAGTTGTTTAGTGAATTCCAGGATTAATATAAATAACAATTAACATGCTAACCATGTATATTCAACACATAATTTCAATCAACTAAAGATATAGGGGCCAAGGATGGCCAATGCCAAGATAGAATGGGATCACCTCATCCTCGTTGAGGACTATCGGTGTCCCACCCCAATTAATTACCTATTCGAATTCTCAACAAGATGATTCATCTCACTAAGGACTATTAGCATTCACGATATTTACCAATGTCACATATGCCACCGTCACCGCCCGGCCTAGCCGAGTCAAGGTGAGGACCAACTCAACTCTTGGAATCCACTACACCGCTAGACATAGTCGAGCCAAAGTGGGGATTCCAACGCGTGTCATAGTAGCACGTTGTAACGCTTTTGCAAAGATGCCTTACCAAATCGGCACGTTACATTACCACAATACGTACTACTAATAACTCCAATTCAAAGGTGTGAACAAACATGCTTGCGGCCCAACGTGTCATAATCATCGCCACGAAGGCGGCCCGTTGCCGTCCTCACATGATGTCAACACCGCCACTAGGATATAACTCATGCTGGCAGCCCAACGTGTCAAAATCATCGCCCGCAGGCGGCCCGTTGCTGTCCTCACACGAGATAATCCCATTCAAATCCAAATACCACATACCCCATGGTCGTCTAGGGTTCCCTGTCAAAGTCGGGAGTGGTATTGCCTCTAGCAAGTACGAGGCTGTCCCTAGCAAGTACGGGACTGTCCCTAGCAAGTACGGGACTGTCCCTAGCAAGTACGGGACTTCCGACGGTGCAAGTATGTCGGCATCTGAGTGGTATTGCCTCTAGCAAGTACGAGGCTGTCCCTAGCAAGTACGGGACTTCCGACGGTGCAAGTATGTCGGCATCTGGCATCCAAAGGGGCCAGAAATATTTCATGGATATCCAAAGGGGTCCAAAACGCACTCCACAACAATTTAGGGTTCAGTATGACTCATGAGAGTCTATAATGGTCCATAAGACCAATTAAAGAAACCATCTATGTGGTTCTACTAATCATTCCGCAACAATGGTTCTAACATATCAACGGGGTCGTTTAACATTACTAATAAGCCTACCGGTTGAATAGTCCTTTATGCCAAATCATAATCAATTAGATTTCCACGAATGCGACCCAATATACAACTTAAAGGACCATGCATATATCTCAGCTATTATTAATCAATCACAAAAGTGAATAGTCCAACCTACTAGGTTAACCAACACGAATTGCCATCTTCCAATCATTTATCCATTCAAATAAGTAGTTAAGCATACTATATGAGATGCACCACAAACCAATCCACAACAATATCAACTAGCATGGCAATTCATCTTCAATTCATGATGCATGACAACATGTTCAATAAGGCTACAATGAATCCATCTATAACATGTGAATATGCATGATCAAGTAGCATGTCATCAACAAATGCATAAACAACAATTAACATGTAATCATTCATCTACATTAGTCCTAGAACTCACAGTGATTGGTTAAGAAGATTCCAAAGCCTTCCAATAAAGCCACAATAGCCCGGAGAATGGCTAAAGCTTGCAATCAAACTCCTTTCGAGTCAATTCACCTAGAAGCATTCATAACGCGTACACGTAAGCCCCCGAACACAAGATAAGCCCCTAAGAGTGGGCTAAGGGTATTGGGTTATCAAACCGAAAGTACCAAGTTCATATGGGGCCTTAGGAGTTCCGGAATGGATCAAAGGCTCTCAAACCCTTAAAACACTTAATTTAGAGGTGCAACGAACGAATAAGACCCGAGCACCGACCCCCGACCAACCAAAACACATTTTTGGGGCAGAATGATGGTCATAGCGCGACCCAGGGGAGGGTAGCGCCGCGACCCACCTTCTGGTTGCACCCAACTGCACCATTCAAGCCCCCAATGCTCACCAAAGTCCCTAAAACCTTCGTAACTGATTTTGTAACTTTGGAGCGACTTTACTAACAATATTTATAGCATATTAAGGTCAATTAGACACCTACAAACATATTAGAATGATTTCATAACCTTCCATGATTCCATGGAGCTCATACGGGCTCCGAACGAGTCCGAAAATGACCGAAAACTCCAACCGGCAACACAAAGCTCCAATTGAGCTTGAATTCAATTCTAATCAATTCCATAGCAATATTTGACATATTTAGGCTATGTTTAGACATTCATAACATATTCAAACATTAAACCCAAACCAACATTGATTAAGAACCCATTGTGGCATTTCACCGAACACTTGGCGTGCGGTTTCGACTTAAAACACCAACTTGAGCATTTGCTCGATTTTAACCCCAACCAATACTTGAAATCATTAATCTAACATATTAAGATCATTTTATACTCTTCCCACACATTTAAATCATCAAAGATTGCCAATTGGTTCATATGAACTCTTTTGAGTTCACAAATGGGTTAAAACTCAATTTACCACTTCAAAGCTCCAAATGAGCATCTACTTAAATCCATTTGATTCCATAACAATATTTAACATTTATGATTCAATATTGAACATCATTCACTTACTAAAACACAAAACTTAAATCCATAACCCATTAAAGCTCATTTGAGCCCTAGATTGGGTTCCAACCAAAACTAACTCAAACCACCAATGTAATTACATATTATGGCTCCATTTTGATCATATAACAACATACTAAAAGATGGGAGCCATTACATAACATTTCAACATGAACCCATTTAGGGTTTCATCTCCAAAATGGAGGAATATAGAGAAAATGAAGAAGAATGATAAAGGAGGTGTTTATACCTTCAATAACCAACGAAATGAGCAAGATTTTAGCTTCAAAACACTTCAATCTTCAAAATCTATCCACACCTCTACTCTCTTTTCTCTCTTTCTCTCAAAAGAACAAGAACACACACACACACCATTGTGTGTGTGTGTTGGACGGTTTATGAAGAAAAAAAGGGGTAGGGGTTTGGCCTTTGGCCACCCCAACCCTTCAACTATCACCTATTTGCAATACATACCCCTCCAACTCAATCTTTCATTTTCTAAATTACAATCCCCATTACTACAATTTTCATTTATTTAATAATTCAATGTCTAAATGGGTAGCTTTGATATATTTATACTAAATGGATTCAAACACCACATTATACATTCTGTCTATCTTATAGGTCTCAGTAAAGTTAGTTACCTCTCTAGTCAATATTATTATTATTTCCAATTAATAATAAATAATCCCATACTTATATTAATTCAACATTATTAGGAATATAATTACCTCTTAATTATTTGGGGTGTTACATACCATCACGAAGATATGTATATGTACCCCCCCCCCCCCCCCCCCTAACACACACACACATACATATATATTACCCACAAACACATATATACACAAAAATTATTTTTAAGAGCGGTACAATCTGATACGCTGCATGATAAATGTACTCATTTGTGTGTGTGTGTGGGTATATATATATATACACACACACACTAAAGATCTTTTGTGAACACTTTATTCGTTGTGAACATTGTGAACAACCAAAAAATAGTTTTGAATCTTACGAATCTTGTTGAAAATACTACAACCCTTCTATTAACCCATAAATCTTATTGGATCATATGGATTTTATTGAATCCTATGCATCTTGTTATAAAAATTACTATGAACCTTTTGAATGATCTGAATCTTGTTGGAGACACTTCAATGAACCTTCTGAATCATATGAATCATGTTAAAAACACTTTTTTGATATACATGAATGATTATATGTATTTTTTTAGTTGTTCACAATCTTCACAACGAATAAATTGTTCACAATGGATCTATATATATAATCAGGATCATCAGCGTACCTATGAGATTCCAGCGTACCCTAATGTGAATGATCATTCACATATATTTTTTTGAATAGACATGTATAAGACAACATTATAAGATTTTCTTCAAAATGAGCAACATCATAAATCTTGTGAATGATAATAAAAGATCATGTGAATGATCATTCACACCATTCACATAGTGTGAAATAATCATTCACATAAATAGGCATTGAGTATTTACATAATTTTTAAGAACATAGAAAGTGTGAATCTATGTGAAATTCATATATAACGCGTATAACATTAAATTAATCATGGTTATGTGAAAAAAAAATTTAAAAGTTTTTTAAGGTTGGTACCTTCGGGTGCACTTGATTTCGAGAGGTACTTATTTGAAACTGACTATATATATATATATATATATATATATATATATATATATATATATATATATATATATATATATATATATATATATAAAATAAAGTTCGAGAGAGTACCACCCATTATGCAGCGCACCAGAAGGTACCACCTTTAAAAAAAATTTAATTTTTTTCATAAACATGTTTTAATTAACATTATGCGGGTCATATGTAAATTTCACATACATTCACATCTCGTAGCTCCTAAAAAGAGATGTGAACACACACTTATATAATTTTTAATGTATGTGAACGTGCATTTATGTGATGCGTGTTTTCATGCACTTAGAGTGTTCGGATTTGCGTGAAATTTACATATGATCTGTGTAATGTTAATTAAAACATGTTAATGAAAAGAATTTCAAAAAAATTAATTTTAAGGGTGATACCTTCTGATGCGCTGTGTAATAGGTGATACTCACTCGAACATATATATATATATATATATATATATATATATATATATATATATATATATATATATATATATATATATATATATATTGATTGATTGAGAATCTATGAGGCACCACGATGCACTGTGAACCGGGGAAACAAAAAATGCACAATATATTAAACAATGATTCAATAAGGGCATAATTGGAAGTTTAAACAATTATTTAGTTAGATTAAGATATTCAAAATATTCCATATTCAAATAACCGGATATATATTATGGTAATTGCTAAAATTGTGGAGTTTTTAGTTATGACATATTGCATTTGTTTTGACTTTCTATCCATGCATGTCTTCATACTGTTTTCATCTCCACACCTGTAGCTAGACATCCGATTGAAATTGAATTTATATGCATATCTTGAATACATAAACATTATTGAAATTGAATTTATATGTATACTGAAATTACCTTAATATGCATATTGAAATTTCCTTTACATATGAGACATTGAGTTTTAGCCAAACCACCCCATACTGTAATTTGCTTTTCTATATTATATACAATCTAACATCAACAAAACGTACACACTAAATATGCATAATCAAATTTAACATTAATATAATGCACTAACTCATTACCAGTCCATAAATTACAAACATTATCAGTCCTCATATGCATAAATGTTTATATGTATTTTTTTTTATTTGTTTAAAATGTTTACAATGAATTTCATATTGGGTACATAATTGATATTTGAGTGAATAGACGACTAAGAATTAAGAAGGCCACAACTTTTAAGACAGGGATGATTTGAATAGTTTTAACTAAAAACAAAAATCGTCAGTTATTAAAAAGCAACACGCCTTTTTAGAAGCAAAGTCGTTTACGATGATATGTTCAATGAAAACTCATTTTCATATACATACAAACAAAAAAGACTAATAGATTTCGGAAAAAAACAAATAAAAAATAAGGTAGGTATAAATAGAAATGACAAAGTTTAAAACATGTATTGCTGTATTGGACATTAACATAATGATACGAAAATTGACTACATTAAAAATTGGTTAACACAAAACTATAGTATTTTTATAATTTATGATATTTATAAATAACATACATAGTTACATACGTAGAGATGAGATCCATCGTGAATTGAACAAATAAAAAAATATGTATAAGCATTCATATACTTCAACTATTTGTAACAACATTAATATTAATAAGAGGGTTTATAGAATTGTGTACAACAAGATTTATAATATTCAAAAGGTTCATAACGGTATTTGTAACAAGATTAGTAGGATTCAATAAGATTCATAAGATCCGAAAAATTCATAAGATTCAACAAAGGTTATTAGAAGTGTTCGGTAATATCTGCAACAAGATTCAAAGTCATTTTATAGTTGTTTACAATGTTCACAACGAATAAATTGTTCACAAAAGATCATCTGTCTACACACATACACCCACCCACACACACCTACATATAGCCAGAACCCTCAATTCCGTGAGAACCACTTCAAAATGCACAAATGTATACATTAAATGCACAAATTTAAAAATTAAACATGCAATGTAAAAACATTATTATTATTGTTAAATATTAATAAATATCATAATCTAACACTAAAATTACATTTAAAAAATTATTTTCACTAAATTATAAACTAAATTCACAAATTTGAACTTTAGATGCACAAACTTTTTCAAATGCATAATTTGTATATAAAGATAAAAAAATTTTAGCATTAGATGCGTAAATGTTTACATGAGATGCATCAATTTATCGAAAGTATAAATTTTAACATCAAAAGCATAATTTTATACATTAAACGGACAAACTTTAGAGTGGTTCTCACGTCTCATGAAATAGAATGGTTGTAATGTGAACCTGATACACACACACACATATATATATATATATATATATATATATATATATATATATATATATATATATATATATATATATATATATATATATATATTATATTGAAATGTGTATTAATGAGTGGTTTCATTTTGTTGTTTTAATTAAAAAAACCAACATTAAGTTACTCTAATATTTGATTAACATTTTTTTAAAAGAAAATATAAATAATTTAAACCTAAACATTTAAAATACAAAGACCAACAAAAAAAATTTTAATTTGCATAGATGTAAAAACCCATAAAATCCTCAACCAAATCTAAAAAAAAAGGGGGAAATTGCGCAAAAAACCTCTAAGTTGGATCATTTTTGCGATTAAAACCCCTAACCATTTTTCATTGCACAAAAAACCTCCAACCGATTAAAACTTTGTAAATTTAGGTTTTTTTCAAAAAATCTGACTTGCAACCGGCTAAACTGTATGCAACTTGATGACGTGTAAAATTTTTAAATACATTTTTGCGTAAAAAACCCCCAACTTGTTTAGTTTTTTCAATTAAAACCCCAAATCAATTTTTATTTGATAAAAAACCTCCAATCAAAAAAAGAAAATTAAAATTGAGTATTCAATTATTGCATTTTGATTACATTGATATTTATTAAAAATTTATTTATTAAACAAAGAATTCGTTTCCTAATGAAATCTCCACCCTCCAGGCTCTAGCGAACCTTACTGCAATGGAACATAAGTAAACGGTATTGAACATACAACTGAACCTAAAAATGCAACTCGTGATTACAAAATGAAGTCGATTCCATCGGCACAATTGAATTTAAAATTCAAGATTAAATGACAAAAGTTAATCGAACATATATACATAAATAAACAGCACCGAACATAAAGAGAGGATAGAATAATCGGAGTTGCCGGAGGTAGAGGAGAAGAGAAACGGTAAATAAGATTATTGGTTAGAGGTGAGAAAAAAATAGTTAAGGATTTTAATCGAAAAAAGTCACCAATTTTGGGGGTTTTATGCAAAAATTCAGTTTAAGAATTATACATGTAGTGCCACGTAGGCGCCACGTAAGTCGGGTTTGCCATGTGGACGCCACGTGTGTGCCATGTAAGCATAGCAAGCTATTATAACAGGTAACGTCTTAATTTCAAAAGGTTTTGCCGGTTAGAGGTTTTTTGTGCAACAAAAAATGGTTAGGGGTTTTAATCACAAAAATAGTCCAACTTTAGGGTTTTTTACGCAAATTTCCCAAAAAAAAAATATCTATTATCCAAATGCCAGTAACTACGAAATAGAGGAGTTATGAAATTAAGTTTTGTTGTATTGTTTTATATGTGTCATACATATCTAATAGACGAGTTTGTATGTACTCCTCAAAACTGGTAACACATCCATAATTTTAAAGTTTCATATGTACAAATTACAATACCTTTAAAATATGAAGGTGATTTGTTGTTTGCTTATAAAACGATACTACCCTATATGAAATGCATAAAATGTAAAGATGATAAATTTGTTGATGATAATGTTAAAGCAATCATTTATATGAAAATGGTTATGCATAAATCACCCCTTTAAAAACGAATTTTATGTACAAATAATATTTTGTGTTTTATGCATTAATAAAAAAATATTGTTTTAAAAGAAATATAACAATAAAACGTTTAAAAATAAAAAAATTAAATAAAAATGTTAATTGGTTCTCCGATTTCTTATCGAAGTTAGCGAACCTCTTCTTATACGATTGGAGAATCCTTAAAATGGGCCGACTATAAGCTGCAATCGTGGGCTAGCTGCGTTTGGAATTTATATTCCAGATAAAATAAACACTAAATGCCACCATCTCATCTCCTTCTCTTAATTTCTACTTCTCCTTCACTCTCACTAGCTAGTGCTTCTTTACCCAAAGTACCCCTTCAATTCTTCCTAGATTTTCAACCTTTTTTTTCCAAATCATATTGTAAGTCTCTCTCTCTCTCTCTCTCTCTCTCTCTCTCTCTCTCTCTCTCTCTCTCTCTCTCTCTCTCTCTCTCTCTCTCTCTCTCTCTCTCTCTCTCTCTCTCTCTCTCTCTCTCTGTGTGTGTGTGTGTTTTTGTGTATGTGTGCGCACGCAATGAAATATTTGAAGTATTAAGACGTTGTAAATAATGAATCAACTGTTAGGTTTATAACTATGGATTAAATTCTCATATTCTCATAATAAATATCATTCTTATTGATGATTTCGAATTGAAACTCGCTTGATTACATGATGTGTCCTCTTTAATTTATACATGTTACAAGAATCTCTTGATAAATAAATTTGTTGTATAGCATACTCAAGTTTGAACATATGTCAGTAGAATCTTTTTTCATCATATATATAATTAGTTGTTCATCGATCATCATGCATCAAATATGTGACGAGGCTTTTTAATTCTACCAATGGTTTGTGAATTATGCATGAGCTAAAGCTAGGTATAATACTAAAACCCGAACAGATTGAAATGAAAATTGAACTGACTGAACACGGTTTTAGTACAAAACACTTTCAATACTAAACCGGGTTGTGAACCAAATACAAATATCTAAGTTAAATTTTAGGATATTATTTCAAATATAAAAAGAATATATATGTTTAGGAAACATGGGTTGATTTTGGTCCCAAATCGAACTAGCTAGATTGAACCGAGAACTGAAAACTAGGACGTAACAAAATAAATTCCAATTAATCCGGAGCAGTATGGGATTTTCGGATTAGAGGGATTATTGATGAGTTTAAATTAATTTGACATCTAGTAATTATTTTGAATTTAATTTGTTACATTGGATGGTTATAGATAAGGAAAAAAGATGAAGATGAAGATGCGTACGTTGAATGTGGTGTTAGAGTTTAATCAATTCATGCACACCACACACTCACAATCACATTATTAGTCACATACTCACACACAGATATAGTCTGGCATGTAATGGCCACGAACGTTAGACTCAATTGGCCTGGGTTAAATAAATATTTTAATTGAATTATAATCTAAATTCCAATCTTAGTGTGTGGTAGGACATATATGATGCATGTTTATATCACCTAGACGTGAGTTGCTAATAGGGGTGACAATTTTGACCTGACGGACGGGACGGTTAAATTGACGTGTCATGAAAAACTTACGCAGAGCAATATTTTTTATCAAAAAAGAAAATTTGTAAAACAATATATTAAACAAATTGTTTTTTGAAGAAAATATTCAAAATCATGTAAATTTTATGACTTTTGGTCGTCAACTTGTTTGCTTGAACGGGCTGAAATTGTCACCCCTATTTGCTAAGTACCTTTGTACTATAATCTATCTTCTATCCATAGAGTAACTAAACGCCACATGACATGCTCTTATTTAATTTTCCACATGCCGCTCTTTGCTTTTGCCACGTCCTTTACTGATTTTATTTTTAAATTTTAAAGCAAATCAAATCTGTGTAAATCTAATATGGATTAAAATTAATAACTAACTAACTAAAATTAAACAAACTTTATTATTCATATAATTATTATATTATACATATCTATAAATACCAATTTCTAAAATTAACCCATATAATACATAGGTATTAACCTGGTTCATTTTAATAAGAGATTAGAAATGACCGGGTCTTTTAATTGTGGATTTTTTTTAATTGTATTTAAATAAATTACAATGATTTTTTTTTGTTAACAGAAATTCACTAACGTTTTGAAAATTGAATTTTAATTCGTTCAGATTTCATTTCATACATCTAAACATACTTAAGTTATTATTCAATTTGTGAGTAGGTTTAATGTCAATTCAAGTTTGAGGAAAAAAAAACATGTTTATTCGATTTTGGTTTTGTCCTTAACCGAGCCAAGAACAAATTTTGATACGATTCTTGAACCAAATATAAAAACTTTATTTAAAACCAACGTTTTCAAAGAAAGACTACAATGAAATTGAATCATATTTTAAAGATACAACAACAAGTCTTTACTAATTACACTCTTACATTTTACAAAGTTTCAACATAAACCTTTTTGAAGCATTATCTTTACATTTACAGCCCTTATAAAAATTCTTCACCTTTTAAAACTACATGCATGTTACTAGCTAGATGTATCTATTAATTGGGCATTATATTGTATTAATTTATATTATATTATACTTATAAATAATAATAATTTTAATTATTATAATAATCGATCACACATGGTTTTTCACTTTGAAAGCACCATCATATATTTCTAGTACGTAAAGTTGTCACATTTAAAACCATGCACCATGTTCATCCGCCATAGTGCATGCCACCATCCACCATGCACCACATGATTAACTCGATCGATCGTTTCATTTTAAAAATTAAAAACCAGAAAATTAAAATGCATGAGAAATAATTAATTTTTTATTGATTCTCAGAATGGATGATGGGATTGAAAGAAAGCTTCTTCAACATGATGAAGCAGAAGAGGAAGGTGACCTAAAACAAAGGATATGGGTCGAAATGAAAAAGATATGGAGGGTCGCCTTGCCTGGTGTCATTTCCAGAGTTTGCTCTTTCGGAACTATCGTTGTCACCCAGTCTTTTATCGGACATGTTAGTGACTTAGATCTTGCCGCCTATGCCCTTGTTCAAACCCTTTGCGTTAGGTTTGTCAACGGAATACTCGTAAGTACTTAACTCATGTATATATTTATAATATATATAAGTTGATCGATATATCGACATTAATTAATTAATTAAAGGTTGATATATTAATTATTGGAATTAATTAATGTGGAGGGCAGCTAGGAATGTCGAGTGCAACCGAAACCCTTTGTGGACAAGCATTTGGAGCGGGACAACATCATATGATGGGCATCTACCTGCAACGATCATGGATCGTCGACTTGATTACTTTGACCCTCTTGCTCCCGATCTTCATCTTCAGTACCCAAATCTTCAAACTCTTTGGCCAGGAACAATCAATAGCAAACAATGGAGGATACATATCATTATGGTTCATTCCTTTCGTCTACAACTTTATTTTTAGCCTCACTATACAGATGTATCTACAAGCACAGTTAAAGAACATGATTATTGCATGGCTTTCGATGATTCAATTCGCCATCCACATACTTTTGTCGATGCTTCTCGTGTTCAAACTGAACATGGGGACCTCAGGTGCAATGATTGCACTCTTGACGTCCGCGTGGTTTGTTGTGATCGGGGAATTCGTTTACATTCTCGGAGGATGGTGTCCTCTTTCGTGGAAAGGATTCACAACCGCAGCATTTAAAGATTTGTTGCCTGTTGTGAAGCTATCGATATCTTCTGGTGTGATGCTCTGGTAAGTATGTGTAGGGGTAGGTTCAATGGAAAATCTATATGCATCGGAATACCCAGGAACCACTTTATAGTCATTGAATCAGGTGATGCATCACGCAGAAAGTCGATGCATGCATTTGTGGTGATGCATGGTGCTTTTCCAAGGTTTTCGATGCATGTTGGTTTTCCATTGAACCCCTCTGTATATATGTATTTAAAGATTTATATCAGGTGACTAAAAGAATATATATTATTGACAATATTTTATGAAAACTTTAATTTTGTAAAGAAATAATAATATAAGTTACAAAGTTGAGGAGCCATTTTTTTGATCTTGAAAGTGAAAATCATTGTTGCAGCTTGGAATTATGGTACTATGCTGTCCTTGTCTTGCTTGCTGGATACATGACAAATGCAGAGGTTGCGATATCTGCCTTCTCCATTTGGTACCGATCAATTATACTTATTTGTCTTTGTATTTCATCCTTTTCAACTTAATTCATTAGGTAATATTATAAAAATATATTATCGACGAAGAAAAAAGAAAAAAAAAATGATATGTAAGTATTTCAACCGTCGAATTAAATCAACTCTTAACATCAACTGTTTTAAAATGCTAATGGTAACCCTAAAGTTGGGGGTTTGACTCCCATTATGAACAAAAAATGTAGATTGAAAAGTAGAAGCACATGGATGTATTGTTGTATTTTTTCATGATTTTTGATTTTCGGTTAGCTAATTTCAACATTTGCTTAAATAATTTGATCTTAACATTATAAAATATAATAAAATCATTTTCATTTAATTACTATAAGTAAGTATATCATTAATTATTATTATTTATTCAGTTTTAAAACGCTTCAACTAACTAAATATTTAAATATTTTATTTTTCAGTTATATAACAAAAAGTAAATACTACAAAATAGTAACTTATTTTTAATAGGGTCATGTTAGAATCTTTAATTTTTTTTTTAACTAATAATTAACTTGGAACACAATACTTTGATAATTATGTTAACTAATTATCAATTATATCAGTTAAAAAAATTAATATGTTACTTAAAAGGATTTTAAAACAACTTGATAATTAATAATCTTAATTATTTACTCATTTTAGGATTATTTATTTTAGATATTCGGTATTTATTTTTATTAAATCAATGACAGGGTTTATTGCTTTGTGTTGTTAATATTTCAATAAAGTAAAAAAATTTAAATGAAAAATACATGACAATAATATATATGCAATATAATTATATAATAATTAATATACGAACAAGTACTAAAATTCATCTTTAAATTTATAACATATTTAAAATTTTATTAGCTATTAACATCATGACAAATGCACGCAATGATTAAAATAATATTTTAGAATGTTTAATTATCAAATTTGATTAAATTAATAAAATTAAGAAACTATAATATCTATTATTTTCATGGAAGAACAAATGTGATTAATCTCATCTGTCGGATTATGGGTCCACAATAAAAATAACTACTAAATAATTATAAAGTTTCTAAAAATATACAAACATATATTATATTATTATAAAAAAAACTAAAAATTTATAAACTTTTTTAAATGGAATAAACCGATCAACGCACATATAAAATACTAGTTTGTAGAATATCATACATACTAAAACTTACATACTTTGCAGCCTCAACATTAATGCATGGGAGTTGATGATAAGCCTCGGTTTCTTAGGTTCTGCATGGTAAGCAATGATAAATGATTTCCTAAACTAGTTATTACATTGTTGTTATGGTTCTTATTTTTGTGCTTGATATGCTTTGTGTGTGTATTGTGATTTGAACATATATGCATGTATAAAGTGTTCGGGTGGCGAATGAATTAGGACGAAAAAACGCGAAAGCAGTAAGGTTTTCGATAAAAGTGTTGGTTGGGACTTCAATTGCGATAGGCGTTTTCTTCTTTATCCTTTGTTTAGCATTCGGCAGAAAACTTGCATACTTATTTACGGATGATGAGAAAGTTGCCGATGCAATAGAAGACCTCTCTTGGCTACTTTCTTTCTCGGTTTTGTTGAACAGTATTTACCCGGTACTATCAGGTAATTAATTAACCTCTAGCATACATTTCTAGCTAGTTCGCGTCAAGTGTTCACTATTAGGTAAAAGTTTTGTTTGTGCTCATGGACTAGGGGTGGCAATTGGAGCAGGAATGCAATCGCTTGTAGCAGTCGTTAACCTCGTTTGCTTTTATATAATTGGAATTCCATTGGGAGCTTTGCTCGGATATTTGACGAATCTTGAAGTTAAGGTATGTACTTAAAAATACGTACATTTTTAAAAAATTTATATGGTCAAGATTTCATATATTTTCTACATTTTGACAGGGTATATGGATTGGAATGATTGGCGGTGTTCTAACACAAACAATGACGGTTGTGTATTTGATTTGGAGAACAGATTGGGATCATCAGGTAAAATTCTATAAAAATTTATTTTAAATCTTACATTTTGGTTTGAAATTTTATTATGAATTAGATAAATAGTATTCCAATTCATATAATTGTTGATGACATCGGCTTGTTACATTGTAGGTGAAGATGGCATCAGAACGTCTCACTCGATTTTACTTGACGGGAAATGAAAATCCAAAGAATGACTATGTTATGATTGAGTAACCATCTAAATGGTTTTGATAGGTGTCGAATCTACCAAAATTATTTAAGTCTATTACCTCCATCTCAAATTAAATTGTGATAGTGTCAAGCAGGGTTGGTCTCACAGATCTCGTAATTTATCTCACAGAGACTTGTAATTTATTGTAAATACCAGAGATTGTGAGAGACAAGTTTATGAAGTTAAAAAAATTAGCAAAACGAGGGGGGAGGGGGTTGGTTTTGCATGCAATTATCAATGAACATATATAATTATGATTAATTCAAGAAATAAGAAACGTCTAGCAATGGGTAATTAGTTCAATTCAGTTTCAACGTATATCATCGATCTTTGTAAACCCGACTATGACATATGAATCTAGGTTGATTATGAACACCGATACACACCATTTTTTCTGTTTAATCTCAATGTTAGATTAATCCTTGACGTAAGTAATTAATCCCTAATCGATTAACCCAATCTGGTTACGAACTTAGAATTCGACTTATCAATTGCATTATCATTCAAGTAAACACCAACCATAGACAATAGTCGGACTCCTGTTTAGACTATATTACGAAACCATTTAACTCGGCTCAAACCATCCAATCATGATTCCACGAATTAATTTGTTACTATATTGAAATTTAGAACAATTACTTATCTTGTATTCCAATAAACAATTAAATCAAATCAAACGATCAAACTAGCTACAGTCAATCGAACAACTCGATAATGGTAAAATGATTCAAACAAAGTCTTGTAATTAAAATCAACATAATACTAAAACCGGATTTAAAACCTTATTACGGTCCGTTCACATACCCATTACTATAAATTGGAATTAGCTACTCGTACTTTAGTGTAATTATACAAGAAGTAAAATGAAGAATTCTTATAAACCAATAAACAAAATTGAGAGCCTCCGCCTTTGACTTCCGCTTTCGACCCCTCCTTTTTTTCCTTTTTTCTTTTTTTTTTCCCTGCTGCTGCCCTCCATTCAAAATTGATTTATGCTTTTTTCGTTTTCTTTCGGAATTCTATATATAAAAAGAATTTCTAAAAAATGTTAGAAAAAACTACTATTTACTCATATTTAAAAGATAGATAATTATTCGTTATGAAAATAACAGTATTGTTATTTTATTTTTTGATAATTATCATTATATTTTTTAATTTTAAGTTTATATACATTTTTTTAACAAATATTTTATTAAACATTTTTTTCATATAGGTTCATAAACTACTAATTCATATAATAACAAATATGATCAAGATTGAAATCGATGATCGAAGTGTTTTCCTTATCTAGTTTTTTAAACCGGAAGTCTCCGTACGATTAAACATGAATAAACTTACCGATTTTCTGGGTTTTCTTTTATTTCAGTAATTCTAAAGTTAAAGTATATAATCCATATATAAAACGATAAAAACCATTTACTTTTTAAATTTAGACTGAGTCATGACCTAAGGGTGCAAATTTTAATCCAACGGGTCAAACGAGTGAAATGATCAAAATGAGTCGTAATAGAAAACTAAATTAAAACATCATTTTTTAAAGAAATGAAATATTAGAAAATAAAGTAATTATAAAAAAAATCAAGATGTAATGTATTTGTGTTTTCTTTGCTGACCCATTTATTAAATGGGTGAGAATTGTCGCTCGTTTATTATTGCGAATGGACGCCAGCCTACAATTACAAAATGTTTTGCATAATTTGGGCCGAGAAAAGGGGGCGGTTTTGATGAAATAAATTGTCAAACACACACACACACACCTACTGACCTACTTCATTCATTTCCTTTTCCCTCTACTTCTTCACCGTTGCTGCTAATATTATTGCTATGCTTATTTGCCTTACAAGTTACAACGGAATATTATGCGGGAAAAAAAAAAAAACATTTAATAGTATATTTAGTTTAAGTCCTCCTTTCATGTTTATTTTTTTTCCTGATAAATCTATATATAAACCAATTAAAACTCATCGAATCAGTCCAAAGGAAACTTGTAAGCAGGATACCGTGCTAAATTTATTTTGTAAATAACCATCAAAGTATAATTTTTTTTTCCCGATTAAGTCCTCCATTATTTTTGTAATTATTATTATTATTGAACATTTTTTAATTTCATTAAAGTTATTTATTTACGATTTTAAAATTTTCGTAAAATTTAAAATTACTTTTTTATATTTACTTTGGATTATTTATTTACTTTTATATTACGATTATTTATCATGATTATATATTATATAATTGTTTATTTAATTATTATTATATTAAATATTTTGAGTTTATAATTTTTGATAAAAGAAGACGAACTATTTCGATCGGTTCCAATTCGATTTTATATTTTCCGAACGAAAAAAACTAAAATTAACTTTTAATTATTTTGAATGGATAAAAGTATGATTCATTCCGATTTTTAAATTCTCGAGTATATAAAACTACAACTCATTTAATTTATCCAAATGAAAATTGGTACAACTAATTGTTTACGATAAAAAAACGACGAACCCTTAACTAAAACAGTTATAGCTATTCTGATTTTTATTTTTCCGATCAGGAAAAATGACAAATCCATCCACTTTTAAATTTTGATGGTAAATAAATAGTGTAGTTATTTTCGTTTGGAAAACAGAATGTATTATCGTAATTTTTTAACATTTCCTAACGAAAAAAACCATGACCAATAGATTTTTAATTTTTTTGAAGAGAACATTTCGTAATCCATTCTGTTTTTGAAGAGAACATTTCGTAATCCATTTTGCTACAACTATTTATTTATGATTTGAAAATTAAATTGGAAGACATCACCATTATTAAAAGTTTGAAAAAACAAAAAACAAAATGGTTCGTTTTATTAACGAAAAGTTGAAAATCAAAAGATTTCATATAATAATAATAAAAAACAATGATATACCGTAATCTAAAATAAATAAATATAAACAAATTTAATCTTAAGAAAAAATAAAATTGAGTTTGTATTGTTTTTTCTTCATTTTATGTGTCAAATCTTAATCGATATGTTATAGTCATTTGTCAACAAAACTTGAAAATTAAGACAATTTCATTTTCTTCATTTATTCGTACCAAACACAATCTTAGTTCTTTCAATCGTCTCATCCCCTCCCCGTCCATGTAAATAAATGAGTTTACATCCTCCCATTGACCTCTGATAAAAAAAAATTGGTTTTCTTGTCCTCTTTAAAAACTAATAAATTTAAACTACAAAGTAAAGTTTGGTAAAAAAAATTACGTAGATTTTTTAAAGTAAATTAGTTCAAGATGTTTAGTTATACATGTAGATAATTAACAATTTACAATAGAATTAAAATAAACATGTATATCTAATTTTATTTTTAAAGCATAAAAAAAGAAACATAAGAATAAAATTTAATAACATAAATGTTTGTGTGTGTGTATATATATATATATATATATATATATATATATATATATATATATATATATATATATATATATATATATATATATATATATATAACTAATAATTTATATAAAATAAAATGAATAATTTATAGGGTTAATTAAATAAGAACCGTCACGTTTTCGTTTCTTTATGGTATTTTTTTCACTTAAAATTTCTCAAGTTATATTTTTTCATGGTTTAGTAAAATCCGGTTATTAGAACCCTATTTTTTAGTTTTTAAAAACCTGGTTACCAATCATGACTGATTGACTTGTACCTAATAGACAATTTTCACAAAATCAGGAAAAAAAAAAATAATTAACTTTGGACTTTTCATTAAATGACCGAAAACACAAAAAACGTGAAAAATATGATGGTTCTATTCATAATTAACCTTAATTTATATTGTCAAAGTGTAGAACCAAATAAACACAATATATCTATGCATTTATAATAAAGGTAAACATATATTGTCACGTTTGATTATCATGTTTTACTAAAAATGGTAAACACGCTTTAGCATTATCTTTAAGATTTATAAATATTAATAACTAATTAATTATTTAACAATTTTATTTAACAATTTTATTTAATGTAACAAAAAATATATATACACATATAATAACAATTTAAAAATGTTAGAAAACTACCGTTCACTTATATTTAGAAAGATAGATAAATAATAGTTGTCAAAATAATAATATTATTATTGTATTTTTTTAAAATAATTAATAGTTATATGTTTTAATTTGAAGTTCATATACATTTTGTGTAACAAATTATTTATTAAACTTTTTTCAACGTAATACGTAGGTTTATAAACCAATAATTCATATAATAACAAATATGATCAGGATTGAAATCAAGGATCAAAGCGTTTTCCATATCTAGTTTTTTTAGATCGGAACTCCCCGTACGATTAAACCAGAATAAACTTACCAATTTTCTGGGTTTTCTTTTATTTCGCCAATTCTAAAGTTAAAATGTAGAATCCATATAAGACGATAGAAAACCATTTATTTTGTTTATTTTAGACAGAGTCATGACCTAAGAATGACAATTTTAACTCAACTGGTTAAACAGACGAAAGGATAAAAATGACTGGTAGCAAAAAAAGGACCAAGGTAAAGAGTAATTTAAAAAAAAATGTAATTGTAGAAAATGATATATTAAACAAATTGTTTTCTGAAACAAATTTTAAAATCATGTTACATTTTTATATTTTGTTTGTCGACCAATATACTTGAAGAGGTAAGAATTGACTAGTCGTTTATTATTCCGAAAGGAGGACAGGCTACAACATGTTTTGCACAAAATGGGCCCAGAAAAGGGGGCTGTAGTGATGGCCCATGGGCTTGGAAAAATCCAGATGAAAAATAAAGTCAGAAATGCGCGCGCGCGCACACACACACCAACTGACCTACTTCCTTCCTTTCCTTTGTCTGTATGTATCTCCCCTTTTCCCACAAATCTTCTTCACTATTGCTGCTAACATTATAACTATGGTTCCTCGCTTATTTGCCTCTCCCTTCACTTCTTTTCCCTCTTTTTAAAACCAACTTCAATTCCTCTCTCTGCCTTCCTTCTTCTTTTCCCTTTCCCAATCATATAATAACATTGTAACTGTAAGTCTCTCTCTCTCCCTCTCCCTCTCTCTCTCTCTCTCTTAGATTCAATCAAACAATACTTTAATAATCAATCAATAAATAGTTTGATGATTCAATTTCTTTTTTTAGATTCTTCTATCTGAATTCCAAACTCGACTCGTTGACTGCATGTCTTCTCTGTTAAATATGTATGTTTGAAGGTTCGTTTATAAATCTGTTATATGTTATGATGAAGCTTTAACGTCTGTTACAGTATCTGTATCTTTAGGGGCTTTCTATTCTATTCTATTCTATTCTATTTGATTTAACGTGCTCCTCTAATGTCACGTTTTCTTTTTTATTTAATTATATTTATATTTATATATAATAGGATTTAATATGATATGATTGGTTAGTAAAGAGATGATGCCTTTAGACTATCATCGTCTAATTTATTATTAACCCATGGATGCTTTATAAATCATTTCTTTACTAAAATTCAATACTTACTTAGATTACTTACAAAAATGTTTATTTTGTTTACATAATTAGTATTATTTTTTGTTATCAACGATGGTTAAAGTTTTTCCTGCTTTTAAATATGTCGGTACTTACTGTAAAAATCTTATATTTTACATAGAATACAATTTAAATAATTTCATAATTAAAGATTTTATAAAATATTTCATCATCAGTAATTTATTATTTTCACTTTTTTAATGTATAGATTAACATATAATTAGCTAAAAATTAGGAGTTCAATTTGTAATGTAATACAATCATTTTAAAATTATTATTATTTTATTTTTAAGAGTTAAATTTAGTAGCAATATATTTACATAATTTTTAATATGAATTTAATAACTAATTAAAGAGTTATATATAGAAGGTGGACTGAAAAGTAAAATTTTAATTAAAAAAAAAAACAACAACACGTGATGCTATAATTATTTTTTATTAATACATACTGATGAGTAATCTCTGTCAAGATTATCAATAAGCACGTGCCGTCTGAAATGTACAACTGAATGATGCATATAAGCCATAAAGTAAAAGGCTGGGCATGTCACCAATATCTATTATTATTATTATTAGAGTTAATTACAAAAATGGTCCCTATGGTTTGTCCTAAAATTTTGATTTGGTCCCTGAACTTTCAATTTTGCAAAATCGGTCCTTATTTTCATAGTTTGTTTGCAATTTTGGTCCCTCAACCTATTAACTTTTCTAATATGACCAAACTACCCTTAATTTGATGCAAACTATAGGGACCATTTCTATAATTAATTTTTTAGCTCTTTTTTATTCTTAATTAAATAAATTATTTTTTAGTGTTACTTAGATTTAATAAACTATAATAATAGAAAAGAATTATTTAATTATTTATGTTGGTTCATAAATGATTTCGATATTTTTAGTTTTAATTAATTTTAATTTACTATAATCAAAGTGTAAACCACTCAAAATTTATAATCGAAAAAATCATTTATGTTTAGAAACTATTTTCTAGAGGTTTCGTATATAGAATATTATAAAAATATTTGACTCTATAATTATTTATGTTGTTTCATAAATTTATAATAAAAATATGTTTGTTGGTCAAATATGTTTGTTGGTCAAATATATTTTGCTTTCTTCTTAAATAAAATCGGCCAAAGATTCTATTTATAATCCGTTCACATTTGTATCAAAGCAAGGTGATAATGGTAAAGTGATAAATTTAAATGGTTTAAATTTTTAAGGTGTCGATTTAATCGGATTATAATGGAATGTCAAACTGAAAGATGAAAAAAGATTAATAACCTAATTATATTTCTCGATTTTTATGTTAAGGTCTGACAAACCAAAGTTTGATGATTAAAGTTGTTAATCATGAATCTCAAAGATTTTGTATGGACCTAAAATTTTAAATCGTTTTTGGTGTAATTAAAAATTAAAACGATCAATAATTGATACGTTAAATAAAAAAATTTGAGTTGTCTTAGACCATTTGGAAGTTTTTTTTAACTCGGTCAAATTATTCTTTAATTTTTTTATTTATTTAAGTTTTTTAATATTTTTAACTTTAATTAAACTGTTGGCTCATAAATATATATTTTTTTATAATTATTTAAAGTTAATTAACACTAAAAATAAAGTAGAGTCAATTATATAAATGGTCTTTGTGGTTTGATCAATATAAATTTTTTTTATTTTAAATGTATGAACCAGTATAAATAATTATAGAGAAAAAATTTGTTATTTATGAAACCTTTAAAAAATAATTTCTAAACATAAATGATTTTTCGATTATAAATTTTGATTGGTTTACATTTTGATTATAGTAAATTAAAATTAATTAAGACTAATATCTAAATCATTTATTTTTATAGTTTATTAAATTTAAGTAACACTAAAAAATAATTTATCTAATTAAGAATAAAAGTTAAAAAATTAATTGTAGAAATGATACCTATAGTTTGCATTAAAATAAGAGTAATTTGGTCATATTAGAAAAGTTAATAGATTGAGGGACCAAAATTGCAAAAAAACTATGAAAATAAGGACCGTTTCTGCAAAACTGAAAGTTCAGGGACCAAATCCAAATTTTAGGACAAACCACAGGGACCATTTTTGTAATTAACTCTTATTATTATGAGGGTTTATTATAAAGTTGTTGGCGTTTTCATTTCTTTGTATTTTTTATCTTTTTAGAAAAGACCTCAAGCTTTTTTTTTTTTTTTTTTTGGTTCAGTGAAATTTAACTAGTAGGACTGATATATTAGTTTTAAAAGATCCGGTTTATCAATTAAAAACGGGCTTTAATAATCAAATTCACATGAACAGAAAAATATTAACTTTAGGACTTTTCTAAAAAAAAAAAAAACATGAACACGTAAAGTCCTTTGTTATAATTGAAAAGTTTTAAAAGGGAAAAAGGCTTGAGGTAGAATCTTTTCAGTTCGCACCAATATCTTTTTTGATTTGAATTTTATTTCATTAATAATCATTCCAACATTTTTCTTGTGTTGAGTTGAATATTAAATGACAATTGTTTTTTAAAAAAAGAAAAAGAAAAAGAAAAAGATAATGATGAAAAGTTGGATGTGTGGTGTGGTGTGGTGTTGCACAGAGAGAATTAGGTACCCCACACTCTCACATAATCAACACACGCGTTGGCCGTTGGACGATAACAAATTTTAATTCTGTCCTTTATTATATTTGCGTACTTATGTATCCATACGATATTTTCAGACAGTATATTATATTATAAATATATCTATTTATGAAAGTATGTTTACTTTTCATTGAACAGTTAATCAACCTGCTAAGCAGACATACAAGTAACTAACTTATTTTTTTATAAATATATAATATTCTTGTTATTGTTATAATAAATTTTGATATATTATATTTTATAAAAATATGAATATATCATGATGATCACATTATTTTTATCTACTTTTTTATATATAATGTATTGTTGTCGGAACTATTTTCATTAAGCAGACCGGTATGCAGCTGACTAAATATTTTATTTTATATAATATATAATAATTTTTTTCAAGTATAATATTTGATGTATTATATTTTATAAAAATTTAGATATATCAATATGATCTTTTTTTTTAATCTACAATTCAACATAAAATTGTTTTTGCCTCAACTACTTTTAAAATGACAATTTTTTGTTGTTACTTTGTTGGTTGATCAATCATATTCTTTCCGTTTATAGACTTAGATCGAAAGCGGAAAGTGATCATCGGGTGAAATGATCACGATCGATAACTAATGTTATTTTATTATTTTAAAGTATTATATTTATAAAAATACAATTTATGATCCGGCGACGGGTTAAACAACCTACTTGCTTTTATTTGTTCACATGTTTCTGTATGAATAGTTTAAAAAAAAATTCATTTAGATTAAATAGGTTTTGAATTTTAATTTTGGGCACTTTCAGATTCCGGAACCGAGCTTACCTTTAATAAAATATAATTGTTAGTTATGTATTAAATTTTGGTTTGAAATATTATTTTCATCCCTCGCTAGAGGTGCCTTTGGTATGTAAAATCGAGAAAATGAAATTGTTTTGGTTTTTAAACATTTTTTTAATCATAGGATGAGGATGATATCATCCATTTCTTAGAGGGTGTTTGGTTTTGCGTTATGAACCAGATTATCAGCTTATTACGTTATAATAACGCAAATAATTAGTTTAAAGTGTTTGGATTGCATACGTTAATAAGTGATTATTTGCGTTTAGCGTTAATCTTACCACACTTTTTCATAAGTTAAAAATTGTAGCTTATTTGCTTCATAAGTGATTATTTGGTCATTTTACAAGGTAAAACGCAAATCCAAACACTTTAAAAACTGATTATTTGATAATTATGATAGCAAACAGCAGAAGCTAAACCAAACACTACATTTCCTGCAACACTTTTTGTTACAGCTATTATCTGATTATTAGTTTCCAAAACGCTACAGCATTTTTTCAAACGCAAATCCAAACACCCTCTTAGGAATTGATGAAGAACTGATTTTTAGTATAAATAACATTTTTTTTGTTTTCCTCGTTAATATGAAGAGAATAAATAAATGAAAAGAGAGTTAAGATTTCATTATTTCTTCAGCATTTTATATATCATCTTAATTTATGTATTATTATCATTTGTCAATAAAGTTTGAAAGTCAAAACAGTTACAATTTTTTTAAATTTATTTATGCCAACTGCACACTTATTATACACCACCCTCAAGTGAGGTGATTTATACGTAACAAAATTTTGTAACACATAAAAAAAAATTATTATAAGATGGCCATCATATCTTTAAAATTAACTTTTAAATACTTTCCTGATAAGTCGACCAGGATAGACTACATTTCACGGTGAGTTGGCAACAGATCCCACACGTCAGAGTGAGTGGAACACCATCCCCACAATTTACACATTGATTTTCTCTCGCTCTTTTTTAGTTTTCTTTCCTTGTAAAAGTAGTGATTATTATTTTCTGGGTGTGTGAATTATAATGAGAAAATGAAGTGACGTGACACTAGAAATGTGGACTTATGGTGGTATCACAACTTTGGATGGACTAAAGGTGCTTTTTTTTTTTAAAACGGCAAACTATCTTACTCATACTCCTAAACTACTCCTTCACCTCCAGACTTACTTGCTCCTTCACCTCCAGACTTACTTGCTCCACCTAAATTTCAACTTGCCTCCAACGGGGATCGAACCCGTGACCTCTCACTTACAACTCGACCCTCTTACCATCAGGCCAAAGGCCTTTTGGTACTAAAGGTGCTTTTTGTCAAAAAGCTTTCGGAAGCTTTTTAGGAGCCTTAGGTTGCGTTTAGTTAACGAACACTAGTCATTTTTCAATTTCAGTTTTCAAGTTATAATTTTTAGTAAAAAACAAGGGTTTCTATGAAAAGTGAATACTTGTTTAGATGATGAAGTTTTAGTTTTAAGAAAAATAAGATGAGTGATTATAAAATAAAATAATAGGATAGGTGATGGAAAAGTAAGAGAGAGAAAGAGAGTATTATAAAGAAATAGGGTAGGTAGTAGAAAAGTAAGAGAGAGAATATGAAAAGTGGTATTTTAAAAAGTGAAATAAAAATTTATGAAATTGTTGTTAAGTAAACAAGTTTTCATTTTTGTTGAAAAGTGAGATAGAAAATTTGAAAATTTTCGGTAGCTAAGCGCACCATTAGATTTTGATTTTTGAAAGCTCAAGTTTAAAAACGTCATTTGGTTGATTGGATTTAAAATCTCTTTCACGAGAAGCTTCTTGAAGTACCTTTCAAAATGAACTAGAGCTTTTGGTCAAACAAAATTAGTTTTTTACTCTCCAGATAATTATAAACTACAACCTTTAAATAATAATCAATGTCTTTTATACCAGACACTTTTATTAAAAAAATTCCAGCTCTTTTAAAAAGCTCAAGCTCTCAAAAATTCTAGCTCACAGCTCCAGTTCGAAGTTACGGCTAGTCGTGACAAACATAGTCTAAGAGTAATATAATCATTTTATATGTAACTACTAGTTTATGGCCACGTATTACGTGGATACTTTTAATTAAATTTATTTATATAAAATGTATATAAGTAAAAATAAATATATACAAAAATAATAATACTGTTTATCTTTTATTATTTATAGATTAAATAATAGAGTATATTTATTTTTTTTAAAAATAATAAATTGTATTTGTTTTTTAATAATAATAAATTTTAATTATTTTTTATAGATGAAACGTAGAGGTGACACGTGACATTTGTTGTTTTCCTTTATTATATTTAATAATAATAATAATAATAATAATTTCCATAATCAATTTAAATTATATGAATTTCTTTTCATTTAAATCCAAATTTTTACATGTGGATCTAATTATGATAATTAAGGTTAACAATGATAGACTTTTATTTTTGGTAAGCGTTAATTTAATACGTTGTAATATCTAATTTAATATTAATTCATTGATTAAAAGAAATTAAAATCAAAATTTAGTGTAATTAGGTTAAGGTAGTAAATTAGTAAAAAAAAAGTGGGAAAATGAAAATTTCATGCATTGTAGAAATAACATATGTCGTCAATAGTTTTGCTTCATTATAATATATAGATATAGATTGTGTATGGAAAAATGTTATTTTAACAAATTACCTTAGAAAAATCATTGTACATGCCAACAAAATTCAAAATAGTAGGCCATCAAAATTTAAAATAGTGGGTCGACAATGGTTGATTGGAATGTGGCTTTAAACACGTGCATGGAAGAGTGTTTTAGCAAGGAGGGCACACGAATACAATATATATATATATATATATATATATATATATATATATATATATATATATATATATATATATATATATATATATATATATATGTATATATATATAGAGAGAGAGAGAGAGAGAGAGAGAGAGAGAGTTGAGATCACATAAGAACTCTTCAATTCGGTGAGAACGCGAGGACCCTCCATAATGCACAAACTTATACATCAAATGCACAAATTTAAAAATTAAATTTATAACTTAAAATTATTATTGGTCTTCAATATTAATAAATATCATAATCTAACATTAAAATTATCTTTAAAATTTAAATTCATCAAGTATTACACTAAATCCACAAATTTGAACATCAAATGCACAAATTTTGTCAAATGCATGAATTCGTACATAAAATGGACAAATTTATCAAGATATGCGTAAATTTTTATATCAAATGCATAAATTATCAAATGCATAAATTTTAACACTAAATGCATAATTTTATACCTTAAATGCACAAATTTTAGAGAGGTTCTCAAGTTCTCACGGTAACGAGGGTTCTTACAGGAACCCAACCCTATATATATATATAGACATACATACATACATACATATATACACACACACACACACACACACACACACGTATATGTATATATAGAATACGCAACACCAGAATGTATCACTTTTAAATCATAAACATGTTTTAATTAACATTATGAAGATCATATGTAAATTCCACATACATTCACATCTCCTAGCTCATAAAAAATGACGTGATATACACTTACATAAATTTGCATATATGTGAACGTGTATCTATGTGATGTATGATTTAATACGCTTGGAATGCATGAATGTGCGTGAAATTTATATATCATCCGTGTAATGTTAATTAAAACATGTTAATAAAAAAAAAATTTCAAAAAAAATAATTTTTTAATATTTAATATTGTTTATACGATTAGTATTTATTTTTAATATATATTAATAAGTTTATAAATAAACAAATAATAATATTTAAAAAATAAAAAAAAATCTTTAAGTTGTATCATTTAAAACTATATATATTTATAATAATATTTAAAAAGTAATATATTATGATAGATAAAAGTTATATTAAAGAAATACAATATTAACAAAAAAGATATTTCATATATTTTTTTATTGAATAAAGTAAATAGCATTATATTTTCGTTATATCAATTAAATAATATAAAATTAAAAAATAATTATTAGATAAATGATAAAGAAAGTATTTCCTATTCTATACAAAGTTAAATTAATAATAATTTTAATAATCAAATGTATTGTTTTTATATTTTTTATTAATATTAAAATTTATGTATTTTAATTATTAGTTTATATATATATTTTGTTTAAAGATTTTTTTAAACATATCCACATAATATGTGGGTTAGTAAATTTTTTTTTATCTTTTATATCTTTATATAATAGATGAGAACCATAGTTTCTTTTGACAGTATTAAATTTTATGCATTTATCTGGTTGAAATATTACATGTTATATATACTAAAATATCAATTTATATCAATTAAAATATATAACTTTATAAATAAAGAGTTAAAAAGAATCATACAAAAACTATTTACTGTTAATATCTATTAACAAAGCTAGAAAAACAATAGTTATGGCGATTAATAATACTATTCTTATATATTTTTTATATAATTCATATTTGTATGCTTTAATTTTTTACCTTATATATATCTTTTTATAACTAATTTTGTTAAAAAATTTCATGCAATGGATGAGTCAATAAACTAGTATATATATTATTACAAATTAAAATTTATTGATTAAAAGATAATAGGGTGTATTTATCGTTTTATAAATAATAACTTTTAGCTTTTATTATTTATAGATTAAAAAAAGTAAAATATCGTCACAGTTTTTTCAATTTGGGTAATGTACTAATTTTTTTTTTCTAATTAAGGTAACATACTTTCCAATCAAGTCAATTAAGGTAAACATATCAGATTGAAAGGTAAAAATTACTGACGTAATAGTTTTTTTGTTCAGTCAACATTTTTTTACAGAAATAACAGTTTAGTTGTTACATAATGTGCACTATTTTGTGCAATTTAAAAGTAGTCTTTGATAATACCTTGCTATTTTGAGCAAATTTAAGAATAATTAAACAATATTAGAAATTAAAAAACTGATGACTGGATACAGAAACTGTCATGTCAGTAATTTTTAGCTTTCAATCCGATACGGTTCCCTTTATTGAATTGATTTGGAAAATATGTTACCTCAAATAGAAAAATTTTTAGTAACAGTGACAATAGATTATCTTTTGACGTAATTAACCCATATAAATATATATATATATATATATATATATATATATATATATATATATATATATATATATATATATATATATATATATATATATATAGATTGGGGTTCTATTGAGAACTTTTGTGCATCGAGGCACCATTGAGAACTTTTGTGCATCGGACTATCTACCAAGGGTGCACAAAGGGCATTTAGGGGATATTAAATGTATGGAAATTATTTTTGAATTTAAATGTTTTTAAGATAATTAATAGCTAAATTTGGTATGAAAATCATCATTAACTTCTTTCCTAAAATCACTCCATCTTTCTCTCTATCTCTCTCTCCTCTTTCTTAGCCCCCTCTTGATTTTGGAAGAGATGAACGATATGCATGATTTATGTTTGTATGAACGATTCATGTTTGTATTTTGATGTATTTTGATTTTGGGAGAGATGAACGATATGCATGATTTATTTTTGGAAGAGATGAACGATATGCATGAAGAGATGAACGATATGCATGTATTTTGATGTAATTTGAATTTGTATTATTTTTGTTAATTTTGGAAGTGTAATAATTAAATAAGGATTGCATAATTCCTGTTTTACCCCTCCGCGAATTTCATTATGTGCACCTGATGCATAAAACTTTCTATTTAATTTACCTTTTGCCATTTGATCTAACCCACACATTCTTTTCATCCAAGGGCCAATGGAGGTTCTTTTGTGCCTCGATGCACAAAAGTTCTCAATGGAACCTCCCTCTCTCTCTCTCTCTCTATATATATATATATATATATATATATATATATATATATATATATATAATTAATATATTTCATATATATTTATTATAGTAAGTTAAATATGAGATATTATATAGAAGTTATTATATACTAATTATATATATAATTAATATATTTCATATATATTTATTATAGTAAGTTAAATATGAGATATTATATAGAAGTTATTTATATACTAATTAAATATATTTACTGACATAATAAATTATATTTTAAGTTAAATATGTATTAATTAGATATATTTTGCTTAAGTATAATTTATATATTATTTATTGATTTATATACTAAATAACTATGTTAATATATTTTATATCAATTAAAATTTAATTTAACTAAAGTAAAAGGGTTGGGTTCTAAAATCCTTTAGTTCAGACTTGAGAGTCTTGAGGAAATTTAAGAGGTTAAAAGCTTTTTTGTCTAAATTAAAAATATACTCAAATTACCTAACATCTCAAAGTTAGAGTTTAGGTTTTTAAGAGTTTAAAAGCTTTTACATGACCTTTCTAATGCCACCATCCAGACGTCCACCACCACATCACCCTTCGTTTCTTTTTAAATTTATTTTTTATTGATTCTCAGAATGGATGAAGGGATCGAAACAGAGCTTCTTGGATATAAAGAAGAAGGTGACCTCAAACAAAGGATATGGGTCGAAGTGAAAAAGATATGCGCAGTCGCGTTGCCTGGAGTCATTGCGAGAGTTTGCTCATTCGGAACAGTCGTTGTCACCCAGTCATTCATTGGACATGTTAGTGACTTAGATCTTGCCGCCTACGCGCTTGTTCAAACGCTTGGCGTTCGGTTTGTCAACGGAATACTTGTAAGTACTATTTAACTGTATCTCTCTCTATATATATTTATGCAATTAGTTGTTAATTTGGTTATGATTAATTAACATAATAGAAAGGTCAATGCATGCATGCATGGTTTGATCAAGTTGATGTTAATATTGCGAATTCGATGTACTGAGGGCAGCTAGGAATGTCGAGTGTAACGGAAACCCTTTGTGGACAAGCATATGGAGCAGGGCAATACCATATGATGGGCATTTACCTGCAACGATCATGGATCGTTGACTTGATAACTTTGACCCTCTTGCTCCCAATGTTCATCTTCAGTACCCAAATCTTCAAATTCCTTGGCCAGGACGAATCAATAGCAAACAGTGGTGGATACATATCGTTGTGGTTCATCCCTTTCGTCTACAACTATATTTTTAGCCTGACTATACAGATGTATCTACAAGCACAGTTAAAGAACATGATTATTGCATGGCTTTCGTTGATTCAATTCGTCATCCACATACCTTTGTCGATGCTTCTCGTGTACAACCTTAACATGGGGACCTCAGGTGCCATGATTGCGCTCTTGGTCTCGTCATGGTTTGTTGTCATCTGCGAATTCGTTTACATTTTCGGAGGATGGTGTCCTGATTCATGGAAAGGATTCACAATTGCTGCATTTAAAGACCTGTTGCCTGTTGTGAAGCTCTCAATATCCTCTGGTGTGATGCTCTGGTAAGTTTTTAAAAAAATACTGGCAACATACACACAGGGCCGTCTCATGGATTTTAGAGGTCCTGTGCTTGTGATTACAACATTGCCCTTAAATATTTTAAATACTAAATTGGTCGTTTTGATAATTTTCATAGGTAAAGTCAAGTTCGTGCAGAAAAACTGATTAGTGAGAAATTAAAATAAATAATATGAATCAAACTGAATTTGACATGATTCCATTTTAACACACCGATGCACAACGTTACATGTCAAACACAGAAAATATTTATTGGTCTAAATTTACATCTTTGTTATAGTCGTGAGGCCCTACGAAATTGGGGGCCCTGTGCTGTCGAGCGTTTCGCACACCCTAAAAGCTGTCCCTGCATACAGAATCGCCACGAAACAGCTAAAATGCATGCAACTTAAAGATTTTGGAAAACAATTTATATAAATATTTACAAAGTTGAGACACCATGCATTTTGTTGACCTTGAACCATTTTGTTGGATGCATGGAGCTTGGAAGTATGGTACTATGCTCTTCTAGTCTTGCTTGCTGGATACATGCGAGATGCAGAGGTTGCAATATCTGCCTTCTCCATTTGGTATGATATCATCAATTGAACATTTTTGTGTTTTTATTTCAAATCATTAATTTGGAGAAGATATGATCAATCAAACTAAAACTAATTTTTGTTGCAGCCTCAACATTAATGCATGGGAGTTGATGATAAGCATCGGTTTCTTAGGTTCGGCCTGGTACGTGATGAATGATTTCTATTTTCTAAACATAGCGATTTTAATGGCTGTTTATTTTGGTCCCTAATTTTGTTTATTTTCTCTGCAAACATGGCTGATACAAACTTGTATGTATAAAGTGTTCGGGTGGCGAATGAATTAGGACGAGGGAATGCGAAAGCAGTAAGGTTTTCGATAAAAGTGTTGATGGGGACTTCGGTTGCGATAGGATTGTTCTTCTTTATTCTTTGTTTAGCGTTCAACAGAAAACTTGCGTACATGTTTACGGATGATGAGAAAGTTGCAGATGCAATAGAAGACCTTTCTTGGCTCCTTTCTTTTTCGGTTTTGTTAAACAGTGTTTATCCGGTACTATCAGGTAATTAACTAGTATATAGCATATATTCGTTTCACAAAAGTTTGTTACTTGACCTCGCATATATGTTTACTTAAAACTTTTTGGTTAGGGGTGGTAATTGGAGCCGGAATGCAATCACTTGTAGCAGTGGTTAACCTCGTTTGTTTTTATATAATTGGTATTCCGTTGGGAGCTTTGCTTGGATATTTGACGACTCTTGAAGTTAAGGTATAAAAATGCATACATTTAGATATCAAAAGCTTTTTTATGGTCAGTAATCAATATTTTGTTTGATAATTCTATACTATTTGATAGGGTATATGGATCGGAATGATTGGCGGAGTTCTAGCACAAACAGTAACGGTTGTATATTTGACTTGGAGAACAGATTGGGATGATCAGGTAAAAAAAATATAAGATTTAAGCAAATCTTATATTAACTTTTTTTTTTTTAACAAAATAATATTCCAGTTCATCGATGACATTGACTTTTTGGCATTGTAGGTGAAGAAGGCACAAGAACGTCTGACTCGATTTTACTTGACGGCAAATGAAAATCGCAAGAATGATCAAGTGATGCTTGAGTAAGTTGAATGATGGATTAAGAAATTCATTGTTGTTATTTTTGGGTAATTACAACTATTAGAGTGGATTTTTGTCTTATGTCTGAAATTTCAAGTTTATATTACACAATCATTTAATTAAAACAGAAATTAAAGACTAGCCAAAGTACGTTTTGGTGAGGAAAAAAAATGTGAATGAGGGATAATTATGTGTCCTAACTTAGTGGTTGTTTGTGTACTAATTAATGGAATTATTAAAAAGCTCGTTCAAAGGTTAAACCACCTTCTAATGATTTCATTCAGCACTAAACAAACAAGGACTTAAACCCATGTTTGCACTTGTTTGTTATAGTGATGTATATTTACCGGTTTAGTTTTCTTGTTTTCCTGTCCAATAATGTATTTAGTTGAATTTGAAAATTTTTTAAACCTAAATCACCAAATTTGAATCTAACATACGTGTAATAAGAATTGAATTCATAATAAAGTTTTTTATTTGAATTCAATTTGGAGTCGAAGAGATTCAATTTTTTTATTCACATTTATACATGGGCAACCTAAATTTTTCATTGTAAAATGTTAAAACTAACAAGAAAGTAGGATACTTAAATTATGTATATCAGTTATCTATGAATTCTCAAGTTATACAAATATATAACTTAATATTCAATTCTTTCATAGAATCAAGTAGAATTTTTAGATCATGTGGAAAGAAAAATACAACAATCTCTTCGACTCCAAAGATTTTATCTTCATTTCTTGTCTTTTCAGTATCCCGTATCCCTAACTTTAAAAAACCACTACCATGAGTACCACCTTTGTGCTAGAAATCAGACGGCTAATACTAAAAAAAAAACACACAAAACATCAAAAACTAAAATAAACAGCAAGCCTTCCTTAAACAAAAGCAATCAAAAGTCAAAAGAGGACAAAACTTCAAAACCTACCCAAACCAAAATCCGAGCCAATAAAAAGCCACACCTATGAACTTTAAGAAACTAATTCTAAAGATATTTTCACGTCATTACGAGTTAATAATGACGTCAGAGTGGTGATCCCAAATAGGCAAATATGCACTTCTCCATGTACTAAAGCTATATAAAGCGAGAATATATATTACCACAAAGCTATAAATATGGATTTAAATTATATTATTTTTGAAATAAAAAACAATGCAATATTAACAAAGAACGTATGTCGAAATATTCATTTATTTATTGTAGTAAAAGATATAAGCATTATGTATCAAATACGACAATTAAAAATATAAATTATAAGTTAGATAAATATTTAAATATAGCTAGGTAAAAATATTAATTATCGCGTGACACATTTTCGATGCATTATATTTTTATTATTTCATAATTTTGTTATCCTTTAAATCTATATCAAATTTAGATAAATATAAATCTAAATATTATAATATCAATATATATTTATATATCTAACTAAAAGTTATTATAACATCAATCTAATCTAGATAATATTTAAAAAAAATATATTATTTGTTTATAAATTTATTAATATACATGTATATTAAAAATAAATATAAATTATATAAATAATATTAATAATTCAAAAGTAAAAATGAATAGTATTAGTAAAATCATATCTCATCAAAATTTATTTTATTGTTATAAAATATACACATTATGTTTTACGTTAAATTTTTAAAATCGATTAATTATATATATGAACTTAGAAATAAAATATTTAATAGTTTGATACAAAAGTAGATAAATAACATATGTTATAAGTAAATATATTTTCTTGTATTTTTTATAAGAATTAATATTTATATGATTTAATTTTAAGTTTACATACATTTTATGTAACAAATTATTTATTAAAAATTACCACATAATACGGGTAATAAACTAGTGTATATATATGTGTGTGTGTGTGTGTCAATATATATATATATATATATATATATATATATATATATATTTATATTTATATTTATATTATAGATATGTTTAATTGAGAACTTTTATGTATCGAGGAAACTCAATGAACATTTGTGCACCCAATAATTCATAAATTGTACATTAAGGGTATTTCTGGTATACTGAAATTTATCATTAATTAATTCCAAAGATAATGCACATCAACATTTTGAAAAAATATAATTAATATATTAATTTAGTTAAAGAAAAAATTAGAATTAAGATGGAAATTGAATTTCCTTAAATAATGTGAGTTATTTTGAAAATTGATAATCAAAATCCATTAAATCTCTTTATCCATGTAATGTGATTTTTTTTTTTTGAAATTTGAAAATCAAGATCCCTTAAATCTCTCTATCCATGTATTTCTCTCTTTTCTTCATGGGTGAATATGATGAACAACGATGATGCACAACAACAACAGGTGATGCATAACAAAAGACCGCTTTTGGTTCAGGTGATAATGATTCCAATATGATGAACGCTGTATTTTGATTGAGATGTTGATGATGTACGCAAATGATGGTAAAGATGGTGGTTTGAAGGTTCGAATGAACGGTGAAAGAAAGTGTTTGAAAGTTTTGAATGGTGGTTTGATTTTCACGGTGATAGACGATGTTCTATGCATATCTAGTTTGAATGATAAAGATGAACAATTTTCATGATGATGAAGGTTTGAACGATTTTCATGGTGATGAAATTGAACGATTTTCATGGTTATGAAATTGAACAATTTTCATGGCATGAACGATGAAAATGATGATGAACGACGACGATGATGATGATGCACACGAAGAAATAAGATGGTGAACACAAAGGATGAACAACAACGATGCATCATGATCTTCATCATTTCATTTAAATTTGTGAAATTTTTGTTAGTTTACGAAGTGTGTTATTTATATTTATTTATCATTTATTATATAAATATTTGATACAATATTCAATTAATATAATTTTAAAATTAATTAAATTAGATATATTTTTTCCTAAACTACTGTTTGGTAAATGCATATGATATGTTGCATCACGAGATCGACTTGATCCAACGGCTGTAAGACGGTTCATAAGTATCTAGACGCATAAAAGTTCTCAATTGAATCCGACTATAAAAAAACAAATATTATTAACATAAGTTAAAATTATATAATAAAATTATACTGTTAGATATTATAGAAGAAAATATATGTAAACTAATAGAAAAATTAAAATTCAGATATTGCAAAAACATTATTTTGAAAATTGTTCAAAATGCGAAAATATTTATATCGTAATATATATCTATATAATAAAGAAGAACATGTAAATGACACATGTCGTCTTCACGTTTCATCGGAAAAGATAAAAACAAATATAGAAAAGATAAAATAAAAATATGAAATAAAATATGTACATATAAAAAAAATAAATACAATTTATTATTTTTAAAAGTCATAAATATTATGTTTTTATTAGGAATATAATACAAATATATCCAAATTACATCTTATATATACTTATTTACTTATCTGTATTAAAAAATTTCATGTGTTTATAAATTTATTTATAGATATTAAGCATATTTAAAGATTATACAAACCATATGAATAAGTAAAAAGTAAGAATAATAAAATATCAATAGAAAAATATATCATAACATTTTGTTTATTGTAATAAAACATGTATTAAAATTATGTTTTATATAAAATGAAAAATTTAAATTATATCAATTAAATAGATATAAATTTATAAATACTTTTAAATAATAACAATACTATTTTTGTATTTTTTAATAGTATTATTAATATTTATATGTTTTGATTTTAATTTTACATAAATTTTACATAACCAATTATTAAATTTTATCCACATAATACGTGGGGTTAACAAACTCGTTAATAAAATAAATCGATCATCAATGGCAGATTCAGAATTAATATCTACATGGGTCAATTATTCATATTTTTATAAAGGTTGGTTGGTTAAGAATCATCGCATTGTTATAAAATGTATAAAATTGTTCAAATATCTAGCCAATTTTTATTAAATATTCGTTAAATAAAAGTGCTCTTGTGGTTTTTTTTTTTTTGAACAATAGAACCTCCGGTTCCTGACTAAAAAATTGGATCAAATTGTTTTTGACAACATATATAAAAAAATTATTAAGATCGCTTGACCCCTGATGTGTCTATGTTAAATTGTTTATCCGTCCCCAGCCAATCAAAATAGTATGACATGGTATTTACAAGTTATAATTAAAAAGATAAATATATATATTTAATATTTTAGAATTTCCAAACCTAGGGAATAGCAATTAACAAAATATTAGTGATACCCGAAAGGTAAATTTTATTATTGGAAAGTTAATTGTATATATCTTGTATCAATTTTTTTTTTTTGTCATGTAATCCTTTCCAGCCAAAACCTGTTTTTGGGACTTGGCGTTTAAAAAAAAAAGACAGGATAAGAACAAAGTTTTAAATTACATGTCTTGTTAATGTTAATATGAACTATGTTTTATTTTTAATTCAATCCTGAAGAACATATGAATATTATATAAGTTAGTATATAATTTTAAGGTGAAGAATATTTAGATATATTAAAAGAAACAACATGCATCTATCTCTCTGCCCAACATAAAGTAATTTTTAATAAAAATGAGCAATTTCACAATTTAGAAAAGCATAAAGTAGAAAATTTCAGCACACACTAAATAACAAAATTAGGAAAAAAACAAAGTAACAGATCATTAATAACGACTTGTACGTTTTGATTTAATTTATATTGATTTCCAATTAAAAAAACGAACGGAGCTCGAGCTCATATAAAAGTATCAGGTTCAAGCTTGACTCGCTTCATGCTTTGTGAAAAGAATTCGAGCTCGACTCGTGAATGATTTTATTGATTTGAGCTCGAACATAAATTAATTTTTTATATATAATTATATACATATTATATTCATCTTTTAAACAAAAAAATTTATTGAATTTATACTTTATATATTTATTAATTAGAAAATATGTTTATATAGGAGGTTGTTAACAAGCTCAAAAAGTTATTTGAATATTAAAGTTTTGGTTTAGAGTCATCATTAGCTATATTTGATGTGAAATCGTATGTTATTAAGTTTGAAGTTTATATTCTTTATATTTAATATTGAGTTTATTATTAAAAAACCAACATGTTTTCATGGTTTTTACGTTTTCGTCCCTCAATGTTAGTTTTTCCAGAAAAATCATTAAGTTAATTTTTTTTAGTTTATTGAATTTTGACTGTTAGAGCCCGATTATATATAGTAAACCGGGTTTTTAAAAACTGAAAAACCGGGTTTTAATATCCAAATTTCACTAAACCAAAAAGGAAAAAAATTAACTTGGAAACTTTTATAGGAAAAAAATAACATGGAATGACGAAAACGTAAATAATGTGAAAACATGTTGGTATTTTTCATAATAAACCTTTAATATCTGAGTGAGAATGAGATAAATATATATTATGTTGACAAGTGAAGTTGTCTCTTGTAAACATCTATATCTATATATTATAATAAATGAGAACAATTATCGCTACATGTCATCCTCCTAATACATTAATTTTTCATTTTCCCGCTCTTTTTTCTAAAAATAAATATTAATATTAATTTAAGTAACATGCATATCATTAACTGATTTAATTTAAACTTTATTATTAAAACTTATTATTTGTGTTTCCTAAACTAATTGCAATTACAACTTATACTCATTAAAAGTTTTCAAAATTAACAATCTAAAATAAAAATATTTGAAAAATCAATAAAATAATAAACGTCTCAAATAGTAAATAATTTTAAAAAATAGTAAAATACAAGAATTTAATTTTAAAATATTTTTTTAAAAGATCAATTAAATCTTCAAATTTTAAGAGTATGAAAGAATAAATAATTTTATGAAATAATAATTAAATACTTTAGTATACAATAAAATATAAAAAAAATTTATCATCAAATCTTTACACGTTAGTGATGAAACTTTGACACATTAAAAAAAATAATCATTCAAATTTCAAATGTATTTTCTTTAATAAAATTTTGTATTAATATTTTCCAAAACTTCAATTAATGTTGCAAAATTTATATTTTAAAATAAATTAATTTCAAATAATATTTATTAATATTTATTAATTAAGTTGACGCTAGAATTGTTGTATCAAGTTTTAATCAGTTAGACAATAAATATGTATTATTAATAAAATACATATTCAATAAGAAAACTTGTATATGGTTTAATTTTAGGTATTTAACAAATTTATACAATTTAGATTAATATACTTTATAAAAATTTAAAATATAAAATATTTATCATTTAAAATTTATTTCGTTGATTTCTATGGGATTTTGATGATAACACAATAACAAACAAAACATAATGAAAGTTTAACATTTTTAAATCAATATTAAGAAGATAATAATTGATATATATCGCATATGTAAGAGTCATAAAATACTATATTTAAATAAATAATTAAAATATTTTGAATCTTATCTTAACTGTCTTATTTTGACTTAAACATGACTTAGTGTCATCATTTTTTACCATTGACTTAATGATTTTGCATGTATTTCATCTTTTTATTGGTTTTTACAAAAATTTAATTTATAAGATCAAATTTTTTTATCTCAATTCATGTAATACATGGGTATTAACCTAGTATTATATTAAATTAGTTATGTTTGTAGGTAAGATGGAGAGAAGTGAAGCCATAAAATGGGCAGAGAAGAGGCTGTTATGTTGGAATTGGAATCTATGTGCCAAAAAATGAAATAAATAGTAAATACCACCACAATACACCTCCTTCCTAACTGCCTACTCTAGTCTCTTTTATTAAGTCTTGCTAAATTTGGAACCAATTACCTCTTTCAGTTTCTCACCCATCTCTCTCTCTCTCTCTCTCTCTCTCTCTCTCTCTCTCTCTCTCTGCCTGCTTTTAATTTCTTCTTTCCCAAATAATCATTCCTCTACCTCTTTCTTTCTTTCTCATAATCACATAGTAAGTATCTCTCTCTCTCTCTCTCTCTCTCTCTCATATATATATATATATATATATATATATATATATATATATATATATATATATATATATATATATATATATTTGATTCTCTTCATGTTTAAATGAAATTTATATAAAACTTAATTTTCTACTCTTGCTTGTCAGTTATTGAGAATCAAAGTTTTTATCACACGAAAAAATACATGTAAATCACATATGATTCCACTTGATCATACCAAACGTCCCTGCATTTGGTATGGTGGAATATCAATGAATGAAAATGGAAAAAATTTACATTGTGTTTTTAGTCATAATACACTAACAAAAATCGATTACATGTTACTTTCTAATCAATAGTGTATTCTCAATTTTTTTACAAAGACGTGGAGAATTAAGTAAAATTTACAAATTAAAAAATGGAATGAAAAACAATTCTTTTGTAATGTAATTTCATTTTCATAATTAGAAAAAATAATACAAAACTTTCTATTTCATTGTACCAAACGCACCATTAAGGTTAATTTGGTGTATGATTAAATTGTAAGGAATCGAAATTAACAAATTTATGTTGTCTTTTTAATCATGATAGATAAGATACACCATCAAAAACTTTAGATTGCATTTCATTTTCCAATTTATGATGTTTATGAAGATAATTTAACTTTTTTATGTTTGTTTGATTCTCCTATCAACTTGAGAACCAGATAAATAAAATATTGAAATATATGAGTAAATACTTATTAGACCGTTGATTTTTTCTTTTTTTTTGCATTTTTTTACGATTTCATTGTATCAAACACACCGTAAAAAAATATCTTCAGAAATATGAAAAACATACTTCATAATTATGTTAGGTCGTGGATTCCTTACAGTTTAATGTGATATTTGTTTAGGCCCACTGCTCTGTAATCTGTATATATGTCATACAATAACTTTATTTTGATGTTTATTAATCTTGGGTTCTTGGGTAAGTCCATTAGCATGTTTGTATAAATAAATTAGTCTAATTTTGAAACTATAACTTTTTTGATTTATTATTATAAATTAAAGGATGATTTAAATGTGTAAAACTACAAAATACTTTCATTATTTTACCTTTTATAATAAGATAGTATATTTTTATTATTTATGACAACGAATTTTCATAATTTATAATGTTGTAATAATGTATGCTCATATTTTCACTTTTTATAACAACGTACGTAATATGACGGTTACTTTCAAGTTTCAGCCATTAAATTTGAATACGTATAAAATAAATAGGGTTATGATCGTACAGTACCAATGTATTTTTCAAATGTATCGATATGATAAATGTATATTTTTTCTTACTCATATGATACATGTGCATTAGTTTTTCATTTAATATGATACATGCCTATATACAATCGGGCTTTTTTTGTATGAAAAATCAGGTTTTATGTAAAAATGTATTATATTGAAATAGAAAACTAAAGTATTTGTATCATATATTCATATGGATATTATGTGACCTTAATCCAATAAAATATTTATAAAATACATTGCACATATCCACACACATATAATTCATTAAAATGACATAAGTATTTGAAAAAAAAACCTAAGTTTTAACTTTGTTAACTAAATTACAATATGCAAAAACACTTAAAATAAAGTTATGATTAATAGAGTATTAAATGGCAGACATCAGCATTCAGCAGATCCTTTATTTGAATAATTTTTAAGGAAAGCCTTTTGTATTGAATTTCAACAAAATCAAATCAAAAATTATTTTTTGACAAACCAAATTATATAGGGAGAATTTCATATATATTCTTGTAAACTTTCAATATTACGCATATATCCTTTCAAACTTTCTTATTACATAGATATCCTTCTAAACCTTTAAATCTCACATATATATATCCAAATGACAATTTTAAATTTAATTACATCATTTAAAAAAAATATTAAACATCATTTTTTAATTAATTTATAATTGAATTAAATTAGAAAATGATATTTCTTTATTTTTCTAATTTATTTTTGTTGGGATTTAAGATGGTAGTTTAGGTATTTACAATTTTTTTAAATGATAAAATAAATTTAAAATAGTCATTTGGATATATATGTGAGATTTAAAGATTTAGAAGGATATATATGTAATAAAGAATTTTACAAGGATATATGCATAATATTGAAAGTTTACAAGGATATATATGAAATTCTCCCAATTATATATATAACCCAGTCAACACCAAACATAACCCGGTTTCAGTTTTTGGATTTAGTTAGCTAGGTGGCTAATTTGCCTCACCCGGCCTGCTTACCGAGTTAATTCCATTAATCATGCTGACATTTTATAAAGTTTCACAATAAACCCTCTTGATGCATGATACTTGCACTTATAGTCAGTAACTTTTTCTTTTTTAAAATTGCATCCGCCCTAGTGCCACCGTATACCACCACATCAATCTCGATCGTTTCTTTACTAAAACCAAAAATACAACTTGAACGTACGTACGTACATCTATCGGTAAAATGTCGATCGATCTTACATTCTTGATTCTCAGAATGGATAACGAGTTCGAAACAAAGCTTCTTCACCATGTAGCTGAAGAGGAAGATGACCTCAAACAAAGGATATGGGACGAAATGAAAAAGATATGGAGGGTCGCCTTGCCTGGTATGATTTCCAGAGTCTGTGCGTTCGGAACAATCATCGTCACCCAGTCGTTTATCGGACATGTTAGTGACTTAGATCTTGCTGCCTACGCTCTCATTCAAACGCTTTGCGCTCGATTTGTCAACGGCATAGTTGTAAGTACTTAACTAACTAATTATATATATATATATGGTTATCGATCATTAACTTGCATGTGAGCTTTTGTTTCAGTTGACCTTAATTAATCCATTATTCGAATGTATATCAAGGGCAGCTGGGAATGTCGAGCGCAACTGAAACCCTTTGTGGACAAGCATTTGGAGCGGGGCAACACCATATGATGGGCATTTACCTGCAACGATCATGGATCGTCGAACTGATAACTTTAACCCTCTTGCTCCCAATGTTCATCTTCAGTACCCAAATCTTCAAACTCCTTGGTCTGGAAGAATCATTAGCAAACAGTTGTGGATATATATCATTATGGTTCATCCCTTTGGTATACACTTTTATTTTTAGCATGACTATACAGATGTATCTACAAGCACAATCAAAGAACATGATTATTGCATGGCTTTCGGTGTTTCAAATCGCGATCCACGTGCTTTTGTCGCTTCTTCTGGTGAACAAGCTTAACATGGGGACCTCAGGTGCAATGATTGCACTCTTGATGTCATCGTGGTTTGTTGTGATCGGCGAATTCGTTTACATATTTGGAGGATGGTGTCCTCGTTCGTGGACAGGATTCACAATGGCTGCATTTGAAGACTTGTTGCCTGTTGTGAAGCTCTCAATGTCCTCTGGTGTGATGCTCTGGTAATTATTAAGTCTTCAAAGATATATACTAGTTTAGTTACAGAAATTTAACCCTCCCTCAGTTTATACTTTTGACTATTTTAAAGTCAAACTTAATAATTTTGAAGTCCAAAATGCATATGAATTTCATCACGAAAACACTTGTGATCTTTTTGATTGACGTATTATATTACTACGTTTAAAGTGACTGTAATTATTTTATGAAAAGTTTTAGAAAGAAATATTAATTATTTATTTAGAAATTAATTAAGTTGATTGAGGAACCATACCAATCTTTTTGATGTTGAAAGGCAAATTAATAAAATTTGTTGCAGCTTGGAGTTATGGTACTATGCTATTCTTGTGTTGCTTGCTGGATACATGACAGATGCAGAGGTTGCCATATCTGCCTTCTCCATTTGGTATGGTATCATCAATTAAACTTGTGTCAATTCGATCGTATATAATTAATTAACCCTTTTCAACTCAATACTTTGGAGAAGAAACTAAAACTTTTTTTTTTTTTTTGCAGCCTCAACATTAATATATGGGATATGATGATAACCCTCGGTTTTTTAGGTTCGGCGTGGTAAGTGATCTATAACCACTTAATGACTTGCTAACTAGTTTATTGTACCACGTATCACCTGAATATTTTTAGTAAAAATTATTCGTATAATGTTTTATTTATAAATTTATATATTTTAATCGATGTAAATAGAGATTTTATATTTTTATTTATGTGTAATATATTTTTTTTATTCAGATTAACACAAAATTTAATGAGTCAAAAGAACACACATAACAAATATGATTCTTCTTTATTATATATAATAAAAATAACAATGAGTCAGGTTCAAAAAAGTAGCTCTCGAAATCAAGTGCACCTGAAAGTATCAACCTTAAAAAACTTTTTTTTAATTTCTTTTCACATAACCATGTTTAATTTAATGTTATACGCATGATATAAGAATTTTCACATAGATTCACACTTTCTGTGTCCTTAAAAATTATATGAATGTTCAATGCATATTTATGTGAATGGTCATCCAAGTGAATGATCATTCACACCATCATCATGATCTTTTTTTACCATTCACAAGATTTATGATGTTACTCATTTTGAAAAAAAATCTTATAATGTTGTCTTATACATATCTATTCAAAAAAAAATATGTGAATGATCATTCACATTAGGGTACGCTGGAATCTCATAGGTACGCTGATGAACCTGATTCTAATAACAATTTATAAATAATAGTTTCAATAAATATATAAGAACAATATTATAGTTATTTGGCATAAATATTTATTTTGTATTATATTCATAATAATAACAATAAATATTAAATAATGACAAATATTGGATAGAGTTTATTATTTATTAATATTTATAGAGTTTAAAAATAATGATTTGTATTTATCATTTATTCTTTAAAATTAATAAAAATTTGTGTTTATCATTAATAGTAAACGTGAAGGCGACTGGTGACGCTTATGTGTTTTTCTTCATTTTGTGTGTGTGTGTGTGTGTATAGAAGCAGGCTTATCTGCGTACCTATGAGATTCCAACGTACCCTGTTGTGAATGATCATTTACATACAACATTATAAGTACTTTTATCAAAATGAGCAACATCATAGATTTTGTAAATGGTAAAAAAAAAGATCATGTGAATGGTATGAATGATTATTCACTTGGATGACTATTCACATAAATGTGCATGAACATTCACATAATTTTTAAGGACACTGAAATTGTGAATGTATGTTATATACATATATCATGTGTATAACGTTAATTTAAACATGATTATAAGAAAATTTAAAAAGTTTTTTTTGGATGCACATAATTTCGTGAGATATTATTTTGAATCTGACATATACATAGTATGCTTTGCAAGACACATATCGATTGAGAATGCTTGTTGACTTTAGGCCTCATAACTAGATCGTGTTTCATGTTTTTGTGGTAAGTGTCTTTTTTTTTTTTTAAATGTTTGAAACCCTTTTCAACTTTTCTACTAAAATGATATCAATTTTAGATGATTTCAAATTTGGTCTTACTTTTCCGATTCAATTTTAATTTTTGATGCATGTATTTGGTTTTTGGTTTTACAATTAAAATAATACATTTAGTTTATAATGAAGTAAATAAATATCCTTTGTTGAATGTAATTATAACTTTAATTCTTTTATTTTTGGTTTTTTTAGTTTTTACTGATTTTTTAATTATTTAGTTATTTCTAAAGGTGCAAACGAGTAATCAGGTAGAATTCAAGTATCCTCGATTGACTCTAACCCAACCTAAAATTTTTTTTTGTGAAATTTCTTGTTGACTCATTTCCAATCCGCTTCAAATTCGAGTCGGGCTAATATCACTTTTTTCATGTTGACTTCTTGAATTATATAAAAAAATTGTGAGCCATACTTGTCATGCAATCTAAGATACCTAGCATTGATTTGGTTCCTAATTTTGTTTATTTTCTTTGCAAACATGCCTAATACGCTTTTATCTATTGTGATTTGAACATTCTTGCATGTCTAAAGTGTTCGAGTGGCGAATGAATTAGGACGAGGAAACGCAAAAGCCGTTCGGTTTTCAATAAAAGTGTCGGTGGGGACTTCAGTTGCGATAGGCGTGTTCTTCTTTATTCTTTGTTTGGCATTTGGTAAAAAACTTGCAATCCTTTTTACGAATGATGAAAAAGTCGCAAATGCAGTAGAAGACCTTTCTTGGCTCCTTTCTGTTTCGGTTTTGTTGAACAGCATTTATCCGGTACTCTCAGGTAGACCTTGTTTATACGCTTTTCCTTAGAAAACTTTCTGCAAATATATATAATCGGGTTCATCAGCGTACCCATGAGATTACAACGCATCCAATGGTGAATGATCATTGACATATATATTTTTCGCAAAGACATGGATAAGACAACATTATAAAACTTTTAACAAAATGAGCAACATAAAATTCAAAAAATAAATCTTGTGAATGGTAAAAAAATCATGTGAATGATGTGAATGATCATTTACATAAATGTGCAGGAATATTCACATAATTTATAAAGACACAAAAAGTGTGAATGTATGAATGTGTGTAAAATTCATATATCATGTGTTTAACGTTAATTTAAGGTTATGAAAAGAATTTTTTTTTTAAAGTTTTTTTTAAAGAGTGGTTCATTCTGGTACACTTGATTTCGGGAGCGACTCTTTTGAACCTGACTATATATATAAATACACACACACACTAGGGTGGCAATTTCAGCTCGTTTAAGCTAACGGGTTGACGACCAAAAGTCATAAATAACATAATTTTGAAATTTTTTCAAAGAATAATTTTTTAATACACCGTTTTATAAATTTTCATTTTTTAAAAAAGGTATGTTCTATTTTAGTTTTTTACAATGGAACCAATTAACTGTTCGGCCTGTTGGGTCAAAATTGTCATCCCTAACACACACTCACAGATATATATATATATATATATATATATATATATATATATATATATATATATAGAGAGAGGGAGGTTCAATGGAAAACCACAATGCACCTGAAAACTTGTGAAAACCGCACTGCACCACGACAAATGCATCAAATTCCCCGCGTGATGCATCAAAATCCCGCGTGATGCATCAAATTTCCCGCATGATGCATCAAAATCTCGCGTGATGCATCACCTTATTTACGATCATGCCACCGCGTTTTTCATTAAATGCACCAAATCGGACGGTTTGCGTAGGTTTCCATGGTTTTCACGTGCATAGTGGTTTTCCATTGAACCCACCCCTATATATATATATATATATATATATATATATATATATATATATATATATGTAAAACAGGATCAAATACAAAACTAAATATTTATGAAAAATAATAAAAATGTTGAATCAAAAAAATAAATATGCTAAATTATTTTTATTAATTCATGAAATCAAAAAGTGCTGAATCAAATGACCCCACCAAAAATATAATAAAAATGACGGAGCCTAAAAATTTATGTTTCTAGTTGTTTATGATATTTTTCACTATAATTTAGTTTCATAAGATTCATATAATATATATACAAGACCAGATTCAAATAAGTATCTCTTGATATCGAGTGCATCTGAATGTACCATTTTTTTTTAAAAAAAAACTTTTTTTAATAATTATGTTTGAATTACTCATGTTATGTGAATTTAACACATTTTATGTCTTTTAAACTTATGTGAATAATCATTTACTTACATGACCATTTACATAAATGCACATAATCATTCACATAAGTTTTAATAACATAAAATGTAAATATATGTGAAATTCACATATAATATGTATAACATTAATTCAAACACCATTACAGTTTTTTTTTAATTGTTACTATCGGTGCACTTGATATCGATAGTAATCTCTTGAACCATATGTGTATGTGAAGTTACAAATACAAAACAGAGGTCATCTAAGTAAATGACAAGCACAATAATGTCATCACCACTTTCAAATCAAGAACACCAACAAGGCAACAACACAAGTATATAACAATATTATAGATAATCTTGCTTTTAATAAAAACTTAATTTCCAAACAAGATTGTAACCAAGATATGGGCGATATTTGTTTTTTTGAAGAGGTTAAGTATATGAAAATCTAAGAATGTTTGTTTTGTAAAAATGAAACGTATGAAATCTATAAACTAAAATAGTAAATTATATTAATTATATTTTATACTTTTTTAATTTATATAAATAAATTAATCTATTAATTTAATGTAATATTTATTTAATTTAATAGTTAATTTTTAAATTTAATGTACTGAATTTAAGTTAAATGAATGTAATATTTTAATTAATAAAACATTAATTTAGTATCCAAAGATATTATGTAATTAAAGTAATAAATACAGTAGCTAGTTTTTAATTTGATTAAATTCGTAAAACGAATTTAATATTTTAGTTATACAATGTACTAACCTAATAAAGATAATATTAAATTAATATTGAAAGATAATATTAAACTAAATTAAAAAATGTATTAACTTATATATCACATTTATTAACTGACTTTATTTTGAAATGAATTTTATTTTAATTAAATAAAATATTAATTTAATATAAAGGATAATATTGTCTTACAAAAATAGATAAAATTAAAATTATTTTACATAAACATGGAGTTAAGAGTTTAGATAATGCTTAATGGACCGTATCCAGCTTGAGATATCTTTTTTTCTTTATATTAACAAAAAGTTTTATTTTATTTAAGTTCTACAGCTCATACTTAGGAAACTATAATTAAGTATTTAATTTGGTAAACAACAAGGCCATATATTCTAACAATATCATTTTTTAACGAAAAATATTATAAAAGAACATCGAGAAGTATGTCGACATGATATGAGAGAATCAGATCAAGACCAAAAGTAATTGTCGATTGTGTAAACTATCATGTGATCTAGAAGTTAACCTTTTCGACTATATATTAATGTATAAAATAATATCATGAGCGAACAAAATTATATTCATGTTCTGTAACACTATAAAATAACATCTTGAACACATAAGAGTAATTGTCAACTGTATGAATTATCGTATGAATTGAAAATGAAATAATGAATTTATTCAAAACGGCTACTACTAAAATTCAAATGTACGTTCATGATGGTATCTTTGTGTGCTGTGAAAATTATGATCACTTGATTCTAACTATATGTGTGTGTAAAATGCATCCTGTTAATTTCATCCTTCTTTTTAAAAGTTCGGGACTGTATCTCACATACTGAAAATTTATTTTTGTTACTTTTTAATATTAAAAAGTTTGCATGTTGTTATTCATTATAATAGGAAATTTAAGATCTAAACAAAATTTAAAGATCTTCTTGTTTCCCATTGGGAAAATGACGTCAAATAGTTGTGTACTTTTGAGTTTGTACTCATTTATGTAGTGTACTTTTTTTAAAAATGTTTCAATTAGGTAGTTGGGTGACTTGGAAACCGGCACCAACCGGTCACCATCCTTACGTGGACGGGTTTTTCAAGAAAAATGTCATCAAATAGCTATAAACTTTTAAGTTTGTACACATTTATGTTGTGTGCTTTTTTTGTGCACATTTGGTAGTCAAACTTTTAAAAGTGTTTTAATTAAGTAGTTAATTGGGTTACCTAAAAATCGATACGAACCGGTTACTTTGCTTATGTGGACATACTTTTTATAATTTGAAATTAAAAAAACCTAAGATGATTTATTTTTTCTAATAAAACTGTAAAAAGATTCATAAACAAATATGTATCAAATTGATAAAATATGCTTTCATTTTATAACAATATAATAGAACATTAATTTTCAACTCCTAAACATGATATCTATCAAATGGGAATGATATGTTTTGAATTTGATAAGCATCGTGTTTAAGAGTCATTCTTCTATGTCATAAATATATGTCCATATAAGAATCATAACCGGTTGGTATCGATTTTTAGGTAACCCAATTAACTACTTAATTGAAACACTTTTAAAAGTTTGACTACTAAATATGCACAAAAAAAAGTACACAACATAAATGTGTACAAACTTAAAAGTTCATAGCTATTTGATGTCATTTTTCTTGAAAAAACCGTCCACGTAAGCATGGTGACCGGTTGTTGTCGATTTCCAAGTCACCCAATTACCTAATTGAAACATTTTTGAAAGTTTGACTACCTAATGTGCACAAAAAAAAGTACACTACATAAATGAGTACAAACTCAAAAGTACACAACTATTTGACGCCATTTTCCCTTTCCTATTTGAAGAAAGTTTGTTGATAGGGTTCACCATTTGACCGGGTAGAATTTTTGTTTGTCATTTGTGGAATAGGAGTGGCAGTAGGAGCCGGAATGCAATCACTTGTAGCAGTCGTGAATCTCGTTTGCTTCTATATGATTGGTATTCCATTGGGAGTTTTGATAGGATATTTGACGACTCTTGAAGTTAAGGTACACGCTTAAAATACATACATTTAAATATTGAAATTTCTTTTGTTGTAGATATTTCATATAAGAACTATGTACTATTGATAGGGAATATGGATTGGAATGATTGGTGGTGTTTTAACACAGACGATAGCAGTTTTATATTTAACTTGGAGTACAGATTGGGATGACCAGGTAAGCAAATCTTATATATTGGTTTAAACCTTTATTAATATATATATATATATATATATATATATATATATATAGATGGGATCATTGCAGAACCTAAATTTAGTGTAAAACTGTAGAACCAATATCGTCCATAGATTAGAATAATCTAATGGTCTTGATTAAAAGAGTTAAGTTTGGAATTAGTGAAAAAAAGATTGGTAGTAGTGATATTTTAATTCTTGGAGGGGTAAAAAAGGAAAAAATTGGAAATAGCAAAAAGATTGACATTAGCAAAATAAATATCTTTTTTCTTTAAATTAAAATAACATTAATATTATTAATTTTTAAATCAAAAAAATTATACCATAAAAACGAGAATTTTATACTCTTTAAAACGAGACCGGTCATGATATATTTTTTTCGAAAAAATTTTACGTGTTTATTTTTCGTAAAAAAAAAATTACCCAGACCACGATGCAATATATCATGGTGAGATAATGAGATCATTCGATATCGAATGAACACTTTGATATCGTATATTTAACGTCAATGCAACACTGCATATACGCTCATTATTAACAGAGCTAAAATAATAGTCACAATTAGTAGTCAAAGTTGGTAGATTTAACGAGAACGGTTATGATATATATTTTTTATTTTTCGTAAAAATTTTTTTTACCCAGACCACGATGCAATATATCATGGTGAGATCATGAGATCATTCGATATCGAATGAACACTTTGATATCGTATATTTAACGTCAATGCAACATTGCATATACGTTCATTACTAACAGAGCCAAAATAATAGTCACAATTAGTAGTCAAAGTTGGTGGATTTAACGAGAACGGTTATGATATATACTTTTTTATTTTTCGTAAAAAAATTTTTACCCAGACCACGATGCAATATATCATGGTGAGATCATGAGATCATTCGATATCGAATGAACACTTTGATACCGTATATTTAACGTCGATGCAACACTGCATATACGTTCATTATTAACATAGATAAATAATAGTCAAAATTAGTAGTCAAAGTTGGTGGATTTAACGAGAACGGTCATGAATATATTTTTTTGAAAAAAAATTTACGTGTTTATTTTTCGTAAATTTTTTTTACCCATACGACCATTCGATGTCGAATGAACACTTTGATATCGTATATTTAACGTCGATGCAACACTGCATGTCCATTATATATTAAAAGAGTAAAAAAAAAGTCAAAGTGGACAGTCAAACTTGGTAGGCTGCTATTAATTCAATGTTAATTGTATAATTACCATCTTATCCCTAGTGTTATATTATAATCTAATGGTTTAGATTGGTTCTATGGTTCTGCACTAAATTAAGGTTCTGCAATGATCTCAACCCTATATATATATATATATATATATATATATATATGTATATATGTATATTCCAATTCATATAATTATAGATGACCTCGACTTTTGGCATTATAGGTGAAGAAAGCATCTGAACGTCTCGCACAATTTTACTTGATGTCAAATGGGAATTCCAAGAAGGATAGAGTCATGATTGAGTAAGCAATTGTATGTTGTTATCTTTTTTAATGTTATTTTCATTTTTCATTGCTGTTTTTCGAAAGATTTATATGGTGAATGAATCCCAAAGATTTTCATTTGATAAACCATAGTTAATGCTATTAAGGATACAAAAGATAAAAATTAATGTTATTCATATGAAAAATATGATAGTTGATACTATTAGTGATTATTAACATATAATGTTGCTATAAATGATTAAAAAAATCAAAAAGTTGTTACTGTTTTTAGTAACCGACCCTATTATTATGTGTCAAATTTCCATGTTTTTCCACTTTTAAATGATTGTTTAACAAAAATAAGTAAAACCTACCAAGAATTTGGTGAGAACGAGATAAAAAAAAGACAAACGAGGGATGGTTGTCGTCTATCCTAATCTAGCACACGTCTCTTCATAATTTGTACTTGGTACGTCAATGTTTGTCAGTTTGATTTTTCAGTTTTCTTATCGAATAATTTAAATTGTTGAATTTAAAATGTAAATTGATCTAAACCTTAAAATCAAACCAAAGTTAAAATTCCTGAAAAAAATTTATCCACATGATGCTACACTAACTTCATAAACAATAATAGAAAGGATCACAATTACGAAATAGATACAAATCGAATCACATATTTTTACAAAAAGTCAAAATTTATTAATATTCGATCGATGTGTTATTTCTCTACAAGTTAGGTGTTGTAATATGCACAATGGTTGTAATTCATCCATTTATATATTTCTTTCTCTTTCTTATTACCACATTCTATATTAACTAAAAAATAATGCTGGTCAAAACATTATTCATGAATGATTTTTATAAAATACACATTTTACATCTACGATAAAAATACTTTTTATGATTGAAACTTTCTAAATTAACTAGAAAGGAAAAAAAAAAAACAAAATGAGATTTGCCAAACCAAATGATAAATATTTCTTTCAAAACATACGTTAACAGAATAAAAGCAAATAAAATGTATTTATCTTTTAATAAAAGTCAAATAAAATGTATTTATCTTTGGCAAAGTTAAAATATTATTTCTTCTAGATCATTTTGTTTGGAAAATCTCATTTTGCTTTTAAAGAAATTTTTTTAAAATTATCCACGTAATATGTGTGTTTATAAACTAGTTTGTATATATAACTAATGAAAAAAAAATTATATATTAATGTTTACAGATATTAGAAATAATGAATTGTATTTATCTTTTAACTTAAATTATGTTAAAAAAATAATAAAATGTATTTATCTTAAAAATAATTATTTGTATTTATCTTTTTTTATTTTTATTTTAAAAATAATAATATGTATTTACCTTTTTAGGTGAAATGTGGTCATACCAAGAAAAATATAATTATTTGTCACAAATTTTATTTATCTATCTTTTTAAATACACGTGATAGTAGTTATTTTTTAAAATCCTTTTAAGTTATTTATATATAATTTCAGTTTTACGTAAAAAATAATGTTTATAAAATTAATGTTTAGAAATATGATTTTATTAATATTGCATTATGTTTACGTTTTAAATATTTAATATTGCTGATATAATATTTATGATTTATATTATTCATTGATTTTTTTTTTCAAATGTAAGCTTTTTTATTTAAATAAATATTATGTCAAGTAGTTGATAAATTTAATTATTTATTAATGTATATAGATATTAAAATTAATGAATTATTTTAAAATAATAAAATGTATGGAGTTAATTATTTATTAATATTTATAAATATTAGAAATATAAGTTATATTTTTCTTTTATTTTCTTTTATTTTAAAAATAATAAAATATTTTTATCTTTAAAATGAATTGTATTTATCTTTTATTTTATTTTATATTTAAAAAATGATAATATATTTATCTTTTTAGGTTAAATGTGGTGATGTAATTTGACAATTTGTGTTCTCTTTTATTTATATATATATAAATAAAGATAGAGTGTATATTATTGTAATTTTTACATATTGTTTGTTTTACTTAATTTAAATTTAACTCGTTCAAAATGCTAAATTGTTAGATATCTAGAAATAATAATTATTATTATAGTTTTCAGTTTATTATAATTTACTTTATTATATATGTTAAATAAAAATCAAGTTTATTATATATTTGATTTAATGTAATGTTTCATCAATTCTAATTATTTCTTAAATTATAGTTTATCGCAATTTTTTATATTATTATATTATTATTTTAAATTCTTATCGCACTTTTATGAAGTCTTTTAGAAGTATCTTTATTTATTATATGAATTTTTTGTTTATTGTCATCTCTGGTTATCTTAATTTTTTGTTTATTTCAATGTTTTTAATCATAACGTACTATTATAATAAATAACAAAGTTATGTGTTCTTTGTTTTGTTGATCACTGATTTTTATTATTGGTCTATTGATAAAGAAAACATGGTTTTAAAGTTTAAACCCATCCATTGACATCATAAGTTTTAAATGAATTATAATATTTTTAATGTATGATGATTAATACTAAATTTTAATTATCATAATTTTTAACTTAACGTGTAAATTATATGTTGTGTTAAATATTGTTCATTTCAAATAATTTATGATTAGTTTATATTAATAGCCATATATGATATTAGGGATTTTTTTTTTAAAGAAAAAAAAAGTAGAATAATCAATGATTCCTAAACAATTATACACGTTTTGTCGATACATATGCTTTTTCTGAATGTGGTACTCCAAAAGGGCAAAAGGGAATATCTCCTCCGAGTTTGGAGGATCAAAAACTTCCACCAACAATGCTCCAAAACTAGGGATGGCAATGGGGCGGGACGGGGATCTCAGTTCCCGTCCCGTCCCCGCTTCATAATCCTCTCCCCCATTCCCGGTCCCATCCCCGTCGGGGAATGAGTTTCTATTTTCGTCCCCGTCCCAGTCGGGGATCGGGGATCCCCGTCAGGGAATCGGATTTTTCAAGCTCCTAAAGATTATTTAAATTTAAACTATAAATAGTAATTTAGTATAAAAATATATGTAAATAAACATTAAAAAAAATTAATTCAAACATAGAGGTATTTACATATATAACCTATAATTTGTGATAAAACTAAAACAAAGAAATGGATGCAAAACATTTATAAAACCAATGAAATGAAAAATAACAGTAGTATTTTAAACTATAGAAAAGTCATATACAATGACATTTAATATATTATATATAATGTAATGAATAATTTACATTGTAAAGTTAAATATATATAATAATTTATATTAAAACATAATTTATAACCGGGGTCGGGTTCGGGGATTAAAGTGTCTCTCATCCCCATTATTTTAAATCGGGGATTCCCCGTCCCCATTCCCATCCCCGGTCAACTCGGGGATTCCCCAGTCAAATCGGGGTCGAGTTACGGGTTTCCCGTCGGGGTTGGATTTTTTTGCCATGCCTATCCAAAACCCCGTATATATATAAAGCATCACATCTTTTACAAACTCCTACAAATATAGATATCCATTCACTCTCCTCCCAAAAATTATTATACTTTTACTTTTTCATCCAAAAGTTTTTATTATATATTAATCATTCTATATAATTATCATATATTATTCTTAATTATTTTCAAATAGTTATACAAAACCTTAAAAGTAACAAGAATACAAATATAATTATAAAATTTTGAGTAATAATTTTCAAATACTTTGCTATGTTCATATAATTTAATTTATTATAAATAATAAATAAGTATTTTTAATATCAAAGTGTTATAATAATGTGATAATATAACTCGGAAATAAAAGTTTTAATTTTATAAGTTAGTTTAGGGTAAAATGATTGGAGTTGAAAGTTTTTGAGTATGTTGTTAGAGACGAAGATAATTTGGAGAATAAATATTTTTAAAAGATGTTTTATTTTCTCTATCTTTGAAGATGGCCTAAACAAGAGGGGAGAAATATCATACCAATGAAAAAAAAAAATTAACGATTGAGTGTACGTCTTGACTCAATACTACTCTTACTAGCTATTGGGTATTAGAGTTTGGATTAGGATACTTTATTTTTAGCTTATGGTTTTCAATTAGAGTTAATTATATTAAACCTGTTGTAAACACTTATAGCTTTATTATATACTCATGCTAGTCATTTAAAAGAAAATCACGAGGCATTGATCGACTTAGATTATAGTAATGAAAATAAAATAAATAGATTTCCAGTTTCACTTCACTTTTATTATTCAGGTAAATGCTTCTGTTGTCACTTTTTATATCTAAGTTTTCTCAAATGCAGGCCAGGTTAATGCTCATTATGGTTATATTTGACGAAACTAGTTGTAATTTTGAGTTTTTAAAAGAGTTTGAGTTTTTAGTAGCTAGAATTTTTAAAAGAGCTAAATTTTTTATAAGATATGCAAATTGCTTGTAGTTAAGGACATTCCAACTATTAAAATGTTTTTTGTAGCCAAGTTGGTATGATAAAAATTTGTATTATTTATATGACAGGGCATATTGTATTAGTTAACTTGATATCGATCATCAAAACAGATAAAGTTAACTAACTAATAAAAATATATTATGAAACACATATATGTATAAGAAAAGATATGTTGATACAATATTCTTAGAGATATTAAATATAGATGTTTATAACGAAAATAAGAATAATATGTAAGTGGAAGTGGAAATGGGAAGTTGAAATAGATATAGTTAATAATAAATATGTTTAGAGAGAGAGAGAGAGAGTTGTTAATTAAAGAATTGAGTTGGTGAGAGGAGTAAAGCCATGTCGAAGACTTGCTTGCCAAATCTTATCAATGTTGAACATTTCATTCCCACATTCGTTCACATTCCATCCTTCCAAGCCATGTAATATCCCTGCTATCCTCCATGCACTCATCACCCTTCTTCCCAACCAATTCTGTCCCATAAAACATTTCAAATCTTAGGCCTTGTTTGATTTAATGTTTAATATCTTAATTGTCTCTAATATCTAATTTGATCAATAGAAATTTAACATCATCTCCTTATTAAACAGATGTAATAAGACATTAGACGTCTAATCACTTAGAAAACAAACGAGCCCTTACTCAATTAATTATCAGTAAAATTTTAGATTATAATGTTATATTACTAACCTCACAAGAGTCAACATTCTCAAGATGTTTGGGAGCCAACATGGCAGGGGTAGTGTAGTAAAAGCACTCTTTGTTCACTTTGTTAAGAGGGAATTGAGAATAAGGAATGATTAGGGTTCCCTTTGATGCCTTCAATTCTTCTTCTTTGCTTAATCCATCTCCCACCAACCACACCTTTACAATTTCATATATTATCATATGTTGTTAGTTTTTTTTTTTTTCTTTCTTAATAAAATATATATTATTTACAAAAGAAAACTGGATTAAAAATATCGGATTACCTTTTGAGTGTATGTTCTCGAAAGAATCAACTTATCTTGATTATTAGTCGATTCTAGCTCTGATTTAAGCTTTTGATAATGGTCTTGTCGAGATATCGTTACCTACAAATGGTTTTGATCAAATTTTTAACACACGCACATTAGTTGCATGTTTGTTATTGAACCTTTATGAAGTTATTTCTCCACAAAATGTAAAGAAAAAAAAAAAAAAAAGAAGATTTAATAACATTGATCGATGGATGTGAAATTACCAGAATGCCACTGTGGCATAGAGCCAGGGCAAGTGAGTAAGCAAGCTTGTTGAAGTTGCCCCTAAAAACCACTTGAGTTGTACCTTTGGGAATGCTATTGAGAACCACTGCAACTGCCAAACTACTCCCATCAACCAACTTCACTTTAAGCTTTGGATTTCTTCTTATGAATAGTTCCCCATTTCTATTCAAGTCCTCCCCCTACAAAACATTATGATCAATAACGCGATCGAAGCAAAAGTTAAACGATATGTTATACGATATATGTTTTGATTATTAAATATAACCACTTTTTTCTTATTAAAGACAAGTAACTTATGGGATTTGTTATAATAATCCTAAAATACACTTTAGAAACATCTAATAATTTTCCATCTATGTCTGAATAGAATTTGATACAGAGTTTGAATATTGAGAATCAAACCAGACCTGATTAAGCAGACCTAGAGTTAAGACCTTTGCACCTTTGCTCTCTGCTTCTAGTATTGCTTCCTCAATCAGGCCATTGATGGTGTCTCTTTGCCATTCCATAAAATACTACAAATCAATTTACATGAAAAAAAGCATTAATTTTACTTGGAATCGAAACTATATACGTAAAATCACGTTAAGGAATAAAGAAATCTACAGACATACTTGTATCTTGTACTTGGGTATGGCCCAAGTTTGTATTTTGAGGTTCTTGAAAACGTTTCTTTCAACAACAAAAGTCTTGCCATAAATCCAAGTAATCATCATGGATGCAATGGTAATGGGCCACAGCAAGCGCACGTACCATTTGGGGGAAGAGTAAGGTTTAGAAGCTAGAGAGGCGAACCCGAGCCTGATATGATAGATGGATTCTGGTGTTGTTAGATGCGTTAAATGTACGACGTTTGGTGACTCTTCTTTCCGGGCCAGCGATTCATGATACAGGGTGTCTGTAGATTTGTCGAGAGTACCATAAACGTAGTCGTAGAAAGGCATGAAGAGGGAATAATTGGTTCTAAACTGAGTGTGGTGTAGAGAATGATAAGAGGGAGTGTACATGATGTACTTGAGTGGAGGGAAGATTGAGAAGGCTCTTTTCGGGATTAGCTCGAAATTGCAATGGCCCATGTTGTTCATGATGTCAATGTAGGTCACGTAGCCGGAAAACGCAGCAATGGATGCAGTCTTGGTTAGGGTTATGGTTAGCAATGGTATCGAGAAGAGGACGAAGTAGGCTATGTGCTCACCAAATGGATGAATCACAGCTGCATGGATCAATCAACCCATTAGTAATGTTAAATGCATTAAAATGACTGTAACATAATTTTGTTTTTAAATTTTTAATTCACATTGCTATAATTGTGGTTCTTTATAAAGTATGTTGCTATGATAAGCCTTTAACCATGTTATATATCTTTTTGTTCTAAGGGTCTTTTTCTATCTTTACAAAACTCATGAAGCAAGTACAGTAAGTCATATCTGATAAGTGATCAAGATTCTTGAAAGTTTTCTTTATAGATTTTGTAATGTTGTAAGTAAGAAATGACGAAAATGCCCTTAAACCCAAGAAGAGATTTATGATATATAGATAAAGATATAAACATATAGGTAGCTTGGTAGGATATGTAATTACATGTGATGGGCTCGGTGACGATGGAAGAATGATGGTGCGAATGGTAGCGGTTGTAGAGGAAATGGTGGTGGAGGGCTCTATGAAGCCAATAGTAAAGGAATTCTACGGCTCCGACGTGTAGCAAGGCTACGATGATCACTCCATCTAACCTCCAAAGAGGCAGCCGTTTTGCGTCATCTAATAAATAAATTCCGATGTAGTACAATAGTCCGTTGAATATTATTTGATCGTCCCTGTATTTAAAAAAGAAAATCATGTTGAATTCGATTAAGTTAACTAGAATCTATCAAAGTGTATTTTACGATAAAAGGGTAATTTGATTCATTTTATCTGGTCTTATTTTGATCTAAAAAATATAAGAGAGAGACAGAGACAAAGAGATACCAATCTCTTTCACGATCAACTTGATCAAACTCGATGGTTTTGTCGACAATCCTGTTCTTGCCTTTGGCGGTTTTGTATCGGGAGAGTGAAATCCAAAATTGATTGTTGAGCATTCGCAACAAGAGAAAGGGAAAAACAGAAAATAAGCCAAAATCTTTCTCCTTTGCATCAACAGTCACAAAGTCATACGTGCTCTTCACTGCCCATGGTGCCAATACCACATACTTCAAAAATACGTCAAAATTAGTCCACAAAATCATAACTAAATACATTAGAAACAAATACGTAATTATCAAACAAATACTTATAACTATCAAGGTATGATTTACAGTTTTTTTTTTTTTTTTTAATTTGGTGTGATCACTTAAGAATTAATTAATCGGGTAATTTATTTTTAGCTTAAGGGGAGTACCAAACCCCACACCTCTACTTAGAGAGAAACGCTCTTGGCGATGCTCGAACTCGAGACTTTAGATAAGTGGACACTCTCCCACCTTTAGTGGTGGCCACTTGATCTAGGTCAAATTAATCGGGTAATTATACTTATCGTGTAACCACAAATTAATGAGGCTAAGTCCGTGTGTGGTTGTGTGTTGAAAATGCCAATCGGGCCGGGCCTTATATATGACTTTTTTCTTTTTCCTTAAAAAGAAAGCAAGTCTATTGTGGTATTCTTATTTGATGAGATTTAATATGACATATTGGTGTTTTAATTGTTGCGGTCTATTTTTGTTGATGGCTTCCACTCGAAACCTCTAAGTCTATTGAGGTAATTAAATAAAAATTAATTTGTTTTTCAAAAATCTAATTTTACATAATCTTACGTTCGTGAATTGTGACTTCGTATTTTTTTAAACACAAATAATAATAAATAATAATAATACAAATAATAATAACAAATAATAATACAAAGTAATTTGGTTTTGTTTTTTTTATTAATACAAACAATAATAATCTAGCCAGGAAGAAGATAAAAAGTAATACAAAACAAAAAATTCTAAAAGTGTACCTGTGTCTCTTTAGAGTTTAGACTCCTATCACCTTAAATATTGGCAGGTGATATTTTTTTTATATCTATTTGTTTTCGTTAAATAATATTTTTGAGTTTGTTATTAAAAAAAAAAATTAGAAAAGTTTTGGCAAAAATCTTTTAAGTTAACTGAAGGGTTGTTTTTCATGAAATAATTAAAGATGAGTGATAGATAGAAGACTAAATGACTAATGTAAGAGAGGCTGCTCTTTCAAGCTTGCATCAAATCTCCATTTAAGCATCTTTATTTTCTCTTTTCTTGAAATTAAGTGATTATTTATAAACTGCACAATATCATACTCAGTGGAAAACATAGAACAAAAGGCCGAATATATATATAAATACTAAAAACACAAATGTATTATGTATATAAGTATATAACCAAGTTTAAGAAATATATATTAGTTCAAAACTGGGTGTCAAACATTTTGATTTCTAGCAGTATATTAATTGTTGACACAAAATTAATCAAAACTTGGCCGGAACAAAGAAAATGGAGACTGCATAACAAATTAAAAACGAAATGAAATAAATTTTGAAGAATAGCTAGATTAAGAAGCAAATTAAGGCAGGTGTGCAATGAAGGGTTGTACCTTGAAGCTTCCAAGTGGTTTCCAAGGCCAATCTGTGAGAAATCCAGGAGTGGTAGCCATTGAAGAAAAGGTAGCTAGATGAGAGTGGTATATATGGTGTCTCTAGAGACTTTATAATTATATATGTAATGTATGTATATATATTTATAGATGGAGAAGAGAACAGAAATGCATTCATGCAATAACTACACTAGCTAGCTAATTACTTCTACTTTTGCTTCTTCTTATTTATATTTCGACACGTCACCCAGTCAATCTGTGTGGGTTACCCGTTACTGGGTTCGGTTGGTTCGGATTCCATATGCATCCGAATACTTATTTATATTTTATACACACATTACATTAATCCAATTTTTTAGATTTTAATCAAGTTTTTTCTTGAGATTCATTCATGCCATTAATGGTTTATATATAAAATCTGGTTCAAAAGAGTACTCTATATAATTGAAAGTACCAAACTCAATCTTTTGTAAATGATCATTCAAATATTTTTTTACATAAATATGTATAAACCAAGATTATAAGTCTTTTTATCAAAAAAAAAAAAAATCATACTTTTGTACATTATGATTCGAAAAATAAATATTGTGAATAGTTGAAAAAAAAATCATGTGAATTATGAGAATGATCATTCACATAAATATATATGACTATTTACAAAATTTTTAAGCACATAGAATTTGTGAATGAATCTAAAATTCTCGAGGTGAGAATTTAAGAATCAAAACTCCAACTAAAGGAGTAAAGGTAGCGGTTTACTGGTTTTGCTATTTGCTAATATGTTGTTTGTATACTTCTTAATGGAACCATTCAAGGTTAAACGGCCTCCTTAACGGTTGCAAACAAACAACACCTAAGTCTAATTATCTGGTTTTGCTATTTGCTAAGTCTAATTATCTAATTATGCCTTTTTGGTTTATATATATGAAGAACCCTTTTCAAATTTTACCCTAGGCACCAAAAAAATGATTGGAAAAGTCATGCCTAGTAAAGTGAGACCTAGCATGTGTGAGTACTCACTCAATGTAGTCAATTTTGTATGTACTCAATCCATCCCAAACATATGTATAAAACGTTGGCTACGGTTCTTGCGAGAAGGTTGCCAAAGGTCATTCTTTTAATAGTCATGTCAAATCAGACCAGGTTTATCGTAGGGAAAAAGATTCTAGATGGATACTAATTACTAACAAAGTTAGCAGATGCGCTCAACAGAATAAAATGAAGATCCACATTCTTAAAGTTGACTTTGAAAAGACGTTGGACAGCGTTTCTTGGGAATTTTTAGACGATACTATGGTCCAAATGGGTTTTGGAGCAAAATGAAGAAAACTAGATTACTGGATGCTTACATTTGGGCTCGGTCTCAAATGTCAATCGAACGGGTCTCCATCGAAAGATTATGCATGAAACGAGGTCTACGTCAATGTGATCCCATGTCCCCTCTTGTTTCTAATTAGTAATTACGTACTATTGAGGCCTTGCAGGTACTAACTCGGGAGGCATGTGATAAGCAAATTTACATGGGTTTGTCTCTAGCTAATAGGAAACGTTACTATATCATTGATACAATACGTAGATGATGTGGTATTCTCTAGTGCATGGTGAAAGAGGAATTTAGCAAATTTAACCGGTCTGCTAAAATTCTTTCACATTAATTTATTTTAAGTATTAAAATGATACGTAGTAATTCATATTTTAATAAATGGTTTGTTTTTCCTAATATATATGCTAATATCCTTGTAGAGGAGGGGATTTGGATATTTGATTAGCATAAACCTAAAACATCACATGATCATTGATCGATATGGAAGATAAAGAAGAGACGTATGTATCAAATATATACCGACCAGAGCAACTATTTATTTATTACATCAATTAAGGTATGTAATTATTGACCATGTGAATTGCCATGTGTCTCTACATGTCTCGTTCTTTTGAAAATCTATATTCTATATATTATAATAAATGATAACAATTATCGACACATGTCATCCTCTTAATACATTAATTTTTTCATTTTCTCGCTCTTTTTTCAAAAATAAAAATTGACATTAATTTAAGTAACATGCATATCATTAATTGATTTAATTTAAACTTTATTATTCAAACTTATTATTTGTGTTTCCCAAACTAATTGAAATTACAACTAATACTCATTAAAAATTTCAAAATTAACAAGTTAAAATTAGTATATTTAAAAAATCAAGGTTCTTAAGGGATTCCACCTTTCTATAAATATTTAATTTATAACAAATTTTTTTATATCAATCTATGTAATACATGGGTATTAACCTAGTATATAATAAAACTGCATTAATTTGATAGGATAATAATAAATTAATGAAAATACATAGAATGAATTATTATTTAATTATTTTTTTGAACTGCTTATAATTTATCATTTATATAATTTGATATTTAGTTCTCACTTATCAAATTTACAGGAAAGATATTCAAATAAACATTGGAAATTTATTACATCCGTTATTCTAAGGTTTTGTTTGTTTTTTAAGATATTGAATGTCTGAAGTATTTTTTATGTCTACCATAAGAACAAAATATCTTTTCACGTGAAGATATAAGTGTTCTAAAAGAGATTATTGCAAAAAACAAACAATGCGTAAGTTCAATTTGTTTTTAATCTATATTGCAGTGTAGAGGAGATCAATTGTTTAATGTTATTAATAAATAATTTAGATGATATAAGATCCCCGAATGTTGTTGACTTGTCAATTCTTATAATAAAAAAGGAGTAAATTACATAAATGGTCCCTGTAGTTTACAACAAATTACATGTTTCGTCCCTAACTTTTAAAAATTACACCGGTAGTCCTTATAATGAAACTCTGTCACATTTTCAGTCCCTAAGAAACTCAATTTTTTAAAATTTCCAATTTTGCCCTTATAATTTAATTTCAAAATTAGTCCCTATTTAATTAATTTAGTTTTCTTATGTTTAATTATTTGTATATTTATAATTGTTTAATTAATAAATAATATTTTACTTATTAGTATAATAATTTAATTAAAATTTATTTATGTGTTTTACCTATATATTAATAAGATTAATATTGTTGGTGTTATTATTGTTGTTGTTGTTGTTGTTATTATCTACATTCATTCGTTTTGACAAAAATATTTATTTTATTATTAATTTTTCATTTTAATAAAATTTTTCCATTTATCAATGTATTTAATTAATTTACCCTTCCTATTTTTCTATATTAATTTTTAAATACTATTAATGTTGTTTTTGAAATTCTAAACATGAAAAATGTGTGCATTCATTTATAAATTTTAAAACTCATTTATTTTTATTTTATAGATTTATATCAGTATAGCATTGTATAAATTGCATATGAGATAGTGTTAGTAAAATTGTATCATTTCTAATTAACTTTAACAACATTGTACTTTTTAGCATTTTAAAATTTTTTAAGAGTGTAACATAGGGTTGTAAAATGAACCAAACGTTAATAAACACACCATTGTTTGTATTCGTCCGGTTCGTTTACGGCCCTAGTGTAACATATCATTTCGTTTAATAAATGAACGAACATAAACGAACTTTCCGCAACGGTTCATGGAACGTTTGATTTGTTTCCAGACCTATGTTACACTCATAAAAATTTTAAAATGCTAAAAAATTACAAGCTTGTAAAAGTTTATTAGAAATAATGCATTTTACTAACACTATTTTATATGTAGAATATACAATAGTCTACTAATAAAGTTCTTTAAAATAAAAATAAATGATTTTTTAAATTTGTAAATGAATGTACATATTTTTCATGCTAAGACTTTAAAAGAAAATACATTAATAGCATTAAAAAATTAATATATTAAGAGAAGAAGGGTAAATTAATTAAAAATATAGATGGATGGAAAAATTATTAAACAAAAACTAATAAAAAATAAATATTTTTGTCAATCCGAATGAGTATAGATGATGATGATGATAAAACTTAGGGTAAATTGCAAATTTGGTCCCTGTGGTTTATAGCAAATTACGGATCCCGTCCCTCTATAGAAGAAATTACAAATTCGATGTCTGTGGTTAACATTTTGTTACGGATTTAGTCCTTTGACCAGTTATTTTTTTAAATATGACAATTTTACCCTTCATTAAATGATAAAAATAAGTAATGAACTTTTATTTATTTTACAAAATTAAAAAACAAAAAAAAAATGATTAAAGCTATCTCTCTCTCTCTCTCTCTCTCTCTCTCTCTCTCTCTCTCTCTCTCTCTCTCTCTCTCTCTCTCTCTCTCTCTCTCTCTCTGATGGCTTCTTCTACAATGTGGCAATTGTTCCTGTTAATGGCTTTGTTTGCCACTTCCTTTTGAAATTGCTGGCGGCAGTGGTGGTGGCGGTGGCAATGGTGGTGGAGGAACAAGGGTTTGATTTGATCCAGTGGCATCGGAGACAGGTAATGGCGAAGCATCTTCGTGGGTAGCGTTGCTCGATTCTGCTTCTTCACAAGGGGAAGAAACTTCCGGGGTACCATTACTCGATTCGGCTCCTTTAAAAGGTGAAGCAACTTCAGGGGTAGCATTACAAGATTCCATTGTAGTACAAGGTGAAGCAACTTCCGGGATAGTGCTACATGGCTCCGGTGCAGAAGGCTCGGATTCGTTTTCAACAACTGATAAATTTGATGCTACGCTGCTTCGCTCAGTGTCGTTTTCATGGTCATTATCATTAGCACTGTCCATTGGGCTTGGTGGATCGGAGAAAATAGACGAGTTCTCTTCACTCCCATCGTTTCCGGCTAAACATCCCTTTTCGCGGTCCTCTTCACTCGTTTTCTCAGTCTCGTCTTCTAAGCCAGGCTGTCGAGCTAGATCATCCAGCAAATTTCTCCTAACGTGTGGTCGGGAAGGGCCCGTTTTCTCACGATATACCTTTGAAGAAAATTGCAGAAAGAATGAGAGTGGCGAGGAAGATGATTGGGATGAATTTACAGGCAGAAAGCTCCATAATTTTTGGTTTTTTGTTGAATGATTACATTATGAATTCACCTTTCTGATGCAATAATTATAACAATGAATTGGGTGTGGTGAAGAAGAAGAAGAGAGAGAGAGATATGGAGCTTTAATCATTTTTTTATTTTTGTTTTTTAATTTTGTAAAAAAAAATAAAAGTTCATTACTTATTTTTATTATTTAATGAAGGGTAAAATTGTCATATTTAAAAAAATAACTGGTCAAAGGACTAAATCCGTAACAAAATGTTAACCACAGACATCGAATTTGTAATTTCTTCTATAGAGGGACGGGATCCGTAATTTGCTATAAACCACAGGGATGAAATTTGTAATTTACCCTAAAACTTATTAATACATAGGTAAATACATAAATACAATGTAATTAAAATTATTATACTAATAAGTAAAATATCATTTATTAATTAAACAATTATAAATATACAAATAATTAAACATAAAAAACTAAATTAATCAATTAGGGACCATGTGTGAAATTAAATTATAAGGGCAAAATTGAAATTTTTAAAAAATTGAGTTTCTTAGGGACTGAAAGCGTGACAATGTTTCAAAATATGGACTATCAGTGTAATTTTAAAAAGTTAGGGACGAAACGAGTCATGCTACAAATAAAACCCTGCTAGTATATGAATAATTATCAAGAAGTACTGGATAATTGATTTTTAAGCTATGATTTTATTCACGTCCCTATCCTATGAAATGACATGGCTGACATTCCACACTTCTCTTGATTTAATATTTTGAGTTAATTACAAAAATGGTCCCTGTGGTTTGTCCTAGAATTTGGATTTGGTCCCTGAACTTTTAATTTTGCAGAAACGGTCCTTATTTTCATAGTTTGTTTGCAATTTTGGTCCCTCAACCAATTAACTTTTCTAATATGACCAAATTACCCTTATTTTGATGCAAACTATAGGGACCATTTCTATAATTAGTTTTTAACTCATTTTAATCTTAATTAAAGAAATTATTTTTCAGTGTTACTTAAATTTAATAAACTATTAAAAATAGAAAAAAATTATTTAATTATTCATGTTGGTTCATAAATGATTTAGATATTTTTAGTCTTAATTAATTTTAATTTACTATAATTAAAGTGTAAACCAATCAAAATTTATGATCGAAAAAATCATTTATGTTTAGAAACTATTTTCTAGAAGTTTCGTATATAAAATATTATAAAAATATTTGACTCTATAATTATTTATGTTGGTTCATAAATTTATAATAAAAATATATTTGTTGGTCAAATATTTTACTTTCTTCTTAAATAAAATCGGCCAAAGATTCTATTTTATAATATGTTCACATTTATATCAAAGCAAGGTGATAATGGTAATGTGATAAATCTAAATGGTTTAAATTTTTAAGGTGTCGATTTAATCGGATTAAATGAAAAGACGAAAAAAAAAATTAAGAACCTATTTATATTTCTCGATTTTTATGTAAAGGTCTGACAAACCAAAGTTTGATGATAAACGTTGTTAATCATGAATCTCAAAGATGTTATATGGACTTAAAATTTTAAATCGTTTTTGGTGTAATTAAAAATTAAAACGATAAAATAATTGATACGTTAAATAAAAAAATTTGATTGTCTTAGACCATTTAGAAGTCTTTTTAACTCAGTTAAATTAAACGTTAAATTTTTATTTATTTAAGTTCTTTAATATTTTTAACTTTAATTAAACTGTTAGCTCATAACTAATTTTTTTTAATAATTTATTAAAGTTAATTAATACTAAAAATAACGTAGAGTCAATTACATAAATGATCTTTGTGGTTTGATCAACATAAATATTTTTTTTATTATAAATGTATGAACCAGTATAAATAATTATAAAGAAAAAACTTCTTATTTATGAAACCTTTAAACAATAATTTCTAAACATAAATGAAATATTTTATTATAAATTTTGATTGGTTTACACTTTGATTATAGTATATTAAAAATAATTAAGACTAAAAATATCTAAATCATTTATGAACCAACATAAATAATTAAATAATTTTTTCTATTTTTTATAGTTTATTAAATTTAAAAAACACTAAAAAATAATTTATTTAATTAAGATTAAAAAGAGTTAAAAACTAATTATAGAAATGGTCCCTACAGTTTGCATCATAATAAAGGGTAATTTAGTCATATTAGAAAAGTTAATAGGTTGAGGGACCAAAATTGCAAACAAACTATGAAAATAAGGACCGTTTTTGCAAAATTAAAAGTTCAGGGACCAAATTCAAATTTTAGGACAAACCACAGGGACCATTTTTGTAATTAACTCTAATATTTTTTTATTATTTTAATATTTTTTAATAATAAAGTAATCTAAAGGCTATGATATAATAATATTACATAGGAGATGCGTCAAGTAACAGAAAATGTTAACAGCAACCCCTTTAATTATTGTATTGATTTACTTACAAATTCAATCGAGACCTTGATTGATCATAAAAAAAATGTACCAATTTTAGCCTATAATAACTCATTTTCTCCTTTCAATTTCACTAAGGTAAAAGTGTCCATAAATATAACATAAAATACAGTTTTTGTTATAGACCGAGAAAGATTAAAAATTTTTATTTATGCCAGTAATGATATCATAATTTTTTTAAAATTTATGTTACATTTTCAGCAACATGTCTTTTCACAAATTATAAATATATGTATTTACAAACCCAATAAATAGTAAACCAGTCTAGCAGGTTGATGAACCAAACAAATAGTTAGCTGCTTTTAACTCATCATTATTAATAGAGTTAAGGTTTATTCTATCTCAATTATGTATTGTTATTAATTATAATAAATTTAAAGATTTTACCATGATTTTTTCATTCTTTATTTAGAGATTTCTTCAAATTTTTTGATAATTTTTTTTCATTTTATAATCTATAATGTTTAAGTAAATATTGAGTGACATCTCCTTCATAATATTTCATAATTTGTACCATTTATTATCGAATTCTACAATCATTCTAAAATTTATAATTATTTAAAATTGTTTATTATTCAAACAGATCCGTATATTATACGAGTGAATAAACTAGTTTATATTATTAATTCCATAATGTACTACTAAACTTATAATAATAATAAAAATCATATTATATATATATATATATGTATGTATGTATGTATGTATTATTATATAAATAAAAGAGACTACAATAGCCACATGTCATCATCATACTTCACTTAAAAAGATAAATTCAGTTTATTAATTTTAAAATGAAATTAATTAAAAGTAAACTCAATTTATTATTTCTAATGTCCATAAACATTAATCATTAATAAACTCTAGCAACTATTCGATATAATCTATGTAGCTATAACTTCAATAATATTCATAGAATAAAAAATCTTAAATTATATAACTTAAAAATTTATAGTTATATAATAAAATATTAAACTAAAAAAATTATATATAAATAAAGAATACCTAGAAAGGATATAAAAGATTATTGTTCTTTCTAAATATTATTATTTGTATGGTGTAATTTTAAAATTACATACTTTTGATTTAACGAATTTTTTATTAAAATTTATTCACATGTGGGTTCCATAAACTAATGTATACCTAAATATAATTTTATATTTAGATTTTCATACCTTGTTAAATAAATTTACATTTTGAAAATAATTCAAATTGAAACATTGTTTTAAAATTTAAAATGATAATTGACAAATTTCAAAAACAGAATATGCTAGATGGTATAGCTTAAAGAATGACAGGTGAGATATTTATTTATTTATTTAATAGTATTTATTATAGATTTATAGATATAGATGGTCATTTACATAGATAATCTTTAGAATGTACTTATAATTGATTATTAGTTTAGGTAAAGGATTATGTATATTTATTTCGTAAAAGGCAGCACACCTTTAAAACATTATAAAACTTATAAAGGAGGTCATTTTTAAAGATTGTTTTACTCTAAAGAAAATACAAACCATCTCTTTTTTAAACATAACTGAACGTAGTTTTTTCGTTCGGGAAAAAACTAAAAAAGAAATAGTTCATATTTTTCTACGCTATTTTGTTATTAAGTTTTTTCAAACCATTTTCTTCACGTTTTAAAGAAAATACAAACAATCTCTTTTTTAAAGAACTCAGTTTATTTCGTTCAGGAAAAAACTCAAAAAAAGAAATAGTTCATATTTTTTTCATTTTAAAAAAAACTATAAAAAATGGTTCGTAATTTTTTGCCATTTCGAAAAACTTATATAGTTTTTGTTCGAAAAAACTAAACATGAAATGGTTTATATCTTATTCATCCAAAAACAACAAAAGGAAAGTGTTCGTATTTTTTTACGTTCAAAATATCAAAATAAAATAGATTGATTTGTATTTTTTTCATTCATAAAAAATTAAATATCGGAAGGATTTGTAGTTTTTCGTTAAAAAAAAAGTTAAAAACTAAAAGGTTTTGTAGTATTTTTTGTTTGAGAAACCAAAAAAAAAACCAAATTTGTTCGTAACTTATTAACAAAATATATTAAAATATAGCAAATTTATTAAATAAATATAAAAAAATTAAATTAATAGTAATATTAATATTAATTAAGCTAACTGCAAAAAAAATACTTAAATTATAATTTAAGGATACTTTAACATAACGTTTTCTACTAAACATGAAATTTTTTGTATTTTTTTTAGTAGATAAAGAATTGACATTATGACATTGAAAAAGAAAAGGATTTAAAAAAAAGTAATTCAAGGTCAGTTAAAAGACGTTTTTAACTATTTATTCAAAATTTGATGTGACATAATTATGAGAAGTGACAAGATTCATTAAATGATTTTGACCCAATAAATAATTTGCTTTTGTGTACTACACATTACACGCAATTAATAAATACATAAATAAATAATAGCTCCCTTTTCTTGAACCAAACCTATTTCGTGGGTACGGGGATGCATGGTTTATTTATATACGACCACCAACATACTCTTCTCATGCCTTATTGAATAACGGCTTTATTGTTATTTATATTGTTATTATTATTATTATCATTGATATTATTATTATTATTATTATTTAGTGGTAACATATTAACATATATGTTTGTTAGATCATCATTTTTTTTTTAAACTCGTCTTATATCAGTCGAAGTCAATCTTTAATTACACTTTCATCGTCATTTTATATTTTAGTCATTTTATATTTTAGTAACGAATTTTAAATATCAATCATATGCTTTTTTAGTGATAATAATTATCTTCTGATGGATTTCTAACATACAATGATTTAAAACGTATGAAAACAGATACAACAACCTGTAAGACATTTACAACAGTACAAATTTACTATGGAAATAAAGATGAATCAATTGATAAAAAGACACTTGGCAATATGTTGCAGCTTTCAATTAAGTGATGCACGGATCAGTATGGATAGATTTTTTTATTTTTATTTTTTTTATCAAAACTGTACTTAAACCAAATATTTTGGTTTTTGTATATGAGGAAGTGTTTGATTTTTGGTTTTTTCGGGTTCACCATTTTAACCAGGGGCGGACCTATGGTTTTAATATGGGTGTCACTCAACACCTATAAATTTTCAAAATACTGAGTTACATGTGTATCAAAAATCCGACTGACACTTAAGATTTTTTTTGAGTGACACCTACGAAAAATTTATACAATTATAATATACATATTTACTTTATATATGTTGTTTTTATTACTTAAATTTATTGAAATAACACTGAGTTTTAACAACAAAAGTTTTAAGAAAAGCCCAACAAAATATAAAAAAACAATATTGAAGAATCATTCAAGTGAATTAAGTTAGCCCAAAAATTTTTAAAAAGCCCCAAAAAAAAAACTGCCCAGAGGCCTAACCTTATGAACGTTTGTTGCATTTATTGTATTGAGAAATAATTACCTGTCAATATTTCGAACGAAGATGTCATGACAAGATTTCAAAAGATATAGACTCGAAGACAACAATTGTAAAACTTTAATACTTACAGTATTTATTGCTTTTAAGTTTTAATGTATTGTACTATGTAATTTTTTAATTTGAAAAATTTTGTTATTCGTTAATTTTGTATTGGCAACCCGTTTCAGTGACCCGGTCCGTTTTAGAAAATATTTCAAAAATCTAATTATTAAATTTACTCTAAAAAAGTGACACCGATAATAAAAATTTCTGGATCCGCCCCTGATTTTAACCCCTGATTTATCGGATTTCAGTTATTATAAGTTCGGGACTATATATATATATATAGGGATGAGATCCATTGTGATCAAGATATTGTTGTGAACGTTGTGAACAAATAAAAAAATACATATAATCATTTATATATATCAACAAGTGTTTGTTACATGATTCATATGATTCAAAAGGTTCATAGAAGTGTTTTCAACAAGATTCAGAACATTCAAAAGGTTCATAGTAGTTTTTATGACAAGATGCATAGGATTCATAAGATTCGACAAATTCATAGGATTCAATAAAATCCATAGTACCCAATAAGATTAATAGGTTGATAGAAGGGTTCAGTAGTGTTTTCAACAAGATTCATAAGATTCAAAACTATGTTATGGTTGTTCACAACATTCACAATGATAACTTGTTCACAAAAGCTATATTCAAAGCTATATACATACATACATATATATATATATATATATATATATATATATATATATATATATATATATATATATATATATATATATATATATATATATATATATATATATATATATTGATGTTCAATTGAGAACTTTTATGTATCGAGAACCTCGAGGAACTTTTTGTGCATCGTATAATCTACCAATGGTGCACAAAGGGCATTTAGAGAAAACTAAAGATATGGTATTAATTTATTTCTAAAAATCATTAAAAGATAATTAAGAGTTACATTTTGAATTAAAATCTCATATTAACTACATTCCTCATTTTCTACCCCATTTCTCTCTCTCTCTCTCTCTCTCTCTCTCTCTCTCTCTCTCTAATCGTGTTCTTCATGATTTTCATAGTGATGATGATTTGAAAACGAAGATTAACGATGAACAACGATGATGATGAACATTAACAATAGATGCAACCGATGATGATTATGAAGAACACGATGTATAGATGGATGATGAACGATGAATAATATTGATGCATAGATGGATGATGAACGGTGAACAACGAAAAATGATGATGCATAAATGGATGATGAAGAATGACGATGCATAAATGAATGATGAACAAGTTGAACACGATGCATAGATGAATGAAGGATATGAACGACGAACACGATACATAGATAAATGATAAACAAGTTGAACACGATGCATAAATGAATTTGTGTATTTTTTTTGTTAAATGCGTTTTTTTTAATACGATGCATAGATAAACACGATTAACGATAAAATGCATTGATTTCCACCATCTTTTTTGAATTTGAGTAAATTTTGTTAAATTTGAAAATGTATCAATTGAATTTATTTAGTATTTATTATTTGATTATTTGTTGAAATATTAAATTTAATAAGATATGCACATTCCCCAAAATGTCATTCCTTCACTACAACAAAATGAGCCTATTGTAACCTTGGCAAAATGTTGCATTAGGCCTACAAAAAGTTGCATTATGCGTAAAGCAACCTTTTACCAAGAGTTGCATTATGTCCTCTTGCATTAGGTCTAAAGTAACCTTTTCAATAGAATATGCAACCTTTTTTGAAAGAGTTGCATGTATCATAGAATTGCAACCTTTTTAGAATGCAACCTTTTTATATTCAAATGCATCCTTTTTATAACCAAATGCAACTTTTTTCACACTCAAATGCAACCTTTTTTTTCCATCAAATGCAACCTTCAAACTTAAATGCAACCTTTTTAATTTTCAAATGCAACTTTTTCTCATTAAAATACAACTATTTTTAAACTCAAACGCAACCTTTTTATGCTCAAATACAACCTTTTTTACATTCAAATGCAACTTTTTTTTATTTTTAAATGCAACATTTATGAATTTAGTTATTAATAGTACAACCTTATAATACACTAATATAATTAATAAGCATCACCAATTCATAAAATGTTGATTACAATAATTAAAAAGTATCAAAATACTTCACAAATTACACAATAATCTCAAACCACAATATTCCAATAATTGTTAATTATAAAGACAAAAGGTATCTAAATCCTCCAAAAAACATCGGTCTTCATATATATATCGATATCCCAAAACAAAATTTCCTGTTACACACAAACAATAATAAATAAGTAACTCAAACCAAAATAATCAAATTGATGAAATAATTGTACTTGTCATGATCGTAATGACATCATAGCTTGAACCAAACATAGAAGATAAGTCATGCTAGAAACTCACAAACTTGAAGATGCAATTTTTCCATAAGCTTCTTCACCGCATCTTCAACTAATTTATCAGTTGAACATAGTAAAATAAGAAATTGAAAGATTTCGTTGAAATTGTTCGTTTGGAAATTTCCCGAAAAGCTAATCATAGGTACGCTGGTTCTCAATATCTTCTTTCATAGCTTTTAACTCAGCAACAATCTCATCCTCTCATAATCATTCATTTGTGTTCGAGCAACAGTAGACAGGAATTAAAATGGGATGATGGCTGGATACATTAGCAACAATAAGATAAAAGCTAAATGGGTGTATATGTATTATATCTTGTACATACCTACACTACACATTTCGACAATTAATATTGCTGCTTCTGTTACAAAACACACAGTCACACACACACTCAGATATTCATAAAAATCTTGTTCATTCAACACTTGATTTATACATGTATATATTTACTTATTGGTGTTATATGTTGCTGTACTTGTTTAACTTTTTCCTTTCCTCAATTGCAACACAAAAATCTGTGTGAAAACATATGAAAGGTTTACACTTACCCAATTGGTTGAGAATGCCAGGAAGAATATCTTGCAATTCTAAACCAAAAATTTGAGGAATGAATATTGTCAAAAAATTACATGAACACATAATAGAATATCACAAATAGAAGGGGAACATACTCTTTGTTTGGGGAGAACACTAACGGCCCATGTGTTGGCACCAATTGAGGCTTGAACTGAAACAATACACATTCAACAGTTCCACTAAACCTTCCACCTACAGCATAGCAACCATACATATAAAGTTACATTACACAAACAGTACCACTGGCCATGATATATAAGATCTCTTTGTTCATTTCCTTGATAATGGTTTTAATGAATGGTAATCACTTGATTAAAAAAAATGTAAACCCAATTGATGAACTAATACTTTTTCAACCGCTATGATAGTTCACGTTTAACATGTATGATTCTCTTTAGATGTCTCCTATTAAAGCTGGAATGGAAAATGAACATGCTATATAAAAATCAAAATTAAATGACATAACAATTCATATTAATAATACATACATAATCATCCATTAGTTTTTATTGCAAATATATCAATATCATGCTATATTCAAGTATGAAATACACATATCAAATGAACTTGCTATATTAATAAATCAAATACAAGTATCAAATGATGTTGCTATATTCAAGTATCAAACACATACCTCAAATGAAGAATGTTTGTCAAAGAATGCTTGACAATAGTGAGACTGAAATCAAAGTATAAACAAATATAGTTAGGATAAAATTAAACCTAAAATTGAGCAAAAAAAAAAAACAAAATAAAGCTGAACTACAAGTATATATCGATTTTTAGAACCAAAATACTGTTGAAATTAAGCAAAAAAGAACATATTCGATTTTAAGATGGTTAGTTAACTTGATTCGAGCAAAAAAACATATTAGAGCAAAAGAACAGTTTGAAATTGAGCAAAAAAAATCGAATCCAGAACCTTGGATCGTTTGTATGTTGTGTGTGTCTTAAACATGAAATTAATGATGAACAAATAGGGACCAGACTTAAGAACAATAGAAAACAAAAAGGGACCAGATGAACGACGGCTAGGGTTCCACACAGGAAGAGGATTCGAAATCGATTTCATGCAGGAAGAGGATTCGAAATCGATGATTAAGAACAAAAAAGAACATCAGAATCGATTTGACGCAGGAAGAGGATTCGAAATCGATGATTAAGAACAAAAAAGAACATCGAAATCGATTCTGAAAATAAAAAAAATCAAAATAGAAGAGAGGATACTAACCAGATGAACGGCGGCAAGAGGAGAACAGCGTAGGTGTCGGTGATGGAGAACGGCGCTGGTGCCGGCGAGGGAAGAACGGTGCTGGTGTCGGCGAGGGAGGCTAGGGTTTCACGCAGGAAAGGGCAACGCAAGAAGTGGGAGGCCATGGAGAGGCAGCGCTTCTTTTTTTTTTTTTATGTTATCCCCTTACTATTTTTTTTATCTAAAAATTACTGATATGTGCAAACGTTAGAAACGAAAAGTGAAATAGTAGAGGTTGAAATTACTTATAGTAGTTTAACTTTCATATTTTTTAAAAAGTTTAAAAATTTTCAAAGTTTTAAAATTGTTGAGGATGAATCTACAGAATGCAATAGGTTACTGAGTTAAATTTATAATTTTTTTTAATAACACTTATATATAAATAAAATAATTATAATATTTTAATGATGAAATTATTTATATTAATATTTATATTAAATAGATTAGCAATAAATAATATTAATATAATGAAAATGTTGACAATGTAAAATAGTTATATATTTTTATTTATAGAAAACATAAAAAAATTACAATCACATGTTAGATGTAACTTTTCTAAAAAAAGTTGCATTTACTTTACATATATGCAACCTTTAAAAAAAATGTTACTTTAACCTATTAAAAATGCAACCTTTCTATAAATGTTGCAATTTTCAATCAAGTTTGTAACTTTTTTTAAATAAAGGTTGCATTAGATCTTCTTTTGCAACCTTTATTTTTTTAAACTTGCTTTAGAATCAAAAGCAACTATTTATATAAAAGTTGCTTGTGAAAGGTTGCAATAGGCTTATTTTGTAGTAGTGCTTGTTTGTTTCTATAATACACAAGATGCATAAAATTGTTCAACTATTTACCTTTTTGCCATTAATCTAATACATACAATTTTTTTATCTAATGGATGATATAGGTTTTTTTGTACCTCGATGCATAAAAGTTCTCAATTGAACCTCTCTCTCTCTCTCTCTCTCTCTCTCTCTCTCTATATATATATATATATATATATATATATATATATATATATATATATATATATATATATATATATATATATATATATATATATATATATATATATATATATATATATATATATATATATTTGTTTCATAAAAAATTGTAAAAGAACGAACGATTAGTGAAATCGGATGTTATTCCCGTCGCAACGTGTGGATTAAAATACCTAGTTAAAACTAATTACAAACATGACAGACTAAATATGAAAGGGTAAAAATATTATTTTTTTTAAAAATTTAACTACAAACTAACATAGTAGGACCATTTTTGTAAGTAAACAAATATTTTAAGGATTATTTATGTAACTTTTAAAGTTGAGAGACCATATCCATAATTTTAAACAAATTACAGTGACATTTCTATATTTTACTTTATAATATATCAGCTCTAAATATTACAAGGCAAGATCAGACAATCTATTACAAAAAAAAAAAGAAAAAAGAAAAAAGAAAAAGCCACTTATTAAGATACGAAAACTTTAAGCTTTTTATCATTAGATATTGATGTCTTCAACTAACAAGGTACAAATAATTTATATCATCTTGCTTACAAAATGTATCTATGTTCACATGATGTATTTATTTGGGTTGTGGACCTTTGATTGTTACACAAAGCATTCACGGATTCTGGAATTTATTATAAGGACTAGAATTTAATTTGCTACGAATTTATAGGTGCTTTTGACTCTATAAAAATTTCAAATCTTGAAAGTTTGGATCAGTTTATCTTCCACTTGACGAAGATTCTGATCTTAATAACTTTCTTTTCAAGTATTGATCCATATTTTCTAGGGCATTGCTATATGTATATCCCTTCTTCTTAATTTTATTAATCAAACGTCCCTTACTCACATTAATTTTGTTAATGACATGAGACTCAATAATTAAAAATTAATTTTCTCTCACATTAAGAAGGGTGCGTGTGATTAGCAATTGAGAAGGGTGTGCATATAGAATTACCTATTATTCATATATAACCATTTAATTTTGCAAAACAATCAAATAACAATTGGTTGGAAAACCACATAAATACATACACTGATACACACTTTAAAAAAGGAACTATTATTGGTGAGAGACTTTTATTTGATTGCAAAGTATAAAAACAGGTGTAATGTTTATTTATTTTTATTTATTTAAGAAATTCAAACTTTAATTAGATTATGATGTTTTATTTGATTTGCTGCATTTATTGAACTTATCCATATTGGGGAAAGTTTCGATATCAGATAAATTAAAGTTATAACAGGAATAAAGTATTTTCAAATAAATTTAATATACGGAAATATTTTTTAATTCATGGAAATTAAGATAATTTTCAATTTGTATATTTTATAATTGGGCAAATTGTACATGTTTAAATTAACAACACAAAATTACTAACAAAAACTCACACGTAAACATACATTATAACTATGTTAAACGTGCATGTTCACATTAACGATATTATAATGAACGTGTGTTCCCTATAAATTTTTCAACTTCACATGACTTTTAAGATTATAGAAGGTGTGAATGTGTAATTTTTTATAAATATTATTATATTATCTGTATCCACGTGAATATGAAAAAAATTTTAAAAAAACTTTTTTGCAGCATGTTCGCATCTGAATCCTGTGTATTCACAGATACGTACAATACTATGGGGAACCATAGGCATCGAGAACCAAAAAAGAATCAACCACAACTCTTAGATTAAATGATCATTGGTGCATACGTGATGCATGTATTTGGTATGCATTAAGTATTTTGGGAAAATAATATATTTATTCAAATAAAATTTGATTTTAAATTTATTGTATATTCAATCAATTAGCTAAACCAAAAATGCTAAATAAAATTAATTAATACACTTTCAAACTTAAAAATTCAAAAAAAATGATTTGATGTCGATGCATCTAATGTTCATCTTTCAATTCATGATGCATCTCAGTTATTCATCCTTCATTATCTTCGGTCATATTCATCCTCATCTTCGTCCCACCATTATGAATCATCAACATGGTGATGCATATTTATCGTATTCATCTTCAAATACGTTGTATCTTCATCGAATTCATTTTCAAACATGATGCATCTTCATCGAATTCTTTTCAAATATGATGCATCTTCATCGAATTCATCTTCAAACACAATTCATCTTCATAAACACGATGCATCAGATTTGTCTTCCATAAACATCGAATAAACACGATTATTTTTTCAAAGTTTTTCATTAGGAAAATGAATGAAAAAACCGACCATACCTTCAAAACAAGGTCATTTCATCATCATCATCGCGGAATCATCATCTTCATTGGAATGCATCGTGAACCAGTTGCTATGCATCGTGTTCATTGTTCAATTGATTTAGTTTTCTAATTTAATGAGAATAAAATTAATCAAATTAAATCTCTTCATTAAATTAGATTTATATTAACTATTCTAATATTGTCCTTCATGCATTTTTGGTTCTCAATAGTTCCCAATGCATCAAGATTTCTCATTGAACGTTAATCTGTATGTATGCATGTATGTATGTATATACACACACGCTTATATATGAAATCTACGCAAAATAATATATTTATGAGAAATTTTAAAATTATTAAATCAGAAAACATATTTATTAAATCAACGTATTATTTCATGATTCAACAACATATGTTAAATCAAATTCAAAATGATTATTTTATTTTTGATTCAATATTTTCTATTGAATCACAAAATAACACGTAAATTTAACATATATACATGTTTCATGATTCAATAATACAGTTAATACTCACAGATATTTGTATTCTCATACTATATCATTTCTCTGTGTGTGTGTGGAATACGTATGTTCTGTAACAAATCATGAACCACTTAAGTCGTTGTTATTATTGAATTTTTGGAAAGACAAAAAGAAATACGTGTCATATCAGAAAGGGAGAGGGAGATCGACCATCATATAAGATGGACATACATAATGTACAACAATTAATTTTTTAATATGTGTACGTCCGTAAATCTATATATATACATATAAAATCTGGATAATGAAAGTACCCTAAATAATCAAAAGGACCGAACTTATTTCATTGTAAATAATTATTCACAGATTTTTTACATAAATATATATAAACCAATATTATAAGAATTTGTATCAAAGTAATCATATCTTTATATGTAGAATTCAAAAAATAAATATTGTGAATGGTTGAAAAAATCATTTGAATGCAAGGGCGGACCCAATTGGGAGGCGAGGGTCGTGCTACCGGTCCTCCGCATGTAACTTTATTTCGTAATATAATTTTTTACGCTATTTTGTTTGTGCAACCACTACAAGAAAAGTGTCATTTAGTGACACACGTTTTTAGTGACGCAAAAAAAGTGTCACTATATCTTACTTTTAGTGACACTTGTGAAAAAGTGTAGGTATAAAGCAATCTTTTACCCACACTTTTTCTAAATTAGTGACACAAACACATACATTTTTAGTCACTATATATCTATATTCACTCCACTTTAAGTGTCACTATAGGTATCAAAGTCTTTTACCTACACAACAAAAAGTGTGGGTAAAAGTGGAGTGAGTATAGATATATAGTGACTAAAATTGTATGTGTTTGTGTCACTAATTTAGAAAAAGTGTGGGTAAAAGATTGCTTTATACCTACACTTTTTCATAAGTGTCACTAAAAGTAAGATATAATGACATTTTTTGTGTCACTAAAAATGTGTCACTAAATGACACTTTTCTTGTACTGAACCAGTGATTTTTTGAAACGTGCAACCATATTTTCAAATATTAAAAAAATTATTAGAATAATTTAATCAAAAGTTTTATAACCCTCAAGCAAATAAATAAATTTGTAGTATAATTATTTATAATTTAATGTAACAAATAAAAAAAATAATGAATTGATGATATAATTGTTAAAAAAATTGATATTTTAATTAAATTACGGTATTTTCGGGTGCAATCGATTTTGAATGAAATTTTTTTAACTGTTGTATGTGTGCGCGCGTGCATGTATAATAGAAATGAGATCAAATGATACGTTCAATATTTGTATGAACTGTTGCATCGAAAAAACAAATTTGTTGAATTATTTTGTTATTTCATGATTCAACAAATAATGTTGTATCAAATTGGGACCAATCAAAAAATAATATAAAAAAGGATAAGACTCAATAAGTTGTAATTATAATTACTTCTTTTATTTCTTACAAATATTAGGGTCAGGTGCACATGAGAATACCTCTATTTCGTTAGAACGTAAAAACCATTCTAAATTTGAGCATCTAATTTATAAAATTGTGCATTTGATACTAAAATTAATACATTTAATAAAATTTTTTATGTAAACATTTACGCATCTAATGATAAAATTTGCTCCCTTTATGTCGAATTTGTACATTTGACAAAATTTGTACATTTAGTGTGTAATTTAAGAAAATTGAATTTTAGATACAATTTTAATGTTAGATTATTATATTTATTAATATTTAGAACTATAAATGATTTTAAGTTACAAATTTAATTTCTAAATTTGTGTATTTAATTACAAACTTGTATATTTTAAAGTGGTTTTCAAATTCTCATTGAAGAATTGAGGGATATTATTGAAATTCAACCCGTTATATATATCGAGACACACACGTACGTACGTACGTACGTATGTATTTTAATCTTTAATTAACCATTCACCAACCTATCATTAAATTTTAACACCAACTTTTATCACATGCAATGAATTCTGTAGGTGGCACCAGCAGATACCACTTACCAGGTGTAATGGAATGAATTTTGGTATTTCTCATTTATTAATATTATTACTTCATTGTTATCAAACTATAAATATATAATTAAGTAACACTAATACCGAATTGATGTGTGTATATGTATCAAAAGAGTATCACTAATGACGCTGCGCATCAGAAAATAATATCTTTAAAATACTTTTTATAATATTTTTTTCAAAAACAAATTTTAATAACATTATAAGAATAATATGTAAATTTTCCATACCTTCACGTCTCCTAACTTTTTAAAAATGATGTGAACATACAGTTTTATAAATTTGCATATATGTGTGTACGTTTATGTGATACATTATTTCATACACTTATAATGTGTGAATGTGCAATAAAATTTAAATAACATTTTTATAATGTTAATTAAAGGGATAATGGCGCAAAAAACCCATAACTTGTCAGTTTTTCGTGATTAAAACCCCAAACCATTTTTCGTTGCATAGAAAACCCCGAACTAACTAAAAATCAGTAAATCAAGGTTTTATCAATGGGTAACCGGTTGAAACTGGTTATTAATCCTACTTGGACCGGTAAATAACCTACGTTGAATAAATTTTATATATTGAACCCGGTTGCCAACTATTACACATCACTTAAACACCCGTTAATAATTTTTAATTGTAATTTTTAAACGGGATTACATCATCAACGAGGGTTTAAATGACGTTTAATACTTGGAAAATGGTTTTAACAATTAAAATTTATATCACGTAGGTTATTTACCGGTCCACGTAGGATTAATAATCGGTTTCAACCGGTTATCAATTGATAAAACCTTGATTTACTAGTTTTTAGTTAGTTCGGGGTTTTTTATGCAACGAAAAATGATTTGGGGTTTTAATCACAAAATACTGACAAGTTTGAGGTTTTTTGCGCAATTATCCCTTAATTAAAACATGTTTATGAAAAAAAAAATCTTTTTTAAAAGTGGTACCTCACTTAAAAACACACACACACATGCGTGTGTGTGTGTGTGTGTGTGTATATATATCCATATCCAATTTAAAAATAAATTAGACGATGATACATTTTACATCCAAATGTAAATTAAAAAGGACATATTAATGATATATTTGAATTTTTAAATAAGATAATACATCAAATTTAAAATTAAAAATATACAAAAATATTTAAATAAGGTAGGCACAACATTCATTGGGTTTCAAATTAATAGTAATGGTGGTGACCATCTCACGTTGTTGCAGATAGCCAGATACGCTAATATTATTAATTGGATATAAACAATATATTAATATTATTTGTGTTAAAATTAAAGGTCAAAACACGTACATATTAACTTTTTATTCAATAATATTTTATTTTTTGAGTAATAACATATTTAAATTTTGAAACAAATTCAAAATTGAATTTGTTATTCGATCCATGTAAACTAATATTTGATATAATGAAAGTCCTACCTAAAGCAAAAATGCATAAAACACAAAACAAAAAAATTAATATTAACACCGTATGTTTGTAAATTAGGCCATGAAATGCACACAATACAAAACTATATTTTTCTAAGTAAACTGAAAAAAAGGTTTAGATTTTAAATGATTCATAACCTAAATAATAAAAATATGTGTCAAAATAAGATGAATATATATCACATTGTAGTAATAAAAAAAATTAACTCACTGAAAACAAAAAATCATAAATATTTAATTTATTAAAGTCTGACATGTAAAAGAAAAGACAAAAAAATGCGTACAATAAGAATCAAAGAAAAGACAAAAAAATATGCAAACAATGGGATTGAACCTCTAACATGTATGCCTTCAAAGTATGATTTACCAGCCAACCTACCACACTTCATGATTTTTTCCCAATGTGAACAGCTGTGTGGCCCTGTTCATTTACCTTATAAATATTATAATTGGTAGTTAATCTATTATTTTGTTAAATTGACACTTAACTAGAACGTCAATTGACGTAACATATATTTGACACGCGTTTTTTTATAATTTTTTTATTTAAAAAATTAATTTCAATTTATTTATAGTTACTATATTTTATGGATACTGTTAATAACCTTAAGTTAATAGAATTCATTAAAGGTTAATATACATTACTTCTAAAATGAAAATTTTAATTTTTAATGGTCGACATTGATTATTAATAAAACTAATATTTTATTACATCTCAATTATGATTTACCATTACTTATAAATAAAATTACAGATTTTTTTCATATTAAACTCTATTTTATATATATTAAAAAAAGGCGATTCTAATTATTCAAATGTATTTCATTATATATTAATTTTAATTATATCTATTAGTTTTTGTTTTGTTTGTTTTTAATATACAAATTTATGTTATTTTTTTTAGCATTATTTTGTTCTTTTACTTCATAATTATATATTTTTAATTACAGTTATATATCTATATATTAACATTAATCGTTTGTATTATTAATCTTAGAACTTTTTATATGTATTCTATTCATCTGAAATTAAAGTTTTTACACACTCATAACATTTTTATTCTAGGTTTTTTTGCTAGTTGTAAATTTGCACCTTATAATATTAACATTCTTATACTTTTATGTTTATTAATATATACGTTATCATACTAATTTACTATAAACATTGATTTATTCATTTTGTGATATGAAAATAAAATTAGGAATTTATTTGTATTTAAATGTAATATATATTTGCTTTTAATTTATTGGAAATAAATACATTATTTACTACTTTTTTGTAAAGGTTCTAAGTAGGAACATGTAAAAATATTTATATCAACATCACTAACAAGTTTCGCATTCAAGCTCAGGGTTTGATTAGGAATATTAGCTTCAAATTTTCAAAAATAACTAGCCTTTTGTGTGTATGTTGTGATTTTCAAATCTATTATTGATTTGTGTAACAGTTACGATTTTCAGTTATGGTTTATGTATGTGACTTGTTTGTGTGGTTGTTTATAGTTTGACTATGGTTTTATATGCGTTCAAATTTGACGGCGGTAACCAGCGGCTACAGATGATTCTTCATGAAGAACATTCATAACAAGAACGTATCATATTCTTGAATAATATATTGATAACTTGAATTCATAATTATGAATATAAATTGTTTAAAATTAATGAATAAATAATTAGATTGATTTAAATAAAGAGTATTAATGAATAAACAATTAAATTAAAAAGGTACATTTGTTTTATTTGGATCAATTAGATGATAATTTACCAAGACCAAATGTGTAATAATGAAAAGGATAAAATCATGGTTGTTAAGATCGCAAATAAGATGGTAGTAACGGTAGATCTTACGATCCTACCAAGTGATTTTGAGTAGGATCGGTAAAAGATCGTTTTATAACAAGATCGTACGTAAAATCATGGGATCATATGTAGGATCGTAGGATCGGTCACTGATCCGATCCTACCTTTTATGAGTTCTGGACTCTTAATTTTAACCGCGTTCCCGTGGTATTGTTTACCGATTCAATCTAATCTTTTACCTAAATTTAATTATTTTATACATTAGGGTAACGAGTCAAATTATAGGATGTATGATTGGTTGATTTTTCTTTATAACCGTAAATATTTTAAACAAGAATGTACGTTGTTTCCTTGTTTGTTGTATAAATATTCTTTTGAGTGTTATATAATTAATTTATAATATAAAATCACATATTATAGTACCTAGAAAAAAATTAAAAAGTAGTGATTTTGTGGTAGAATTTTACGATCCCGATCTTGTAGAGACGATAACGATCCTAGCTAAGATCTCGATATTGACAACCTTGGATAAAATGAGTATGGTAAGTAATATAACAAAGTGACTGTTAACTTCGACGGAAGAGACCAAATCCATAATTTTGAACAAACTACAAAGACTATTTAATGTATCTCAATTTTTTTGGGATCAATGAAACTGAGATTTTGTGCAAGAAAAAAAAAAGTTCCATCTACGAGAATCACCATTTATATATACGTAAATTCAGTTTAGAATTATAACTGGAAAACACTACTACAATCGGTATCATTTTCCTCTTGCAAATTGGTCACAATTTAGTACATATTTGCGACGGAGTTTGTCGGTCGCAAAAGTTTACCGACAATCACAAATCTGACATAAATCCGTTGCAACTTGATCAATGTTTGTGATGAATTATTTCCGTCGCAATAGCCTCTCTTTGTAGTAGTGAAAATCAAAAAAATAATAATAAATGGTAGAAAAATTTATTTAATTGTTTTATATATAAATAAATCTCAAATTCACATTCTTTTTCCATGACATCTGTGTTCTCTGTTGAAAATGTTGAAATAAAAACAAAATAAACTACTCATTAATCTTAAGACATGTTTTCTCCACCTAAATTTTAACTTGACTCCAACGGAAGTCAAACCCGTAACCTGTCACTTACATAACCATCTTGATACCGCTAGGCCAAAAGCCTTTTGGTAAATTTTTATTTTGAGATTTTAATAAATCAAGAAGGAAAAAAGTTGACAAGGGGTCCAACAAGTGACATAAAGCTTTCGCGATCCTAGAAATAAATGTCATTGTGGTCACAACAAAATACATTTCTTAAGACTATATATATATATAATAATTATAGAACCTAAATTTGCTATAGATTTACAGACCTAACTTTAAAATTAAATAACATAAAAAAACTATTAATTTTTAAAACAAAAAATTTTACCACAAAAGCAAAATTTTATCTTATTCAAAATGTGACAAATGATTTTACATTTTTTCAAAAAAGATTAAAAATTCAACATTAAGTATTCACCACTGAATATTAGAGATTGAATGTTCTACATTGAATCCTCTGAATTTTACCATATTCAACGTCAAGTAAACGTTATAGATTTGAATATTCAACATCGAATATATGTTTTTACAGTTTTTTACACCAAATTTAGGTTCTGCAACAATCCTAACTATATATATATATATATATATATATATATATATATATATATATATATATATATATATATATATATATATATATATATATATGCACACACATATTGAGGTTCAATTGAGAACTTTTATGCATCGAGAACCTCGAGAAACTTTTATGCATCGGATAATCTACCAAGGATACACAAAGGGCATTTAGGGAACACTAAAGATACAGTAATTAATTTATTTCTAAAAATCATTAAAAGATAATTAGGAGTTACATTTTGTATTATAATCTCATCTTAACTACATTCATCATTTTCCTCCCCATTTCTATCTCTCTCTCTCTCTCTCTAATTGTGTTCTTCATGATTTTCATAGTGATTATGATTTGAAGACGAAGATTAACGATGAGCCGATGATGAACATGAACAAGAGATGCAACCGATGATGAATATGAAAAACACGGTGCATAGATGGATGATGAACGACGAATAATGATGAATCATAGATGGATGATGAACAATGACGATGATGCATAGATGGATGATGAACGACGAATAATGATGATGCATAGATAAACACGATTAACGATGAAATGTATCGATCTCCATCATCTTTTTTGAATTTGTGTAATTTTTGTTAAATTTGGAAATGTATCAATTGAATTTATTTAACATTGATTATTGGATTATTTATTGAAATATTAAATTTAATGAGGTATGCACATTTCCCAAAATGCCCTTCCTTGTTTGTTTCTATAATGCACAAGATGCATAAAATTGTCCAACTATTTACCCTTGTAGGGATATTGTGCCCGATACCAATTATAAAATATAAGAAATGTATTACGAATTACAATTCAAGAAATGAAATTACAATACACGGAAATAAATAAAGTACAGAAATTAAAATTACAAATAAAAGAAATAATAATACGGAAAGTAAATTACAATACGGAAAATAAATGCTGAGTCTCGTGTTTGACACGATTCCCTTAAAACAGATTCGAAGTCTGTTTCCCAGGGTACAACAGCCAAAGCAGTGTGTACTGCCGGAGGTAACCAACTTGCCTGAAAGAACACGTGAATTCAAAGTGATCTTCGTTCTTGGAAGCAGCAACGTCTTGCCGTTAAAGTGTAAAACCTTTCAAATATCTCAAGTGTTTCCAGAATATTTTTTTTCAAGTCTTTCAAGTGGTTTGGTGTGTTGAATCTCCAATTATTTTATAGGAAATTGGAGTTGAAACAACAAATTAATCATCTTTTTAATTACAAAAACCGTTTTGTAACACTCCATTATTACAAGGTTTATTGTTAATTAAAATGAGTAATTATGTGTTGAAAACCAAATTGTTACAGCTCATTAAATCAGTCACCTGCTGATTTAATTAACAACTCGAGAACATGTTTGGCCGAAGCCTGCTCAAGGACAGCTTGAGCAAACTCCAGAACAGGTTTCACGAAGCCTGTCCAACTCTCACCTGGAGTAAAAAAGTTGTCTCGCACGAGCCCTGATTTTCGGAGCTGCATTCGTGTCCGCAGGTGCTGGCGTACACGAGTTCAGTGGATTTTAGCCTTCGGGGTCCAAGATTTGCACCCCCCCTGCGCGCGGGTAGGCATTGGAGTAAAACCACAAACAATCTTGCCATGGCTTTGAACACTCCTCCTTATAAACCCACTTTGGTTTCATCTTCCTTCCTATGTGGGACTCTCTTCACCCACTTAGAAGAAGTTTCAATCATTCCAAACACCAATCTTTGAGCATCGATATATCATTCATCTTAGCTCCGTTTTGGACGTTCTTTATATCGTTGGAATCCTCTCTTCAAGGAGAATACAAACCCACAAAATATTCATTATATATATCACAATTATATATAATTATATTTGGTCCAAAAACATGAAAAATACACTTTTCCTTTGAAAAATTTACACTTTTTTCCAACAACCATTTTGTCATTAATCTAATCCATACAATTTTTTGATCTAATGGATGATATAGGTATTTTTATACCTCGATACATAAAATATCTCAATTGAACCTCCCCTATATATATATATATATATATATATATATATATATATAGGTTCAATGGAGAACCTCCATGCATCGAAGAACCTTGAAGAACCTCCATGCATCACCACAAATGCATCACAATTCCCCCGTAATGCATCATTATTTCCACGTGATGCATCAAATTCTCGAGTGATGCATCGATTTTTACATTATTTCCACTTGATTTATCAAATTCTCGCGTGATGCATCGATTTCTACGTGATGCATTTCAGTTTTTCTAGCGATGCATTGTGGTTCTTCAAGGTTCTTCGATGCATAAGGTTCTCCATTGAACCCACCCATATATATATATATATATATATATATATATATATATATATATATATATATATATATATATATATATCAAAAAATTTAATGAAAAAAAAAAAACAATGTGTGCTAGTGAATCTATATTGTCCTAAGTCTTGAAGCTACGGATACCCAATAAATTGTGTATGAGCATATGACCAAATGGAATGGTGAATGTTTAAAAGAGTGATTTATGCTATCATCTATTTGCTACACGTTATCATTTTTATCTTAAATAAGCATTAAACTCATAACCATTTGGTTGACAAAATATATCGGTAGCGCTAGACCAAATGCCTTTGGATATCTTTAAGTTGTAAATAAATAGTGTTTTGCATGAGCTAATGAATTCGTTGGGTGTTTGGTGTTACGTTATAATTAAAATTATTACTACACAATAATGTAAATAATTGGTTTAAAGTGTATGGATTGAATTGCTTAATAATTGATTATTTGTGTTACTTTTTTTCAAAAGTTAAAAAAATGTAGCTTGTTTGATTATTTTACAAAGTTAAAACACAAATCCAAACACTTTAAAATATGATTATTTTATAATTGTTACAACAAAAAGCATAAGCTAACACTTTTTGTTACAACTATAATCTGATTATTAGTTTCCAAAATGTTACAACACTTTTTCAAACACAAATCCAAACTTCTTTGATTATATAAAATTATCTACCTTGTCTTATCTAAATAAAGAATATAACGATGAATTTACCAATGAAACGTAAAACGGGATCCTATAGGGAAAACCAAGGCATGCTTCCACTTAAAATATCATTTTTCTTAGGGGTCGTTTGATTCGCTAGAATCGTCAGAGACCGGAAGGAAAATAAATTTATTTTTAATTACTGATATATTCAGATTTCTTTATAAGTTCAAGTTACGAATATTTTATTGAACCAAATGTGGAGATTGGAGTCGTCTCATTGATTTTAAAGGCTTTGTGCATGTAATTTTATAACAGATTTTAAAACACAAAAATTTAATATTCAGACTACATTTAATACTAACGTAAATGTTAATAAGTGACAGACATTATATGTGCATATTGTATTTTATAATAGTTTTGATGGTATATAATTATTTTAAACAAATAATGAAATATCTTTCTTTTGTATTTTTTTAAATCACATGACATTTTAGGTTTACATAAAAAATAAAAAGAATTTGAATATGTTTATAAGTTTCACTTTAAGAAGGTTCTAAATATAAATATTCTTTTTTAAATATTGTGAGTCCTGAAATCTGATTTCTTTTTTTATGAATATTAGGCTCTATGAAATTGAAGGTCCTGTACGGTCGATTTTCTGACACGTGGCTTTGAGAGAGCTAGCCTTGCTTGTGAAAGGGTCAATGCAAGGAAGGGTGTTAGGTGAGGTAGAGTTTTGTTAGATTAAATATTTGTACGTGATGCATGCATGGTAGCTCAAATATATTTATAGTCCGTTGAAGAAAGTAATTAAAATTGGAAGAAAAAAAAAATGGTGTTATTATGTCTGGTTTTTAGTTGAGCATTGATTGTGCCTGCAAATATAAGACAATACTTTTGTCATACGGTTGTTTGGTTGTATGGTTGAGGAGATAAAATAAACATTTATTTCAAATACTATATCCTCCGTCAACTGGTATAACTTTACAAATGTCAAGTTTTCAATATGAATTGAATACGTAATATTGTCTCTCGTTATGATGTAGCAGTAGCAACATTATTTATTTTCTTTTTATTTTGAATCATGTTAAATTGAATAAATCTTAATGTATAAATATAACTATATATAACAAACCATAGTAATATACAATTAATATAACTTAATTAATTTGATTATTGTGTAGTTAATTGTACCTCTTTCTATTGTTATCTTATCTTTAAAATTAATAGATCGATCGGGATAAAAAAAGATACCATATATTAAAGAGATATTTCATGATCGATAGCACTTTAAATTAATTTTTTTTAAAATAAATATATATGTAATTGTAGGAATAACGTTCTTGATACAAATTATAAAACATAAGAATTTGAAATAAAATAAAAATTCTTTAATTTAAATTGCAATACGGAAATAAATAACCAAAATTTAAATTACAACGAAACTGAAAATGAATTAAGTTCTGATACGGAAAACAAAAGTTGATGCTCGTTTTTGACACGATTCCCTTAAAACAGATTCGAGACTGTTTTTCAAGGTATAACAGCCTAAGCAGTACGTATTGCCGGAGTTAAACCAACTTTGATTTGCGAGTGGACACGAGTTCAATGAATTTTTACTATTTGGACCCAATATTTGTCTTGGAGTAACTTATCATACTTGTCAAGACTCCCCCTTATAAACCAGTCATAGTTTGGTCCTTCTTCCTATGTGGGACAAGTTCTCACCTTTTTAACTTACATTTTCCCACATCAAACATCAATTTTTGAGCATCGATATCTCATTTAATTTATATCGTTGTGAAACTCTCTTCAAAGAGAATACAAACGCATTAAACATTAATTATATATAATTAAATTTGTCCAAAACTATGAAAAAATAAAATTTTCCACACATTTTTCCAACGGTAATAAATCAATGTTTATGTTATAGTAATATATCCAAGACATCAATTTTATACATATAAATATTCAGTGATATCCCGCGATACCTTTACATACGTGATACCCTCTTGATATTAAATTTGAAATTAAATATCTTATATTAATATATGATCTACATATAATAGTTGTATAATTTAACCTTAAATCCATTATAATGGCAAATGTGATTAGCAGTATTACAGTATTAATATGGGGGGATCCATCCAATGAAACCAGTGCATTTATTAGGTTGGTGAGGAGTATATTATTATTATCATTATTATTATTATTACTATTATTATTATTAAATGTGTCGTCTAGATTGATGATTCATTGGTTAATTAAGGTTTGTTTAACAAACAAAAGTGATGATTATTAATTAAGAAGATACATATGATTGTCATCGTCGTCTGGTTCTGCTGCGCGCATTTATTGATTGGAGTTTCATTCTTCTTCGTACTTACTATAGACCAAACACCTTTTCGTTTTCGTTTGAAAAATATTAAATTGTCCGCCAATCAACCATTACCAACTTAATTGAATTCTTTGTATAAATTAAATTTATACTCCAAACTTTTATAAAAATAATAATAATGAATGTCAATGATTTAAATAAGAAAAGTTGAATCCATTATAGTTTTGACTTTTATATTAACAATATATCTAATTTCAAACTTCATCATTCATCACCAATTAAACAGTGCCAGACGTACAACTCATTTATTTTAATTTGTTGATAAATAAATATCCGTATTTTCCTTTACTTCACAAAACGTTAAGTAGCTAATCTGGTTGTTGGGCTCATCTATCTAATGGGTGGTGGTGTGGGTTTGAACCTAGGAATGGGAAAAAAAAAAAAAAAAATCCGAGCTCGATGGGGAAAACTGAAAACAGATTAAAATAGAATGCCTTTTCCCGAACCCAATTAAACCACCAATTAAATACCCGTATCCTTTTTATGTAATAATAAATATTTTATTTATAGTTTAGAATATACATGTATGTTTTTATTATATTTATATCATATAATAATAAATATTTTTCTTTGTTTGTACACATATATATAATTGTTTTGTTAATGATTTTACTCATTTTTGTACTCGTTTATGGTTTGAATCATTATAAATTTTACTCGTTTAGGATTAACAATGATCTTAAAATAAAAATTTCACTGTTTAATTAAACATATGTTATGAATGGGTTCCCCCGAATCCCCACGGTTTTCCCGCCTATTCGACGGAAATCCCCATTAAGGCCCTGCGGGTTTTTTTTAATGGGGACAGGATATGACCAATCCCTGCCCCGAACGGCCGAACCCGCCGCATTATCATCCCTATTTAAACCCCACCTTTTTTTTGTGTTATATTTTTTAGCATTTGTTTGTTTTTTTTAATTCTTTTTATGTTTTGGGTTTTTTTTTTTCCTTTTTAAATTTGTATTTGGCTTTTTTTCATTTTCTAGTTTTTCAATTTTTTTATTAGTTTTTGGTTCTTTTTTACTCTTTAGGGTGAGAGGTGTAGTCATCTTTACTAAATTCATTATTTTAGATGCTTTAACGTCACATTAGCTTTTCTCTTTTAACAATTTTCATTTTAAAATATTAGAATTACTCATCATTCTCAACTTTCTATCTATCTTAATTTTTACTAAAAATAATATTATTTATAATTGATAATTAAAACTTAAAAATTTAATTTTATAAAAACTAACTTAAACTATTACATAAATAAATTTAAATTTAAAAATTACCAGAATGTAAAAATAAAAATCATATAAATACTCATCTTTCTAAAATTATATATGTATATATATGTATGTATGTATGTATGTATAGATAGATGGATATATATATATATATATATATATAGAGAGAGAGAGAGAGAGAGAGAGAGAGAGAGAGAAAAGAAAAAGCCAGGCGGGATAAAACGAGGTAACGAGATAAAGGAGCCGACGAGAGAAGCCACTGGCGGGAATATGAAACGATGGGATGATGTTGCCGGCGGAGAATTCTGAGGTGGCAACCCACACAGTCAGTCGGTGTGGATATACCCCTTACTCTTATGGTCATGCTTTTTATATTTAATGTAAAATAAATGTTTTCTTTTTTATTTTTTTTGTTGTCAAATTGAATTATTTTACAAATCTTATAAAATTTTTATAAGTTAGATATAAATATTAAAAAGAAATTTAAAAATAGGTAACCAAAACTTTCTCTTTTTTTAATTGTTTAAAATAATCAAGTTCGTTTGCAATATAAAAAAGGATCAAATTTAATTTTTTTATCGCTTAAGGTAACCAATTTTATTTATAATAAAAAAATTCAAATTATTTTTAACCATTTAAGATATCTAAATTATATAAATTTTTTGATCGTTTAAGGTAACCAAACATTAATTTGTTTAATCATTTAAGGTAATTGATATTTGCTTTTCTAAAACATTTACCTTAAATAAAAAATAAAGTTCGATCTTTTTCCTTTTTCAAACAAAGAATAACATGAACATCAGTCAGATCTGCAATCCGATGCAAGAACATCTAGAACCAATCTAAAACAAGAACAAGCCTGAAATGGTAGAACCAATCTAAAACAATTGAGAAGGGTTATGATTTGTTCAACAAACGCCTAGATCTTCAAACAATGATTTCTATTGGAGGCTTCGACAGAGGGCAACTTCCTAATCTCTGACAAATTCGATTCAAGTAAAAACAATTTTGGAGGAGGAGGTTAAGGCTTGTTCAAGATACATATATTGATTGATAGACAAATGTTTTATTGGTAGTTTGATGGATAGTTTATTTGATTGTCTCTCTCTCTTGCTTACAATTTAAGCAAATGAATAACGTTAAGAGACCAAACTGATGTATTTATGAAACATATAATGTTAGCCAGAAATAGCCATCCTCTACTAGCAAACCGGTCAATTTTGATTCCATTTATTTTATGAACTTTAATGTTTAACAAAGGACAAGTAACAAAAAAGTACACTTGTCATTGTCATCAATGAGGACCAAAACCAGTAAATGATCCTCCTCACCCAATTTCTCATCAACCATAATAATAACGACACTTATCTTAATAATATATATTATCATCAGACCATTTCAACTTGGAGACTCTCTGTAACTTAATCAACACACAAGACAAACAATATTTATTTAAATAAATTAAAAGCCTTGAAACAATAATATTGATTTTACACAACAAAACTGCAACATTTGTCAATGGGTTTGTAACACAAGAGCAGTTGAAATCAATCGATACCCAAACCGGAAAAGTGTTCAAAAGCACCCTGCACAAAGTGAAAGTATCTTCAAAAGTGTTCAAAACCACCAAGTACAAGTACAAACTCATCTATTTCAACTTCCAACCATAACTGCTATTCTACGTTACACACAAATACACACGATAATTCATAACAAAATCCATTTTGAAATGCTATGGCACTATCTTGTCTAAAAACTTCTAAACCTAAGTAAGTTGATATTATCCACAACATTTCCATTTGAGAATCTCAAGCAGCAGTTCCTATCCACTAAGGCTTCACTTTCAAACTTTTGACTATTATTCCATCATTCCTACAGGCAGGCATGTTCAATGGTAGTTTCATGTGTGGGGGTGAGAGAGAGAGAGAGAGAGAGAGGTTGTTTGAATGACATGAGGTTCGTGGGGTATTGGGATTTGAGTGTGCCCATAATTTCATTGGGTGTTCAAACAAATCCAAATCCTAAAAACTATCTACCATTTTAGATATCAGGATTTTCGGATTCGGATAGTCAATATTTTACTAAATATTGACCAACTATTATCATTTTAATGTGTACTTTTAAGTTTCCGCTTGATTTTATGTATTTCTTAATTAAAAATATGCATCTATAATTTTTTTAATAGTGATTTTTTTCAATTCTGAGTAAAGGAACTCTGGACACTCTCTGTTAGTGAGTATTTCCTTTTAATTTGTATTTGAATATATGAATTTGTATTTTATATATTTAAAGATCAAATCTATTAATCAAAGTGCTTTTTCGATTGCTCAAGATATCTCTTTTCAACAGAGTATATGATATGATTTATTTTTTAAAATTGATCAGGTTTTCGAATATTTATCCAAACCCAATAGTTCAAATTTCCGATTTGAAAATCCACCATCCGATTATCCGGTTTTGACCACCCCTAGATTTTCCTACTAGTCAACTTACAAGCAAGATTTATCCTCATAACAAGAAGGAAAAAAAAAAGATACTATTCGAGTATGTAGTTAAAGAAAAAAGGATAGTCCACCGCTCCATCCTCTGGGGGGGCCCACCGACTAGTCCCACGACTTACATGGAGGGGATAAATCGTATAACCCATAGTCATGGGACATTTTTGAACACCGAACCTCCACTATAGGGATGGGGAAATAATCCATCATGGGGACGGTACGTAGTTAAAGAGTACCAACATGTAGGGATACCAAATTGTCATTAGAGAGCCATTTGTGTACAGGAAATAATCCCATAGTAAATATTGATTATACTAAAATTCTGGTAACAGAGGTTCCCTCCTCCTATCTTATAGTTGCTTCAGAGTCACACTTAAGTTAAAACATCTTCATAAAAATATCTCAGTTATTATAGGGCAGTAAAAATGTCGCCCAATCTTTTTTTATCTCGTTAAAGCTAATAATATATGCAAAAACAACAAAATAAATGTGCAACTTACAGCATAGTCATCATGGACGCGCCAGATGGCCTCTCCAAGCAGGTTCGCTACTGATAAGATAGTCAGTTGAGGAAAATAATTCTGCTCAGACACTGGAATTGTATTCGTTATAATAACTTCTTGGAAAAGACCGCTTGACAATCTTTCAATAGCAGGAGGACTGCATTAAATCAAATGTTCACATGTTTCCTGAGTAACTGCTGAAGACATAAAGCAAGTACATAAACTAATGGTGTGAACGATACCTAAAAACAGCATGTGTGCAGCATGCATATACTTCCCTTGCACCTTCATGATGCAGCAAGGCTGCTCCTTTGGAGATGGTACCTATGATCCAAGAACCAATATTCAAAATAACACCTAAAAACAAACATCATAAAAGTAAACAAACTACAAGTCATAAGTAGAATGAGCTTTCTTGGCTCGAAGCTCAGCTCCATGAGAAGTTTAGTAGGTTAAGCCTTACATATGATTCTTGGAATAAAAATACAACCAAACCACATTTGGAAATTACAAGCCTGCTAAAGAGTTGAGATTAAAAAAAGATTCTAAAGTTTTGGCCCTGAATGGAGGGTAACATTACATTAAAGTATAAATAAAAAAGATTCTAGTTATACAATTATTTTGTAAAACAAATTTTTGTGATACTAAGATGTAGTTTAGCCATAGTGAGCAAAAGGCACAAAAATAATGAGGGAAATATAACAAGAAAAGGTCTATGATCTGTACCATTACCGAACCACATAAACATACATTTTAAATAGCGTAACTTTGAGACTGCAGTATAGAGTTGGTGGCAGTAAGCCCTTTTTTTCACTACCACAAGTCCACAAATTGATAATAAAACAACATTTAAATAGCATAACATTGAGACTGCAGTATAAGACTTTTTATCAGGTTCTCCACTCTGGTTAACAAAGATGACATCCTAAATTAATCATTTTTCATTCTATCAAAGTCGATGTGATTTTTCACTGCATACCATCTTGGAAAAAGAGTCTCTAGCCACATGCTCATCTTCCAAGTTAAAACAATAATATACAACGTCAGACATTGATATAACATAATGAGTAATAAATTGGGGCAAGAGAGAGAAATTTTACCAGCAGTGTCGATCATGTCATCCACCATAACTGCTACTTTACCCTTTACATCGCCAATCAAATTCATTACCTGCATCATATCAGAAAGAGTAAAGGAGGGGGGTCCGGAAGGCAAGAGAGTGAAAGAAACATAAACTTCGGCAATTCATGACTCTGAATTATAGTTAAGACGAGATGTTTCAACGTGAAGAAACAGACACGCCTCAATCAGAGAGAACTGAGAAAACATGATAAGGAACCGGTAAATTTTTGGCATTGTCACAAACAAGGGCATTAAATTATATATTATACAATGACTGGAAAATATATTTTGCTAAATTGGGTCTTCAAGTTCAAATGTGAAGCTTGTTGTCCATGGACATAACTAGTAATATGGCACTGCATTTTATAGAAATATACTAGTTTATTAACCACAAACTTTAATAAATATTGTTTTCTCACAATTATATAAAATATTGTTTTCTCAAAATTATATAAACTAAAAAATTATAAAGTAACATTGAATTTTAATATATTGAAATTTCTATTACTTGTGATATTTAACATCTATTAGTTAAACAAAAAAGATAGTCATTAATAACATTTAAGTTTGTTGTTGTTATTATAATTAGTTGATAGTTTTTTAAATGTTGATTGCTGCAATTATAATAGATCCTAAGAATAGGAACATTTTAAGGGATTTAAAAAGAAATGAACACTTATATCTATGTTGGTTTAATAATATTAATTAACATATATTTTAAAAAATGCAAATTACAAATGTCAATTGGATATGAAGGCATGAGGCATTTTTAAGGTGAAGACAAATGGCAAATATTTTGATCATTTACTAGCGCACGCACACATGTATGTATATATATATATATATATATATATATATATATATATATATATATATATATATATATAGAGAGAGAGAGAGAGAGAGGGAGAGAGAGAGAGAGAGATAAACAGAGAAAAGAGATCTTTTGTGAACACTTTATTCGTTACAAACATTATGAACAAACCCAAAATGACTTTGAATCCTATGAATCTTGTTGCAGACACTATTATGAACCCTTCTATTAACCTATGTATCTTGCTGCGCGCACACCACGTACGCACGCACACGCGCACGCATACATCTATGTATATAGGATCAAATGAGAAGCTAAATATATCTTGAGAAGTTTGAGTAGCACTGTGATTCATTTTTTTATATATTGATTCATCATGATCTGAATATATAAATAATGAATCATTAATTCCGGATTAAATAAATCAACAATTCATTACTTTTTTATACTGATTCATTCGTTTTTTATTTTAAAATAATGAGTCACAAATTCCAAAATAAGTGAATCAATATACAAAATTAGTAAATCAATATACAAAGTTGGTGAATCATAGTGTTTCAGACTCTTCTCAATACATATTTAGCTTCTCACAATAACCTAAGTCTATACGTGTGTGTGTGTGTATGTGTGTGTATGTAAGGATCAAGAAGGAACCATATCTTTCGATAAGTATATGTGGGTAACTGTCAAGATGAATAATATTTTTTTGCCTGCATATGTAAAAATTAACATTATAAGTATATGTGAATAAAAAAAATTGCATTTCATGTTCTATAAATCCATAGAAGGTTGATGTGAATGTATATATACATTTACTTACATCAACCCATCTGTACACTCAGTCACTCACATTTCATTTTAAAGATTTTACGAAACACGAAATATGAGTGAATGTATATATATACACTTAAAATGTTATTATAGGGTCAATTCCATAAAATAGCAATAGCTTTCTTTGTATTTTTACCGTTATAACAACATTATTTATTTTTTATCACTAATAACATCAACTTTTATATTTTTCATAGCTAATAGCATAAAATTTTATATTTTGTATAATTAATACTATTTATAGCATCAACCTTTTTTACTTTTGCATATAAATGGTTAAAAATATAAAAGTTGATGCTATCAAATATTATTAATGATTACAAAAAATAGATCGTGTTTCTATAAACAGTAAAAAAAATAATAAGTTGTTGCTATTTTTGTCAATTGGCCCTAATTTATACATATATATGTAAAAGAAGACGAAAAAAGTATTATTCATCGTGACCAACAGCTACCGAAACAAGTGGTTCGTTCTCAATCTCGATCTCTGTGTGTGTATGTGTGTGTATAGAGGGGGATCAAGAATTCACGATCAATAGGGTACCACATCTTTCGAAGGGTACTCGGGTACTACTAAAAAACGAAAACAGTTTTTGGTATTTTTGCATATCGATGTGTATATATATAAAGTCACATACTTCTGGGTTGTGTAAGTCTATAAAGTGACTATATATATGTATCACATATTTCTTCATACATTCACAAGGTCATTTATAAACTTAAAAGACAAAAAATGCAACTTTTCACATTTATAATGTTAAATTATACATTGAAATACCCAAAAAAAAAAAATGAGATTTTATCATTGAAAGTGGTAGACACGGTTCAAGAGAGAGCCAATCTATCGGTAGAACCAGAAGAACCAAGCCTAAAATCATTTTCCAAATATTTTTCATTTCTATGTTTAAATTAACATTAAAAGCCCATATATAAAAGTTCACATGTTTTCGAGTTTTGTAAGTACGTTAAAACATACATTCACATCAACCTCTGTACATTCACATTCACATTACACCCATTCATTCACATGGCGCTTTGGAGACCTTACAAAACTCAAAAACATGTGATTTATTTTTTAAATAGTCTTGTATCACTTATCTAAATTTGAAAATGATATAGAGAAAGTTTTTAGAAAAAAAAAAATTAAGTTTGGTTCTACTTCATTTCCCTAGTTAGCATCATGCATTAGAAGTTGACTGTCAACTCAGACAGACCGCAAGTTGGAAGGGAGAGAAGGAAGAGAGGGTGAAGGAGATATTGAGGAAGATCTTCTTTTGGAAGCCATGAAAGCACGTGTAATTGTATGATTTGTCTCTCTGGGAAAATTCTATGTACATAGTACAAACATTCATTTACATAAGATATTAGGCCTAGACATAGAAAATAAATCAATCATCACCCTAATTGACAGCCTATAATTATAATATAAAAGGTACATATTAGGAGCAAACTTAAACGATTAGAATAACAACTTATGGTGTGGTGTGGTGTGACCATGTAAGTATCAAAAGAATGTTGCTTCTTCATAATCAGAATGTCACAGGTTTCATGGTTGAAACAATATTATTGCAAAATGCAAGGGAAGGATTTGTATCCCTCCAACAATCTGGCAACTGGCAAGGCCAAGCAGCCTTGGGTAGTAATGAAGGTTACATCAACAACACAGATGGCAGATGAAGAATAGATAATGAAAATATGAAAAGAAAATAAATGATATCAAATACATAGAAGACCTTACCTCTGCAGAATTGTGTCCATGACGTCGCTTATCAACAATGGCCAATGGTGCATCAGATAATTTCTTTGCAAAAGCTCGAGCTCTAGCAACTCCTCCAACATCTGGGGAGACCACTACTAAATCCTCAACGCAAATGGTTTTGCTAGCAAGGTAATCAAGTATGACCGGCTAGTTATCAACAAGAAACAACATTAGCAACCAATATAGAAATTCAATATAGATGTGGAAATGGAATCCAAACATGGAAGTATAATCAACTAACACCAAGATGGAGGGAAAATATTACAATGAATCCCACCAATATTTCCAATCAATACCCAAAAACAATCAAAAACTGAATTTATATCACATGACTTAATCAGAATCTATACACCCACAAAAAATATACAGAATTAACCTGATCAAAAAGGTCTTAATAATGTCTTATTACCTGACCGTGTACGTGGTCAACTGGAATGTCAAAATAGCCTATAGATTGCCCAGAATGAAGATCACAAGCAAGAACACGGTCTGCCCCAGCTTCTGTTATAAGATTTGCAACAAGTTTTGCTGCGATCGATTCCCGCCCTTGAGTCTGAACCATCAGTGGAAGAAAATACATATAAAATTCAAGTTTAATAAAGCCACAGTTGAGACTACATTGAGCCCTTCTATAATAATGTCCAGATTGAAACAAAATGTCATAAAACACCATTATTTTTTTTCCAAGTATCAGACTATCCACAAATCCCTCACAAAATCTTTACCAGTATCATGTATGAACCTAGTGTGACTAGATATTTGGTTTTTCTTATTCCAATTAATTCAACGAATACTAACTTTAAGGTCAGGTTGAAGTAGAAGAGATATCTAGGCATCTAGCAAACAGCAAAGAAATCAGTAGATCATTTAATCAACACATGGAAACAAAACTGTGAGAACCCATAAACTATCACAACCACACAAGATACTTCATAACAGAATACGATTAGTAAATACCTGCAATTATAATGAATTATCTCTAGTGGAGTTAGTACGTTAATCAAGTAAAATCATGATTTCATCTACTTCGAAATAAATACTTTTTTACATCAAACAACATACTATAGAATTATTTATAATAACCTAAGAAAGGACAAACAGGAAGGATTTCTATGACCCTTGGCATTAGAAGATTAGTGTATAGATGACATAGAGCAACTCTCTCTTGCTCCTGTCGCACGAGTCAAGAACTTGAATGACACTTGGCATTAGAGGATTGGCAACTAGGTGAAGTTAAAGGAGAAGGATTTATATGACACTGGCCTTAGAGAATCAAGAAAGCCAAGCATGGAGGGAGTGTGTGATCATTAGGAGGGTAGAGAAATAAAACAAAGGGAACAAAGCTAAATTTCATAAATGGGAAGGAGCTCTGGACAAGAAAGAGGAGGAAGTTGGATGCTCTAAGCAAGAATATCCTAGAAATTCTTCATCATTTGTCCTTTCTTTGGCAATTATAACGTAGGTTGTTTATTATATAATGATACTTATTTCAAAGTGAATTAAATCGTGATTCCACATAATTTTTACCATGTTCAACTAATTTTTATCGACTTAGTTTTGGATCATTCACCATGTAATGCCCATAAATGCAGTTAATTTGTTAATGGTTCTCAAAAACAAGTGATACACAAATGTAGGGAAAACAATAATCTACATGAAAAAGATATAGTAACCCAAACGCCTAATTATCATGGTGTGTACACTCTGAAGTTGTGAACATAACTCAATTAAATTAAAAAATACTGACTTAATCCTTGTTGTTTATTCGACATATCAATAAGGAAAAGAAATCAATTAAGTTCAGGAAGAAAAAAACTTGCAAATTTGTTTTCATGATTAAATGGTATTGTTTAGCCTAGTTCTCTAGTTCATTATCTGCAATTTTAATTGCACACCACTTGATAATACGTTACCTTCCTATCAGCCCTTGCATATCCAAAGTATGGGATCACTGCGGTAACGGTTTTTGCAGATGCCCTCCTGCAAGCATCTATCATTACCAAAAGCTCCATAAGATTCTCATTTGCGGGAGGACATGTTGGTTGCACAAGAAATACATCACAGCCTCTTACACTCTCCTGCAACTGAACATATACTTCACCATCTGCAAAACGTTTTATCTTGATATCTCCAAGGTCCAGACCCATGTAGCATGCAATTTCCTATCCCACACAACCAAATGAATAAGCACGACAGGCTAATGCCAAACAAACAAAACTTCCAAAATAAAAAATGCCCATTGCAAAAGGTGCAACAGAAAAGCTTGTATCTGACATAAACAGGTACCAAAATTTGATGGTTTAATCCCATATCAAGGGATAGTAAAAAGGTATAATATTTCCCTATCATTGAAAATGAAGACACGAAAGCAACACTTGATTCTTTCACTTCCATAGTTCCATACCCATGTAGCTTGGGGCCTTTCCTTTTGGAACAATTGAATCTGTATAAAGTGGATCCAATCATCCAAATTCCAATGCATACCACCAAAACGTTCTTTGGGATTCAACAAAGTAGTTAACTTATATGCTAAAAATTTTGTTTAATTGTGAACATAAACAGAAATCTCCACTCTTCTTGCATAAATTTAATGAAGGGTACCCGCATGACAAAGACAACAATGTGTTCGCCATAGGCAGAATTATATACCTGTGAAAGTGTGGGATTGGCAGTTCCTGAAAACACCCGAAGTCTGGTTTCATCTTTCTTAACTGGATCTCTTTCAAACTCATATGGAGTAAAGAATTTAGGGGATGCTTCTTGGTTGCTGGTAAGGGTTTGTACACCAGGCCTCCCATTTTCCTTGAAGTTGACCCTGCAGCTCTGAATCCAAAACAAAAGACTTGCTATATATACCTGAATTTTTTTTATTTGATACAACTTTTTGGAAACCTATAAAGCCATGCAACTTTGTAGAATCACAAATACATGGTCCTGCTTGGTAATTTGAATTAAAAGTCCATGTGACTTTATAATCATGCCCAAACTTAACACATCCATCCTATTCTATTTGCTTCTCTGATACCACCTGTTTAATGGTCTCTTGTCAAACTTTTAAACCTAGAGTAAGTAACAGACCTCATCAAATTGATTGTATTATGCAAATACAATGATTTCACAATAAGACAATCTTAGCCATCAAATGGAATACCCACAAAATTGACTAATTTATGTAAATAATTATATCCATATTGTGTGTGCATATATATAATATACTTGCATTATTAATTAATGTGATTATATATAGCCCCGTCATCTTATATAAACATATGTCTAATTTTTCGAAGATGTAATTGTACGCAAATTCAATAAAAATAAATATTCAAATATCCTAGTTGTTATATAACCATTACAATTGTTAAATAATAGTTCAGATGGATTTTTTTCTATTAAATAAACAAGCTATGACTTTCAGTGGACTTGGACTGTAATTTCATTTCACAAAACCAATATCTAGAATTTGTTGTGTTCTACATATGTGTGCATTCATGACATTATTTTTCTTCTTGCTCCTTGTGGAATATCTTGTAGTTATTTAATTAAAATTATTTGACCTGTTGACCACCAGTAAACTGTACAATACTACAATATATCTTCGTAATTCCTGAGAAATGAAACTATTCACTTTTTGGGATTTATGCATGTACAACACTGGTTTTTTTCTGAAAGCTAGAGTGAAGTACAATACAACAGATGTAACAATGCTCTAGCCTTCGTATTCATACAATTTAAAATTTCTTCCACCTAGTTTATACTTTATAGTTGTTCGATAGAACAATTCAAAGAACATAACGTGAAAGTGCCAAAAAGAGTTTTGTATATATGTATTCAAATCAATTTCATTACTGAACACATAACACATACAGCATAACAAATAAAGAAGACAAACTGAAAGCCAGCCATTTTTATTAGCAATCAGTACATGATATCATGGACATAAACACACGCAAGCATGCATAGATATACACTGAAAGTACTCAAACACGTTAATTCGTTCATAGCAAATAGCACAAAATTGAACGTATTGAATACATACAACGAAATGCATGTGTTTCAGAACAAAGAATATATTAAATCTAAATGGTAGTGAGAGTTAGAACTCACAATCAAGGCGTTTCTTGCAGGGATAGCGGATCGAAATTTGTTCGTCGTTGCAAGATTTCCAGAAGAGAAGGCAAGAGAAGCCATCAGCTAATCGTATGAGGATTACAGAAGGAACATTCGATGAGCGTCGGAGAGAGGGGAGCAGGGGGTTTAGGGTTTCACCGTCTTTGCCAGGTTTTTCATTCAGAGGAACATATTTGCTGACGGTGTATTGCACAATTATCCGGCGGATTTTCAGAGCATAATGCCCCCCCGCCGTAATTGGTCAAAAATGAGGGTCACACAGTCGCTAACTAATCATGCTTTAGATTTAAAAAAAAATTAAATGCTTTTAATTGAAATTTATTCTTTTATCCGTTATATAGGATTTTAATAAAATTAGTTACACCCCACAAGATTTTATGGAAGAATATATTATAAGTTTCATTATTGGTTAAAGATATTTATTATTTATTATTCAAAAAATAATGATATAAAAATATCACTCATGTATGAAAATGAAATCATATGATTGGTCCGTTCTAATTAATATATGAATCACACTATTAATATTTAATAATGTATTGTCATTCTTCCTTTAACATTGTTAAGAGTCATCATTTATAATTATGTATTTTAAACATATCAATCATTCTTCTTGGTTAAATAATATATTTTACACATCGTTTTCTAATAAAATAAATAATGATTAAATTTAACATCAAGAAAATACAAATTACAGAAAATATAATTCTTTATTATATTAATTGTTTATATCTGTTATTTAATATTGATATCATTTTAAATATATTAGCATGCCCTGTTTAATGATGTATGCTGCTTGAAAAATAATTAGTTTTATGCTAATTGTATCATTACTCAAGTCTGATTCAAATGGAAAAAAATGTAAAACATCATTCATTAAACAATAATAAAGGGTGTAAAATGAAAATGGTACTAATCTAATATCGAGTGAAATGTAATTTGTCAAAAAAATTAATGGAAAACAATAAAAATATGATTAGAAAATTGATCAAAATGAATCAGAATAAAAATATAATTTATTAAAAAATAATGATACACATGTTTATAGTATGTCTTTATATTCATTTATTCTTTTGAAAGGCAGAAATTATATTACTAACGAAAGAGATAGCAGTGGACATATCAAATCATTTTAGTAATGTATTTATTTATGTAACAAATGGATCACACAATTTTCTTTCATTCCATCTCATTCTTTGGTTTTGGTTAGTGCTACCATCTAACCGAGTAATCGTGCTTGCTAAACCCACTCATTTTAGGTCAGCAAAGCATGCTGCCAAAACCCCACTGATTGCACCATCATCATGATCAAAACTCAAACAAGTGGATGGATCATCGAAAAAATTTATTATTACCGTCATCGGAAAAACATCGATGCCAAAATTTGGGTATAAATGTACCCAAGCCGTCTAATAAAACACAGAAAAATAGCTCCAGAGGATCGATCCCTTCAAGTCCAATATTACAATGAACAAGAACCCGATTGATTTATGTCTCATTTGGTGCCAACCCTGTACTATATTAATTAAATCCACAAAAAAAAAAACCACGCTTTTACAGGTTAGGTTTTTTTACAACGATCATCATTAATACAAGGTCAGGATGATGAATATATAGGAGCTGGCAGAAAAGGAAACGGGGCAACAGAAGCATACGCTACAGGTGGACGTGAATGGCTGTGTTTGACCCTGTCCGGATTTCTGCTATCCTGCTCGTGGGCAGTAGGCGTGCATGAAATGACATTGTTATCCATGGTGTTTTCAGTTGCTAACGGCTGGTGATCGTCATAAACTCGGTGAAACATAAGCCCAGACATGAAGACCGGAAGATAGAGAAGGCTTGCATGGAACATTCTTCTCGCATTTGTTTTCGTACGATTCAGTAAAAAGGACACAGCGGTTCCACTTATTGCTAGAGCAAGGAGTGATGATTCAAGACAGAACCAACCAGAAGTAATGCCCCCTGCAAAATATTCCGTATGATGAGAAAAGCAGAAAGAGAAACTCAAACTCGGTTTTCAGTAAATTTCACCATGTAAATGAGACCTACATTACAGAGTTGTATCCAGGGAGTCGTAACAAGGTGGTTTAAACTAACAAAGACCTATAAAGCAAACTGTAAACAGTCCAAATTGAAACCAGACTGATGCATTTTTGTTCATGGTACCCGTATCTTCAAACAGATGGACAATTTCTGGTTTTCTTGACTTTTCACAAGACATCTTCTTCGGAAATGTGTATCTATGTTTCTACCATCATGCTCGAACCCTTGAAAAACCAAGACCAAACAAACAACTCTTTGTCCATTCTCAGTCCTAAAAGATTTCAAGTTTGGTCTTTCTTATCTATCCTGGTTCAGGACAAATGCACACCTAATATTATATAACCCATTAAATGAAATACACTGGAATGAAAAAAGGTATGCAGCTGTAAGAATTTTTTTAGGCCCAAGCCCATTAGGTTTCTCTTCTTCAGTCTCATTTGTCTTTTATATATATACATATATATGGTCTTTATCTAAGTGTAACACTAATCCAAAATTACTAGCCATTCTTGGATCGAACCATGAAAATAATATGTTCTTCACTTTTGGTTTTTGTTTGTGTTGACTTTTCTCATGTGCCGTTTGCCCGTTTCTCAACAAATACCCAATTCTTTTGATGAGAATTTTTTTAGGCCCAAGCCGATTAGGTTTCTCTTCTTCAGTCTCATTTGTATGTGTGTGTGTGGTCTTTATATAAGTGTAACACTAATCCAAAATTACTAGCCATTCTTGGATTGAACCACGAAAATAATATGTTCTTCACTTTTGGTTTTTGTTTGTGCTGACTTTTCTCATGTGCCATTTGCCCGTTTCTCAACAAATACCCAATTCTTTTGATGAGAATTCAACCGTTTCTACCATGCATGCCCTTTACTCTCTGCAACACTTTTACCACATTGTAGCACATAGTCATTATAACTTTTATGAGAGAAACTTTGTTGATTACTTGACTTACTGGATATACAATCAAGAAGTGCTTAAACAAAACATTGTGCAATCCATTATAGATTTCCTAGTGCACAGAGAACTTACAATCATAAGCCAAGTATCCCAATGGAATCAGATATATACAGTTCCTCAAAGCCACCAAGGCTGTTCTCCTTCCCGAAGGATCAGCAAGAGAGAACATCTTAAACCTGTAATATTACACAAAGTTGGAACTAGAGACATAAGTTTTTTAATGGTAAACACACACAGAAAGGCATATAAACACAAATATGGTGTTAAAAATATCTAAAGTTGGTCTTAATTAACAATATAAAAGGCACAACAGATAAAGCAGAATCCGGTATAAAAAATATACTCTCGTCAAGAAATTTGAACAGTACTGTCAAAAAGAACTCGAGTTACTGACTTCTCTAACTGTTTGTTAATCCGTGGCTTTTCATTGCAAAAAAAATTAGCAAAAAAAATTGGTCTTGTGAAAGATCTAGAAAAGAAAATTCACAACAATTTGCAAGAGTGAGCTGCTTGCAACAAAAAGTATCAAGGGGTATCGTTTCTTTCCACTTGTATTTACAGAACTTGTCCAAAATTAGTCATTGTTGCAAACATTGCAGGATTGCTTCCTTCCTTTCCCCGGATGTCCCACAAGTGTCCTCTTTCTCAATACAATAACCAATGCAGTTCATTCGATTAAACCTGATCTTGTACTTCTATATGCCCAAAAGAAAGGACGTAATAATTTTCCCAGATGCCCCAAAATAAATGCAACATCCTTCCCATAAGTAAGACCTCTCGTTCCAAACTACCTCTTAACCCCAAAGTAACCATTACAAAGCATTGATTGAATTAATGGGCCACAAGATCCTTTTTTGTCATTCATTGAGGATTTGAGGGTCATTTTTAGATATCTGGCATTTAACCAAGTTTAGGGTCAATAATTGCAGTTATTTAATTACTTTGTAATGAAGAAAGTATTCAATAGAGAGCGTGAATTTTCATAAAAGAGAAAGGTCAGTCATATCTAGATGTTCAAAAGTTCTGCTAAAAAAACACTTCAACTTTTGTAGATAGCCAGGTACTTTTCCCTTGGTAAAAACATGAAGAAATTTATAGGTCAACTACTGTTTGATGATCACACAAAATCAAATGAGAATCTCAACATAAAAGAACTTGTTACATACCCTCCAGCTGCATAGTCGTCACGGCATAAATATGCAAGGGCCATAAAATGTGGTATTTGCCAAAAGTACAGGGCAGCAGGAAGGATCCATCCATTGAGTGAAATCTGACCAGAAGCTGCAGCCCACCTTTGAGGTGAGAAAGAAAGAGAAAAGTAAGGTACATGCTTGTTAAAGAAAAATGAAATAAACCCTCAATTGCATACTTCTTCAGTTTCAAGAAATTTGCAAAGACTTGACATGTAGTTTTTTAAAAATTGGTTGAGAAATCATCATATATAAAATTAAAAGTCTTCAGTAAGAATCTCGTGAATACATATAAATATCATAACTGTGTAAATAGGTCAAATTAATCTGAGAACCTTCCAGAAAGAGTAAATGTATGACTACCATCATATTATCATCAAACTCGTCATTTAATTTCGTTTCGAAGAGGAGAGTATTAATACAAAGAGAGGATTCCTATTAATATCACATAATTTTAGGTGATTTTCGTGGTAACATTGATGGTACATAAAGATATCCCTCCGGTAAAGAAAATGTAGTTGTGAAAAGCACGCCTAGGCTCTGAGACGTACAAGGTGCAGGCTGCTGGGCTTTTTCTTGAACAATATGTTTTAAGGAACACTGACTTATGGAAGCAGCATTGTCACATGACACATGATAGATGAAATGATATTTGTGGGGAAAAAGGATCAAAAATAAAACAAGGTATTATAGACATTGCACCTAGAATAACAAGAATTACGGGGTAACAACATAGAATGTTCCCACGTGACCATCTCACCCGCCTTGTATGGGGCAGATATAGAGTGACTTAAAGCAGGGCAGAGCATGCATAGCCGCATAGGAGTGATTTTTGAAACTGATACAGATTCAGGGGCGAATATGGATTGTATAATACATAAATGTATATGCATAACATATATTTGTATTTTCTATTGTGATTGAAGATCATGTTTATGTATCGCTTTTTGCTACTGAAACCATATATTAGTTCATTACATCAATTTTTACTCGTATTTTTTTTTCAATAATAAGCATTAAGGGTCCAATATGACCCAAAAAAACAGGTCAGGTTAAGTTATAAGGTGGGTTAATCAGGGATGTAAAAAATATGTGGGATTGTATAAAGTCAGTGGCAGGGGCAAATGTACGGTGAATATATAGGACGAGGGCAGGTATTGGAAGAATGACCCCTTCCCCATCTCTCCCACCTAAATCTTGCCAATACATATAAGTGCTAACTGCATTACATGGGTGATTAAGTGAAGAAAACTCTCATTCACAGATAATCTTGTAGTGTCCAATGACTGACCTTGGGCATGTTTACAGGCCCTAGAACTATTTGCAGAAGAAGCCATTAAAGACTAAAAAACCAATGACAATATAATAACTGCCTCTAGTAGCCTAAACTGACACAAGATTAAAAACTAACAACAATGGGCACAAAAAAAAAGATTACCCAAGAAGAGGAGGAATTGCACCAACAACAGCCCCAACCCACGTGTTCACTGGATGTATCTGCTTCAATGGTGTGTATATGAATGCATAGAGAACAAGATTTGAAGCCCCAAGTCCAGCTGCCAATAAATTAGCCTGCACAGACCTTGCCGTAAATGTTCTTGTTTTAGTATCCAAGTCAAGGTAGGCTTCAAGACAAAGAAGACTAATGACAGCTACTACAATGTCTTGCCAATTTCACATAAATGCATGAAATGAATTTGCCACCTTGCTTGCAAGTAGAGCTGTGCCAGCAAGACCAACAGAAGAAGCCCATGTAACTGCATGAGGAACAGTTAGACGACCTGAAGGTAATGGCCTTCTCCTTGTCCTATTCATCATTGCATCATTCTTAACCTCAAATACCTGATACACAAATGATGTCACTCTAATGGATCAAAAAATGCAAAATTAGGGTGCGTTTAGTTACCGAAAATTTTCAAAATTTCCATCTCACTTTTCAATAAAAATGAAAATTTGTTTACTTTAACAACAATTTCATAAATTTTCATTTCACTTTTTAAAAACCACTTTTCATATTCTCTCTCTTAATTTTCTATTACCTACCCTATTCTTTATAATACTCTCTTTCTCTCTCTTACTTTTCCATTACCTATCCTATTTTTTTATTTTATAATCACTCATCTTATTTTTCTAAAAACTAAAACTTCATCATCTAAACAAGTTTTCACTTTTCATAGAAACCCTTGTTTTTTTCTAAAAACTATAACTTGAAAACTGAAATTGAAAAATGACTAGTTTTCGTTAACTAAACGCAACCTTAGTTACCAAAAGTTTCCAAAATTTCCATCTCACTTTTCAAAAAAAATGAAAACTTGTTTACTTAACAACAATTTCATAAAATTTCATTTCACTTTTCAAAATACCACTTTTCATACTCTCTCTTACTTTTCTATTACCTACCCTATATTTTTTTATAATACTCGCTTTCTCTCTTTTACTTTTCTATAACCTATCCTAATTTTCTTATTTTATAATCACCCCTCTTACTTTTCTTAAAACTAAAACTTTATCATCTAAACAAGTTTTCACTATTTATAGAAACCCTTGTTCTTTTTCTGAAAACTATAACTTGAAAACTGAAATTGAAAAATGACTAGTTTTCGTTAACTAAACGCAACCTAAGGGTTTATAACAAATAAGGGGACCGACATACTTCTGTTACCCCTCACCCATCCATAAGTAATTTCAATATTTCATGGCATTCACCAAAAGCATGTAAATCTTAAGTGATGTAAAAAAATGCATACAAGCACGTTTATTGAATAAAAATCTTCAACTTCATATCAACGTATTTTAATTTAGAAATAAGATCCAAGTCTGACACACAACAATGATCATTAACTTGTCCAACTCTCCAACTATATCTCTGGTCTATTCTCCAAACACTGTACAATGACAACCAACGTATTCACAGAGGAGCTTGGCTCTCAACTACAGCTTTATTCCATGCCCAGGGTCTGCTATAAAACGTTCAATACCAGTGAAACACCACAAAACCCTAGAAGATAACTCCTTAGACCAGGCCATTGTCAGAATATATCCAGTGATAGATGATCAGTGTTTATCTGGCTTTGAGCCATTCTTTTTAAAAAAAAAGTGATGGATGTGAACCAATAAGAAAGGGAAGGGTAATCGTTAAATTTAAAAGGATGCACATATAGTTGTTAAAAGCTCATCAAGGAACAAAAAGTTGGCCCATAAGCATACAAGGCTATGAATTCAGTCTCTTTCTTGTTAATCACTTAAATGTACAGTTTGTACCTCCTTTTTTACTTAATACTATCTCCCTTATTGTTCTTGACTTGTGTTTCTTACATTCTTCTCCTGCCTTTTCAATTCTTTACTCCAAACAAGTGACACAGTCTAGACTCTACAGTCTACTTGGTACAACTTTTACCTATACTTGTAAGAATATATTGTCCAATTGCACTAGAAAAATACTTCAAAGGCAATATCCTATGAATTATACCTAGAACGAAATTTAATGGAACCATTTAAATGTAATACTTAAATTGAGTTGCTAGCAAAAAGAAATCAAATTTGATAGTTTGATACTTTAATACAAAGCTCCTTATACCCACTTCAGATGACAACAGAAAACAAAATAAGATGGCTTTCTACCAACCTGATTTAAGGTGTTAGCAGATGCTGCTACCATCATGGTCCCCGCACAAGTGTAACAAAGTCCTGCTAAGTCAACTGTACTACCGCTCCCCAGAACATAACCAGCTCCAGATGTAGCAACAACCAGCATGCTATAGATATAGAATAAAAATACCAGACGAAACTTGTGAAAAGTGTCATGTTTTCAATCTATTGTAAGTTTGTAACAATGAATGAAGTAGATTTGAAACAAAAAACATAAATATAGACGCCTAGAAATATCTAGCACACTAACAAAATGGGAAAAAAAATTCTGCAAATAGATAGTTATATCTATAAGAAGTTGAGATACCTACTGCTGTAAGGAAATGGCAAACTGAGATTTCTATCAGCAGTAAGTACAATGCTAGACAAAAAAACCTTTGGTGTCCTACGCATTGCTCAAACTCCAATGTTATCACATGAACTTTTGGATCATTGACACACATTATTGTTCATAACCTTAGATTCTTCAGGATGACATTTTCCACAGTTGAAAATAGGCAAGCCATTTTCAGTGGTATTCAACATGCATGTGATGTACCCCCTAAGTTTTGTAAGTCTTGCAGCCAAAGTCTTCATAAACACTAAAGCATTCAAGGTGTGCTCCTTGACTCTTGTATGGTTCACAACTATTTTTCTATACAAATACCTAGTACAAAAAAAAAAATTAGTTAACTACTTAGATTTGAAATTTTACGCATTTCACTGTTATAACCAAGTTCGGAGAAGAGTCTAAAAAATTCAAGCACGAGGCAGGGGGGTTGATGTACCACTTTGTTGGTTTTACAAAGCCGGTTAATCAGCTTAACTGTAATTGACTAATTGTGATTGCCTATTTGGCTAGCAGTTGGGCTGTCGTTCTTAAAATATTGTTAGGTTGTGGAGTCCGATTGGTCATCAGAAGGTCAAGCTGCCAAGCATGAGTCCAGGGTGTCCTTGTGGAGTTTCCAAAGACAGCATTTAGGCCCAGGCCCATATGATCTTTTCAGCCAGATTTCTTCTACATATATCCGTATTGTAATTGTAAACCTAAAAAAATCAATAAACGAGAGTAGCTGTCATTCAAATAATTTGTTAATTAAAGAGATTCACTAGTGCAACCAGAGTAGGTAATTCTTTGATCGAACCACATAACACTGTGTATTCTCGTTTTTCTGTTTGTGTTTTGCTGTACATATGATATGTGATTGCTGTTCCTCAATAGAAACAGCTTCTTAGGGTCACCTAATCAATTTGAAAGTGAGTTGTGATATATGTAATATGTCCACACGTACACCTTTGAAGTGTTCCGTTGGAGATGGTAGGAAATTTTCTTAAAGGTTGTTCTTATGAATGTTAGGTCCAAGGAGGTGTAATAAATGCCAATCATTCTTCTGTTAAGAACATAACATTATTTGTGCAGTGTCTGGAGAACATTTTAACTCCTGGCCCTAAACCTTCATACACATAGAAGCTAATACTTCGATATTTACTGTATACGTCAATACGTGTATAGGGAACAATCAGAAGGTACACTTCCAAAAGAGTAACAAATTTGCATGTTCCTTCTAGTAAAGTGACAGTGCCAAACCATGGTGAGAAACAAAAGTCGAAGTTCATTTGGTAAAAAAAAGGGAGCAGATGAAATGAGGCCAAGACTGTTGTCAAGACAAAAGAATGAATATTTCTGAAATGCCATTTTGAAGGGGCAGGCAAATATGTCAGATGAAGGTGAAAGAGCATGGTGTCTTCAACAGACTAATGATGCTTTCCATAGGACAAATAAGAGCCAAAAATACAATGGGGTGTTATAATGGAATGAAGAAATGTTTTTGATCTTGGGCATGCATTATGTAAGGTGTCTCATTCCTTAGAAAGCCCACTCTGATTCTATCAAGGAACCTCTTATATTTGGTGTCCATTTTATTGGAATGAAATTGCACGCCAATTATGTGAATAGAAATGCAAAGAAACCCAAGCAAACACCTTAATGACCCCATTGCTGAATGTAGGGTTGAAATGATTTCAACGTGACAATCATCAACAGTGAGGGACTTATTTTAGTCAGAGATGAAACCATCATCTAAATTAATCAAGTCAGCAATGTGAACAGTAAAGGATGACTGGGGTGTAACTATGGCCACCATTAACCACACACACACACATGAATAATTCGGCAATTCATGTTACAAGGAACTCAAACTCTCGTAGGAGATGGATCTAGTCTGTGTTCTCTGTTCCTAAGTTTTAAGGACAAACTACTATAGTAACTAGTACCACTTTCTCTGATTTTAATTTCCAGATATTCTGGCATGTCACTGTAGAAGGCTTTGGTTTAGTTTTGGAGATTCACAAATGGGTTTAATTTCTTTGAAGCAGATAAAAACTAGTAAAAAATGTAAGAGAGGAAACAGTTTGTATTAATAGTTGTGATATGCTATTGAATGGATACCTATGATGGTGTTAACAGTTTTGCCGCTGACATTGGAGGGGAAGTGTTGGGTTCTTCCAGTTGGTCTCTATGATTAAGAAGATGACTAACAAATGATTCATATTGTATTTTGGGTGAAAAAGAATCACCAGCAGAAACAAGCCAACACAATGAATATATAAATGAATTATTTCATTACATGGTTCAATACAATCCATCAGTTCTCTAACATACAGCCTCATTCAATTTATCCCGACCAAAAGAAACATTATAAGAATAATATCCCAACGAGCAGGAGTCTAAAAGAAGATCATGATCCCAACTCAAAACAAGATGGCTAGAGAGCATGGAACCCTGTTTTTTATGCATGTGGAAGAGTGAAGTAGGGAGTATAAGAAACAGAGTTAAATGGTTATTTATTTGTCAATAGACATCAACATATAACCATATGTCCCGTTATTATCATCATAGATAGATCAATACAACCACCATAACCGCGCCAACAAAAATTGTTAATCGAAACCTTATAGCGTCTCAGGAAACATAAGATTTTTATATTAAAAATAATAATTCTTTAATCCGCTGCAGATATATACAAGTTCATACTAGAAGTAGTAATAAATCTCTATTGTAACATTATAGACATGATCGATAATAGGAATCAACATGAAGGCGACTAGATCGATTAAGTACGGGAATTACAACTGACCTAAGTTTGGCTTTGGATAGCTCCCAATAGCACCGACCATAATGCCTTGCCATATCAACAACTTCCCTCGCCCCTAACGTCGTCGCATCGACGACATCAGCGGTTGACCCGATCGCCCGAACACGATCAAGTCCCGAAATACCTATTTTCTCTGAACCAGAAGATGGGCTCACGACGGTGGAGTTAGATCTACTGATTAATCCCGCATAACTGTGGTCAACATCGGAGATTTGCAACAGACGAAAAGGAGTTGGTTGAAGATTGAGATGGCAATTGAACTTGGATGAGGAGGAGGTGGCGAGTTGGGTGAAGTGACTCAGTGAGTTTCTTTTTCTCCACATGGCCTTAGATTCCAGGGAACACGGCGGCGAATCGCCTGGAAGAAGTGGCGGAGGGGAGCACTGCGTTGGTAGACGGACCGGAGACGATGAGGTCTTTGTTGGTGGATAATATAATGATTTTAAGCCCTTGTGTTTAGGTAATTCTACTATTCTAGTACTGTTGTTTAGAAAAACCATCATACTGAACCCTTGTGTATTTAATAAATTAGGTTTGTCACGTGTATTATATAAAAAAATATTTTTTCTTAAAACAATATAAACTTAAAATTTTTATACAATCATTGTTTATATCTTGGGAAGAATCACAAATGAGATTAGGTAAGTAAAATGAGGTTACTTTACGTGATAATTCACATTTTGTAACGAAATGAATTAAAATAATAACAAAATGTAAAAGTAACGTAAATATTGGTCGTCACATAAATGTGTTAACGAAAACGTTAGTTATTTTGATAATGTGACTCTTTTCTAGACTAAAAATAAGAAATGATTGCTTTTTTGGCTATTTTTATAATCATCCTAACTATCAACTTTAAATTATTAATCATCAATTCTAATTAGAAATTTGAGTGCATCTTAAAAGTTTGTTAGAAAATCATAAAAGATTATTGTTGAAGTTTCTTTGTGCATAGATGTCTGTAACCATAATTTCTCAGAACATGAAATTTAGGAATTCGTACTGTGTGTATCTTATCGGATATACTTTTAATCAAAATCCAAAAATTTTATACAATATTTAAAAACTTTTATATTAAACTTTTAGTAAATTTTAATTTAAAATGCTATCTAAATAATTTTTTGATGAAGTAACGTTACATCTCTTTATATTTATTTTTCAAACATAAATTAAAATAGGGTTAACACGGTAAAAACTAAAAACCTGATGAACTTTTTCATTTTTGTAATTAAGTACTTTATTTTTTTTATTTAAATCTTTAAACTATTTTTGTCTTATTCAAAAGTATATATATTTGACATGTTATAACAAGTAACCTTGGTTTTTTCCACCCGATTAATATTGGAATAAATTGACTATCTTTTCTCATTTTAGCGATTAAGCCTTTAAACTTTATGTAAAATATATATACATATATAAATATATTTTTAAATAAAACAAAAATAATTTAGGGACTTGAACAATAAAAAAGTTTAAGAACTTAATCAAGCAAAATCATCACTATTATATATGTTAAAAATTAAAAAATATATTGTAAACTATTACTGGATTATTGATTAAAAATACATGATTTTACTTCCAGCCGCGCATCTATTTGTCGTAGATAAATAAGATACACATTGACCATTGTTTACATTTCTAGATCATGTAAGTATATTGCCACAATCAAGTTATAAGATAATGGGATTTTATTAGCATAGACATAATGAAAGAATATTAACATTAGATAAAGTATCCATACTTAAATGGTTTTGATTAGACTACTTTTACTTAGTATACATGGTTTATAGAAGTTTATAATATCCTTAATTAGATGTTTAAAACGTGTTCCTTTCGATACCTTACTAGGAGGAAATGCTTTAAATGGACATTTTTTTAAAAATTGAAATTTTATTAAATAGAAATACATCGTTTAATTTTGAGATAATTGCGCAAAAAGCCTTCAATTTGTCAGCTTTTGTGATTAAAACCTCGAACCAGATTTCGTTGCATAGAAAACACCGAACTAACTAAAAAATTAGTAAATCGAGGTTTTTTCAATGGGTAACCGGTTAAAACCAGGTATTAATCCTACGTTTGACCAGTAAAAAACCTATGTGGAATAAATTTTAATTGTTGAAACCGGTTGCCAAGTATTACACATCATTTAAACCCTCGTTGATGATTTTAATTGTAATTTTTAAACAGGATTACATTATTAACGGGAGTTTAAATGATGTGTAATACTTGGCAACCGGTTTCAACAATTAAATTTAATCCACGTATGTTATTTACCGGTCCACGTAGGATTAATAAACGGTTTCAATCGTTTACCCATTGATAAAACCTTGAGTTACTGATTTTTAGTTAGTTCGGGGTTTTCAATGCAACGAAAAATGGTTTGGGGTTTTAATCACAAAAAACTGACAAGTTTGAGCTTTTTTACATCATTATCCTTTTAATTTTACACTTAGATATAGCAAACATAATGCATGTGTAACAAGTTCATAAATCATAACATATTAACATAACATCGTTTATCATATCATCCTTATGAATGGATGATGTATCATTATGTTCTATAGAATCTTCATTTCGGTATGAAATTAATACATTTTCTAGGAAGGTGTAAGTTATAAAATACGGTACTACATAATATATATTAATTATGGTACTACTTATACACAATGAAATTAATACATTCTCAAGCCATTTTTACAAATAATGAAAACCCAAAAACATCAACTACTTATGTTAATTAATTACATGCATACGTACTGGAAATTTAATCTGTAGAATGACTATATATTAGGAGGACATAACGTTATTAATTAAGAGAGAGAGGAAAAAACGCACGCACACATATATATACATGGACACAAGTTTGATACAAAATCAAATTAGAGTACATGGAAAATTGAAATGAACAATATAAATTGTATCATGTGTACATGTACATATATATATAAGTCGTAATATCGATCGAGGATGCAATTGATATTGTTTTTTTGTTTTTAATTTTAGTTAAGTTTTCTTTATGGAAGTTGAGTTAATTAGGGATGGCAACGGAGCGGGGATTGGTCATCCCGTCTCCGTTTAAAAACCTGCGGGGCCTTAACGGGGATCCCCGTCGGGTTGGCAGCAGGGGCGTCTTTTAGGGTGTGCGAGGGCTCGACCGCCCACGGCACCCTCAAATTTCGTAGGGCCTTCGCAAATATAAGCAACAAAAATTTAGGCATATAAAATTTTTCCTGTATTATGATATGGTATACGTTGTTCCTCGGTGAGTTAAAAAATGGGAATTCATTGTCCAATTAATTGCGATTGCGTGATATTTTATTTTAAACTTTCATCATCTATTTTTTGTTGTATTCACCCGATCTTTACCTATTAAAATTGGGTCTCAAAATGACCATTCTAGTTAAAATTTTAAAGACGGTTGTACATCACACATCAAACGGGCCTCCGAAAATCCATGAGACGGCCCCCCCCCTTGGTTGGCGGGGAAACCGCAGGGATTCAGGAACCACATTTATAACAGTGTTTTAATTTAAAGCGTGAATTATCTACTTTCGAGATCAGTGTTAACTAAACGAGTAAAATGTTATAGTGATTCAACCATAAAACAGGACAAAAAGAATAAAATTTATAAACAAACATTATATTGTGGGTACAAAACAAATAATATATTTATTATTATAATCTACTATAAAAAAGAAACATAACAATATATAATAGAAATATGATAAAATATTTATTATTAATGTAAAAAGTAAACGAGGTGTAATCAGTGTTTATCGGTTATTGTGGTTCGGTATCCTAATCACATTCCTATTTAAATTAATCTGGTTCAGGTAAAACTCGTCTCATTTTAATTGGTTTCTGTGTGGCACGCTCGGGATTCGGTCCTTTTTCTTTTTTTCACATCCGATAAGTGGTGAGGTATATTTACATATATATCAGGAGAGATAAAAAAAAAAGGAGATAGAGAGGGGGTGGTAAGCATAGTAGTGGGTGGGTTAGCATGGGGGTGTGCGGTTCGGTTCAGGTTTTTGGACGATCCGAACCCAAACCGAAAATTCCGGTTTTTGAAATGGAGACCTTACGGTTTCGGTCTGTTCGGATTTAACACCCTGGTTTTTTGGTTTTTATTTGCTTTTTGATTTTTCGAACACGGTGTGGTTGTTTGTGTCAAACCGCGAAAAAGCCTTAGACACTTTTTTTACTAAAATGGAATGTTTTCGTTCGAAGTTGAAGCACTATTGATATCACTAAAAATATTGTTTATGTTTGAATTTTTTAATCAACTTATGTGTTTGTTGATACTGTCGAATGAAGAAATTGGATATATATCTAACGGTAGTTGTTTTTACCTCATTTAGTTAATTTACGCACACTTCAGGCTTTTGAAGGAATTTGAGTAATTTTATCAGGTACAATATAATATCATGTTTAGCCAATTAATCATTCGAGCAGTATCTACTTCCTATACTTACCATCAAGCAGAACTATGTATAAGGGTCCCATGAATTAACAGTTTTAACATCATAACTATCATTCTATTATAATTGCACACACAGGTGATCCTTAATATAGGAAGTAGAACGTAACAATTAATATGAGTAATTGAAATAACTCAATAATAGATATAAATAGTTAGAAACAAGAACATTCTTTTAAACCCGTTCGGTTCGTGTTGTTGAGAGTGAATCCGAAAACCAAACCATGTTACTTTACTCCGGTGATTTCGGGTTCGGTTTGTGGTTTTGTCGGCGTATGTTTTTTTCGGTTTTTTTTGTTTTTCCCCGGTTCGGTTTGGTGCCTCACCCTCGCAGCTATGGCCTCGGCGGTGTTTAGTTTAGGTTAAATTACCAAGAGGACGCCCCACATGGTCAATAAAAAAGACCAGTCGGGTATAGGGATTGTATGTTCGCTGCACAGCAAGCAGTCTAGCTGGGGAGTGGGCTTTCTTCTCGCGCTGCCTATGGAAAGTCTCCATTTTGATCCTTTCTTAGGGGGTGTTTGGGTTGTGAAATGAATATAAACAACGCCCCATTTGATCTTTGCATTCAGACGTCATCTCATAGTATACATGTTTGGATACAATAGTTAAAAGAAAGGAGTTAGCTCATGTAGGATTTTAATTCCCCGCTTCTCCCCTTTCCATAAGCCATCCATACCCCTCACATTTCAAAATCCTATCATGTTAAATCCATCATTTTAAATTCCATGCAAGCCAAACACACCTTATAAATCCCCATATGCCAATTTGAGCGCCGACATGAATTATTCATCGCCCCTTAATATATAAAATCAATCTATATACCCTATTTATATAATCATGTATGTATAGATGAAGCTGATCGAAATAATACCATTATTATTTCGTTACAAATACAGGATGAGCGGCAATCCTAGCACTAGCAGCACCGGTGGCGGTGGCGGTGGTGGTGGTGGAGGAGGAGGAGGACCATGTGGAGCTTGCAAGTTTCTAAGGAGGAAGTGCTTGGCGGAGTGTATATTCGCACCGTATTTCGAGTCGGAACAAGGAGCTTCTCATTTTGCTGCGGTGCATAAAGTGTTTGGTGCTAGTAATGTTACCAAACTCCTTATGCATATTCCTCTTACACACACACACATTTGCTATGAGAGGCAAGCTGACTCAACGAGATCCTGGTTATGGTTGTTGTTCAAATATCACGGCGGGGTTTGACATGGAGTCGTGCCGTATCCGTTACGGACTAGATATACTGAAACAAACAAAAGGAGCTAGTTAAAGTGGCCCCAAGTCCCCGGAGCCCAGAAGCCACCTCCGAACGATCATCAGATTTTAGTATGTAAACTTGTTCTAGCAGAAAAATAAATGAATGGGCGTCATATAGCACATAATAACAATGTTGCCAAGGAAGTTAACACTAGAGTTAGACAATAATAATTATAATCTCTGGAATCTGATTATTTCAAATACCCGGTGGAAATGACGAGTCACGTCCATGCAACGAAGAATACCTGATATAGGGTTGGCCGGCATTATAGACTTTAGTCCTACCTCGTGCCGTGGCGCGCTACACCAAGAGAGACGGAGAGTGAGGGAGCATTATTAGCGCCGAGATAGTGCCATGAGATGGCAAAGTGGCGACGGAGTGGGGGTGTTGTACTGTTTTAGCGGTCGGCGGGCGGATTTTGTGTTTCTGTGGTGGCACATCGGTGGATGGCAGCGGCGCTGAGGAGCTGTAAAAGTCGTTGCCATGGTTCGTTTGTGGACGAGAGAGGGAGAACTAACCGAGGGAGATAAAGTCCCAGAGAGCGAGTAGTGGTTGGTTATTCGCCGGCCGGAGAACGGCGGAGCGCGCGTCGCCGGCGGTGAGCGACCAGTGGAGCAAAGAGGAGAGGAAACCAGCCAGGATTAGCTAGGGACCATGCCATTCTCTAGTGTTTTTCCCTCCCTTTAGATAAAGCCACATCAATAAACCGTGGGGCTTTTGGGATCCTTTACCAGACCCTAGCTATTCCAAATATCGAACCAGGATCCAAGATCCCCCCAGATTTCAGAGTGATTGGTTTTATTCAAGCCAATAACTTTGTGACTGAGATGCGACCTATACCAATGATTGATCTTAGAATCCAGTTGTTCATCAGTAGACGATGACCTACAAGAAGTAACACTAAGTCAGAGAGCCACAAATCCGTACATATGATATATATACTAGATATTATATATAATATATATAGATATATATATATATAATATATAGATAATATAATAACAAAACAGTACTAAATAATTTGTACTTTTGATCATGATGATATCTAAATAAAAAGTTTAACCTGAGATTATTGTGAAATTAATTACGCGTCGTGCTGATTCTGCCTCTGTTGAGTTTGATGGTTTTGGATTTGTACTTTGTATTTCCCTTCTTGTACCTGAAATTATGAACCATCTTTTTTGTACTTAAATAGCACTTCAAAATGATCCTTTGGATGCCGAAAGCATGCAACTCTTTGCCTGGAGGCAGGTCTGTCTTTCATAAGAAGGCATGCGACCACCCCCTTGAGGGAGTGATCTGTCCTTTAATAACAAGGCATGCGACCACCCCCTTGAGGGAGTGATCTGTCCTTTCATAACAAGGCATGTGACCACCCCCTTGTGGGAGTGATCTGTCCTTTAATAACAAGGCATGCGACCACCCCCATGAGGGAGTGATCTGTCCTTTAATAAGAAGGCATGCGACCACCCCCTTGAGGGAGTGATCTGTCCTTTAATAACAAGGCATGCGACCACCCCCTTGTGGGAGTGATCTGTCCTTTAATAAGAAGGCATGCGACCACCCCCTTGAGGGAGTGATCTGTCCTTTAATAACAAGGCATGCGACCACCCCCTTGTAGGAGTGATCTGTCCTTTAATAACAAGGCATGCGACCACCCCCATGAGGGAGTGATCTGTCCTTTAATAAGAAGGCATGCGACCACCCCCTTGTGGGAGTGATCTGTCCTTTAGATACAACATCCTTGGGGATGATAAGTATATGAATGCCAAAAGCTCCTCCCATCGTGTACACCGCGTACTCCTGCAAAAGGTTAGAAATGTATTTTCTAATTTTTGTCAGTCATAACCATCATGACAATGATCTCATATATTACGAGTACTTAGAAAGCTACAATAACTAAACAGAGGTAAGATCAAACCATATTTGACATGTTGAGAGGGTCTGTCGAAGTACCGCAATCAGTATCATATAGGTCTGTCGAAGTAGCGCAAAGCCTCTGGAGCTGGTAGTTTAGTTCTGACTTGAAGTACGTTGCTTGATTATGTAATACTGGCTCCATAGGTTTAAAATCAAATGAAACACAACTCCCCATATGATGATTCTACCATGCTCCATAACAAAGGGATGCACTAACAGACAGATTTTTCAAGCCCCAGTGTAAACAAGAAAAATAAGGTGCTCAACAAGAGCAGGTCCATCTTAACAGTCATGACCCTAAACAACTCAAAATATGAACTAGCACTTAATAAACAAGTAGGCCTTAAAATTCTAAGGGTTAGGTTAGTTAATCAGTGACATTGCAAACCTTAAAGGGTGAAATCAAGTAAGAATCAGACTCACATAAGGATGTTGTCAGGCTAATTAAGGTTATTCCATTAATCAGAAAGGTCTACAATGATCCATATAATCCAATATTGCCAATCAGAGTAGGTAAACAATCCTGAACATAGCTTAGGATGCCCATGACCCATGGTTTGTCTAAAACAAACAATTACTTACAATCCCTTGGAATGAAAATTTAACCACAAATCGTCATCACATCAATTATTGTGAATGTAAAATCAACAGGTTCATCAAACTATATGTACTTTCATTTATTTTTTATTTTTAACAATACAAAAAGTACTAACGACACAACAATTTTCCTCATAATGCATTAATTAACGACGATTAAACAAGCTTAATGTTAATTAATAAGTTAAATGGAATTTGAAGTAATTAAAAATGTAAGGTAATAAAAGTTACAATTAAGTCATAAGTTTTAATTATAAAGTTTGTAATATTAATATAAAAGGAATACAAGTTTTGTGGTCAATTTGTGAATTAAGCAAATTTTATTTAAATAAAAACCCAAAAACTTATTTCCCTGCTCATTCATCAATTTGGAAGAAATTGAGAATTTCCCAAACTTTTTCAAAACTTGCGGCTTCATTTTTAATCCATCACAAGAAGCTTAAACAAAATCAAAAATCAAGACAAGAATCATCAAGCAAGTGATAAGCATCATAAAAGTATGCAAGAGTTCCAAGGTAAATTTCTAATCAAAAAGTGTTCTTTTGAATGTTTTGGGACCTACGGTCCCTATAGGTTAATCATGTTTCAAATGACATCAGAAATCATCAAATTGGAGATGGATTACTGTTGCAACAATTAAATAAAACTCATGCATGCAATTAATATGTGGTTAATTGAAGATGCTAGCATTTTGAAGGGTTAAAATCCATGTTTCTGCATTGTGTGTGTATTTATTTCTGTTTTATGAGTCAGGGAGATGGCCAAATGAAGCCATTGGCCTTCTGCATGGCCCTATTTCATGTTGATTGTTGGTCTTATAAGAGCCTAAAATCACCTTTATACTACTGTTTTTGCTACTAGAAAATTTAAAAGAAAACAGGAAATAAAGTGCAGGTATATATGAAAATACTGGTTTACCTATTTTGGATTTTGCCAAATCCTGGTCAACCGGGTTCTTACTCGCGATGGTTGGTACATTGGCTACACTAGATACTAGCAGCAACAATGTGTACATCTCAGATGATCAAGTAGTACTGACTTTTTGTTGCATTGATATTCTATAGGCTAATAATCTAACTGGATTTGCTTCAAAAAAAAAACATTTTATCAGCACTAGAACCACGAGAAAGTATGATCAGAAAAGAAAAAATACACATTAAACCAATAGAAGTATTATTATAGAAATATATAATTACTCGGATTGGTTTATCACTCCAATATGCCTTCACAGATCTAGAAATTTTAATGCACTATTTAATTGACAACGGATACACAAATATCCAAACAATGCGTCGGAAGTATATATATGGATCTATATACAACCGACAAAAGTAAAGCATGTTTAGTTTTACTTGAATCATTCTCTGCGGCACATAAGCTGATTAAATCCATAGACAACTAACCTAGCTGTTAACTGTTCTATGTAACAGTAATTAAATCACAAACTAAACATACAATCTCTCCAATTGACATATTCCATTTTTCCCAATACAAAACAGAATTTGTTCGTTGGATTAGGCATGAAAACAGAAAGATATCAGCAGTCCACAACAGCAAAATAAAACCAAGTATTGTGTGTGTTTTGTGTGCAAAATTTGTTGCAATACACAGTGAACAATCTGTGCTTTGATTTATCTGCTGCATCTTTCTGCCCATGACTCAAATCTAATCAAACTTGTGATATTTTGGGTGCTGAAAAACAGAATAAATATCAGAGTATGTGTGCAGTGTTTATATTTTGTGCTTTGCGCGAACGTAACAGCAGGACATCATCATGAATACAAATATGTATAAAATTAAATAAAAGATAAGCAACATTAATGAAAGATCACAACAGGCAGAACCTAGAAACGAGACCAGAACACGAAGGCTAGTTGTTCGAGGTCCCACGGATGGCGCCATTTGTTCAAGCGTAGTCCGGCGGGGTTTGACATTGGAGCCGTTCCTTATCGTTCCCGGACTCGGATCATAGCTGAAACAACAAAAGGAGCTCGTTAGAAGTGGACCCAAGGCCGGAGCCCCGGAATCCACCTCCGACGATCAAGTCAGATTTAGTATGTAAACATGTGTTTAGCAGAAAATGAAATGAATGGGGCGTAATATAGCACATAATAACATGATTTACCAAGAAGTTAACAACTAAGATTTAGACAATAATAATTATAATCTCATGGAATCTGATTATATCATACCGGTGGAAATGACGAGTCACGGTCATGCAACTAAGAATACCTGATATTAGGATTTGGCGGCATTAATAACTTTAGTCCTACCTCTGTGCCGTGGCGGCGCTACACCAGAGAGAGACGGCGAGTGAGGGAGCAGTAGTTAGGCGCTGAGATGAGTGCCAAGGGAGATAGGTAGAGTGGCGACGGAGTGGTGGTGTTGGTACTGTTTGAGCGGTCAGCGGCGGATTTGGTTCTGTGGTGGCACAGCGGCGCTGGAGCTTAAGCCGTTGCCATGGTTCGTTGTGAGAACGAGAGAGGGAGAACTAACCCGAGGGAGATGAAAGTCCAGAGGAGTAGTGGTTGGTTATTCGCCGGCGGAGGAACGGCGGAGGCGGTCGCCGGCGGGTGAGACCTGGAGCAGAGAGGAGAGGAAACCAGCCAGGTTACTAGGGCATGCCATTCTCTGTGTTTTTCCCTCCCTTTAGATAAAGTCCACATTCTAATAAAACGTGGGCTTTTGGGCTCCTTACCAGACCCATATCTATTCCAAGTATGACCAATATCATCAGTTGTGTTTCTCGAATCTTTGCCCTTCAACAACAGGTTCATATATCAATCTCTCTCGCTTTCTATACATACATACAAACATATATACATAGTATATGGATGCTCATTCACACACACATATTGTATCATTACATCTTGTTAAAATTGACAAAAACTTCATAAGCAACTTAATTAAAAAGAGTAATATATTTAATGTATGACAAAAAAAAAGTCAATAATTGCATGAGAAAAATACAAAATATATTTGGTGTTATAGCTAAAAATAAAAGAAATGGTTAGAATAATATATGTAAAATATTAATTATTATCTATATAATAAAAGAGAGCACGTTAATGACGCATGTCGCCTCCACGTTTAATCTGAAAAATAAATATAAATATAAAATAAAAAGATAAATTTAAATATACAATTATTATTTTTTTTAAACTTATAAATATTAATAAATCATTAACTCTATTTAACATTTATCATCATTCAATATTTATTACATTTCTCATTATCAAATATTCTTTGTTATTATTATAAATATAATACAAATATATCTAAATTACATCTTATATATACTTGTCTATATGTCTGATTAAAAAATATTATGTGCTTATAAATTTATTAGAATATATCAAACATAAATAAAAATTATACAAATAATATTAAATATGTAAACTAGTAAACATAATACAATATTAATAATATCATATTTTATAACATTTCATTTATTATTATTATTATTATTATTATTATTATTATTATTATTATATATAAACATTATGTTATATAAGACTACTTGTAAAAAATTACACATAAACACGCACTATAACTATGTGACACGTGCATGTTCACATGAACTGCACTGTTGTGAACGTATGTTCACACTAAGCATGTTCACGTGAATTTTTTTACATCCACATGATTTTTTAGAAGCTAGAAAGTGTGAATGTATTCTTTTACAAACAGGCTTATATTATTTGTATCTAAATGAATATAAAAAAATTTTAAAAAAAAATTCCGGAGCATGAACACATCTGAAACCCGTGTATTCACTGGTACTCACGGTACTCTGCATTTTTTAGGTATACGAACCATATTATATATATATATATATATATATATATATATATATATATATATATATATGTATATATGTGTATATATATATATATATATATATACACACACATATAAGGGGTGGGTTCAATGAAGAACCTCCATGCATCGGAAAATCAGTGAACCACTTTATAGTCATTGGATCAGGAGATGCATAATGCAAAAATCTTATGCATCACGTAGAAATAATGATACATCGCACAAGAATTGTGATGCATTTGTGATGGTGCATATGGAGGTTTTCTGATACATGTTGATTTTTCATTGAATCTATATATATATATATATATATATATATATATATATATATATATATATATATATATATATATATATATATATATATATATATATATATATATATATATATATATATATATATATATATATGTATATGTATATATATATATGTATATGTATATATATATATGTATATGTATATATATATATGTATATGTATATATATATATTTATGTAAGTAAGTTCTATAAGGTACCTTAATTAAAAACCCAATGTGACAAGAGTACCTTGAAACATTTTTTTACGTTTCTTAATGTTTTTTTATATTGATATGTCTAAACCAATACTAAAAGAATTTTTACCAAAAGGACCATACCTTTATATATAAAGATTCAAAAGATAAATTAAGTGAATTTATGGAAATTTTGTGTGAATGATATCATTCACACGAATTTAACGTAAATAGCCGACTATTCACTGAACTTTTTCACATAGTTTCAAGTTGTGTTTGTATGTGATTTTTTGTAAGTGTCTTATATTGTTAATTTAAACAAAATTATGAAAAAAATACTTAAAACATATTTATTTGGGAGGTATTATTGGAAGATGGATTAACGCAAATCAAGGGATGAATAGAAAATCAAAGTTGAATAGTTTGTCACATTGAGTAACCTTGAAGCTTTGGGTTGTCACCTCGATCCCTTCTTTTCTCACATTAATTTTTTAAATTACACATCCAATTCATACTTAATTATATATTATTAACATGAAGACATGAAGAATGCTGCTAATTAATCAAATTTTTTATTGTGTTAATTAAATATCAATGATTCGTGTGTGTGTATATATATACATATACATATACATACACACACATACACACACACACACACACACACACACATATATATATATATATATATATATATATATATATATATATAGATTGAGGTTCAATTGAGAACTTTTGTGCATCGGGGCACCTCGAGGCACTTTTGTGCATAAGATAATCTAACAAGGGTGCACAAAGGACATTTAGGGAAAACTAAAGATATGATAATTAATTTATTTTTAAAAATCATTAAAAGATACTTAGGAGTTACATTTTGAATTAAAATCTCATAGTAACTAAATTCCTCATTTTCCTCCCCATCTCTCTCTCTCTCTCTCTCTCTCTCTCCCCCTCTCATTTTCTCTCTAATCGTGTTCTTCATGATTTTGATGGTGATGATGATTTGAAGACGAAGATTAACGATGAACAACGATGATGATGAACATGAACAAGAGATGCAACCGATGATGATTATGAAGAACACGATGCATAGATGGATGATGAACGATTAATAATGATGATGCATAGATGGATGATGAACAATGACGATGCATAGATGGATGATGAACGATGAACGATGAACAACGAAAAATGATGATGCATAAATGGATGATGAACAATGACGATGCATAGATGAACGATGAACAAGTTGAACACGATGCATACATGAATGAAAAAATATGAACGACGAACACGATGCATAGATGAATGATGAACAAGTTGAACACGATGCATAATGAATTTGTGTATTTTTTTTTGTTAAATGCATCTTTTTTGAACACGATGCATAAATAAACACGATTACGATGAAATGCATCGATCTCTTTCATCTTTTTTTGAATTTGTGTAATTTTTGTTAAATTTGGAAATGTATCAATTGAATTTATTTAGCATTTATTATTTGATTATTTGTTGAAATATTAAATTTAATGAGGTGTGCACATTCCCCAAAATGCCCTTCTTTGTTTTATTCTATAATGCACAAGATGCATCAAATTGTCCAACTATTTACCCTTTTGCCATTAATCTAATCCATACAATTTTTTGATCTAATGGATGATATGGGTTCTTTTGTACCTCGGTGCATAAAAGTTCTCAATTGAACCTCCCTCTATATATATATATATATATATATATATATATATATATATATATATATATATATATATATATATATATATATATATATATATATATATATATATATATATATATATATATATATATATATAAAGTTAAGTTAATTTGTTGAGGTGGTATTGACAATTTCTTATTTTACCAAAAAAGTAATGTAAGCTAAATCAAAGAATAGAGCTTTGTACTTGTACCCCAACAAAAAGAATATAGAATATTTCTTTTGGCCTTAAATTTCCAGTTGCGTCTAAGCAACCTTTTCCTACTGTTTGTTCTCTGAAATACAATTTACATTGTAATTATTTTACAACAACACGACAACCTAGTTCGTTAATTTGTAATTTATAGATATACTAGTTTATAATCAGCGTAATACACGGATATTTTAATATATATAAAATATAATAAATTAAAAAAGTCGAGATATAAGTATTATTTTTTTAAATGAATGTATATAAGAATGATATTAATATTTATTATAACCTATTAATTTTATATATTTCTAAATATATATGAATAGTAATTATTATCTTTTATTTTTTTTAACTTTTATAATATTATATTATAATTAATAAGTTAGTAGAGTATTAGATTTTGTTTGATTTGATTTGAATTTAAAAGTAATTATATTACATTTGGATGAATATAATTTAAATTTCTTTATTATTTTTAAAACACATAAATGTCATGTGTCGATTCATGATGACGACACGTGGCTTCACAACAAAATAAGTATAGTTACTCTTTTATTAGTATTTATTATAGATTTATAGATTATAAATTATAGATATAGAATATGGTTTGACAGAGTATCACTCAATATGCAGCGCACCAAAAGGTACCACATTTAAAATTTTCATAAACATGTTTTAATTAACATTATGAAGATAATACACATACATTCACATCTCCTAAGATAAATTAGATTAAATCCATATTATTATTTTTAAATTTAAAATAAAATACATTTTATTATTTTTAAGATAAATACATTTGAAAATAAAAATAAAAGGTAAATACATATTATTATTTTTAAAATAAAATACAAAATAAATATAGTTCATCATTTTAAAGATAAATTTTAATAATAAATTAAATTAAAAGATAAATACAATTCATTATTATTTCTAATATCCATAAACACTAGTAAATAATTAAGTTTATTCATTATTTGACATATAATTTTAAAATAAATAAGACAAAAAATATAATAATAATAAAGAACATAAATAATAAATTTATATAAACAATATTAAATATTTATAAAGTAAACATAATACAATATTAATAAAATGATATTTCAATACATTTTATTATTGTTATTATATATACATACATACATATATATATATATATATATATATATATATATAAACATTATGTTTTACGTGAAACTAAAATTTAAAATTATATCGAATATATATATATATATATATATATATATATATATATATATATATATATATATATATGTATATATGTATATATATTAGAAATAAAAAACTTAAAAGAATGTTAAAAAGATGAAATTTTTTTGCGTATATTTAAAAAGATTAATTAAATAATATCTCTAACAAATAATTATACTTTTGTGTATATTCAAACAAACCAATATAGGGTTTTCACATTTGCTTCGATTACTATTCTTTGAAAAGGAATGCTAAATAATAGTTTTTGAAACTTCTAAGTTCTAACCAATGAAACATTTAATTTTGTGATTCTAATTAATATTGTAAAATATTAAAAAACAGGTGATGAATTTACAAACAGAGCTATCTTATTTTCAAGCTCACTTAGCGACACTAGAGGCGACAACTCATCCACCACCGCCACCGCCACCTCCACCACCCGAGTTACAATTCTCACAGACCAGATTATCCATCACCGACCTCCCAACCACAACATGCATGCCTATTGCCTACGATTTGTCATCACTTTTCGATCCAACCTTGCAACCTTCTTCTTGGACCATGCAACAGATGCCTCATCGCCATTTACGTGGTGGTGCCACCACCACTGCACTGCAAGGAGGCGACGAAATGTCAAATAGATTTGTATCAGTGGCATGTAGCGGTAGAACGGCTGCTGCATCAAATAGTATAGAAGATGACTATATATGAGAGTTTGAGTTCTTTATGATGAGTAGGGACTAGTGATTGACAAAATATTATGTTTGAAAACTAATTTATATATATATATATATATATATATATATATATATATATATAGGAAGGTTCAATTGAAAACTTTTATGCAGCGTGGTACAAAACAACCTATATCATCCATTAGATCAAAAAATTGTGTGGATTAGATTAATGGCAAAAGGGTAAATAGTTGGACAATTTTATGCATGTTGTGCATTATAGAAACAAACAAGGAAAGACATTTTGGGGAATGTGCATACCTCATTAAATTTTGTATTTCAACAAATAATCAAATAATAAATGCAAAATAAATTTAATTGATACATTTCCAAATTTAACAAAACACAAATTCAAAAAAAAACATGATGGAGATCGATGCATTTCATCGTTAATCGTGTTTATCTATGCATTGTGTTAAAAAAAGACGCATTCAACAAAAAAATACACAAATTCATTTATGCATCATGTTCAACTTGTTCATCATTCATATATGCATCGTGTTTGTCGTTCATATTATTCATTCATCTATGCATCGTCATTGTTCATCATCCATTTATGCATCATCATTTTTCGTTGTTCATTGTTCATCATCCATCTATGCATCGCCATTGTTCATCATCCATCTATGCATCGTGTTCTTCATAATCATCATCGGTTACATTTCTTGTTCATGTTCATCATCATCGTTGTTCATCGTTAATCTTCGTCTTTTAATTATCATCACTACGAAAATCATGATGAACACGATAAATGAGAAATGGAGAGAGAGAGAGAGAGAGAGATGAGGAGAAAAATGAGGAATGTAGTTAATATGATATTTTAATTCAAAATGCAACTCCTAATTATCAATTAATGATTTTTAGAAATAAATTAATTATCATATCTTTAGTTTTCCCTACATGCCCTTTGTGCACCATTGGTGGATTATTCGATGCACAAAAGTTCCTCAAGGTTCTCGATGCATAAAAGTTCTCAATTGAACCTCAATATATATATATATATATATATATATATATATATATATATATATATAGAGAGAGAGAGAGAGAGAGAGAGAGAGAGAGAGAGGTGGGTTCAATGGAGAACCTCCATGCATCGAAGAATCTTGAAGAACCTCCATGCACCACCACAAATGCATCACAATTCCCCCGTAATGCATCATTATTTCCACGTGATGCATCAAATTCTCGAGTGATGCATTGATATTTACATTATTTCCACTTGATGTATCAAATTCCCGCGTGATGCATCGATTTCTACGTGATGCATTTCAGTTTTCCTAGCGATGCATTGTGGTTCTTCAAGGTTCTTCGATGCATAAGGTTCTCCATTGAACCCACCCCTATATATATATATATATATATATATATATATATATATATATATATATATATATATATATATATATATATATATATATATATATGGATAAAGTGGACTTTTATTTACACTATTTTTAATAACTTTTTCTTAAGTTGTGGTAAGTTAATATCAATCATCCATCCATACATATAACAAAAATCGTCTTTCAACATATAGTTAAGTGTACAAACTATTATTCAGTACGTTTAAATTTCGTAATAATATATATATAACAAATGAGAACATAAATTGACACATTTTAGCATCATATTTCAACCTATAAGATAATATAACTAGTTTATGTACCCACATATTACGTGGACAAATTTTAATATATAATTTATTATATAAAATTTATGTAAACATACAGGTTCATTATTATATTTGATATAATGTTTTTATAAATTTAAGCTAACAAATACATATAGTTACATTATGTAAAAGGATAATGCGTACATATGGGTGGTAATCTCTAATTCTTTATTTTTAATAACAATAAATTTTATATAGAAACTAGTATAGCGACCGTGTGTACTACAAGGATTGATTTTATTGATTTGAATATGTAAACGTATAAAAAGTTATAACAAATGAGATGAATAAAATATAAAAAAACGATGTGGATTAATCACATGCGATGAATACATTAAGAAAGAACATTTGATGGGCTCAATTTTGCAACATATATGGCATACTCATGAGAATCCTTATAAACTTATAACATGATGTGGATTATTATTTATTAATATTAAACCTTACAAAGGGATTTTGGTAACCTTGCACCAAAATCCCTATAAAATAGACAAATGATTATTTAATTAATTTTAACATAAAAATTGTAGATTACACATAGTCAATTGGCGATTTGTTCAAGTGACAAATGAAAGTCATTTACTCTTTTAATAGAATAGATTGATAAGCGGAAAGTACATGTACCCTTTGAAGTTGAATTAGTCAAAACCCCATTAACACCAATGACCTACCTTAACCTACGAAAGTACTATAAAAGAGAAAACATATATAGTTCTTCTTTATCATATTGTTGTAGTTGAAAATCCTTTGATGATATTATACTCCCTCGTCTCTTCATCTACAAGGAGATGTGCCTGTGTCTCCTTCCACCAATATTCATGGTACTCACCTTCATAAGCAAACCCATCTCCTACGGATCACATTCCAACACGGACCTCCCCAACTCTCGAATCCTCTTCTGAATCCCTTTTCGGTGTTCCCAAAATTCTGAAACCAAAAAACCAATACGAAAAACCCAAAAACCGTTCCGATTTGAGGTTAACCGAACCAGTTTTTTCTATTATTTTCGGATTAGTTAACTGAACCGGAAAAAACCTTCAGTTTCAGTTTCGTTTTAGGTTCACGATTTTGGTGACGGACGGTTAACTAGAAAGACCAAAATAAAATTAATTTTAGAGAAAATTACTGATTTGGTCCCTGTGGTTTGTCCATTGTTGCTGGTTTGGTCCTTTAAGATCAAAAATTACTCCGTTGGTCCTTATGATTGTATTTTTGTTTCATGGAAGGTCCTTTTCATAAACAGCCGTTAAGTATCAACGTTAGTGAAAGGGTATTTTAGTCTTTTACCTGCTCTCTCTCCTCACCCTTCTTTTCATAAATGCTATCTGTTATGGTGCTAAGCTTATGATTCCAGGTTTATTGAGGTTCGAAAATGATATTGAGAATGGAGAGGAAGTGGTGTTGATGACTACCAAGGGGGAGGCAATAGCTTTAGGGATAGCGGAGATGACTACTGCTGCGATGGCTACTTGTGAGTTGTGACCATGGAGTTGTGGCCAAGATCAAGAGGGTGGTGATGGATAGAGATACTTACCCAAGGAAATGGGGGTTGGGTCCTACAGCTTCGATGAAAAAGAAATTGATTTCTGAGGGGAAGTTGAGCAAGCATGGAAAACCGAATGAGAAGACCCGTCTGAGTGGATGAGGAATCACTACTACAAATCGAAGCTAATGCAGCACTTTTGATGCAACACATTTAAAAATTGTTGCTTTTTTATCTAAAGCAACACATTGACAATAAGTGTTGCATATAATGATTTAATGCAACACTTTTTTTAAAGTGTTGCCATTTTTACTAAAAAAAATGCAACAATTTTCTAAAGTGTTGCAATTTTTACTAAAAATTGTAACATTTGTTTAAAGTGTTGCATATTTCAATAAAAAATGCAACACATTTTTAGAGTGTTGCAAAATGAAACACATTTTTAAAGTGTTGCATTTATAATGAAAAAATGCAACACATTTTTAAAAACATATAACATTTTTTTAAGTGTTGCATTTATGATAAAAAAATATGACATGTTTTTAAGTGTTGACTATACTATTTTTTCTTGTTTTGTAATTTTGATTAAAAGATACACACAAAAGTTTAATGTCTGATTTGTTAAGAATAATAAAATACAAAATTTGATATTACATGTTTTATTCTTTTTTTTAAAAAGAGTGCAATTAGAAAATTGGTTACAAATTTAAAAAGATTTCAAGTTTTTTGGGACAAGAAGTTGTCTCTAAAAAGTGGGCGAAAAATTTTCCCTCCCTGGTAGCAAGTGTGCCATTTTTTTAAAGCTTTTTGAGACCAAAAGTGGTCTTTGTAAATTAAAAAAAATTATTAATTATAAAAGAGTTTTATTTAAATTATTTAGAAAGGATATCCTCTCTAAAAGTTAAACTATATTAAATTAACAAATTATATCTTTAAATAAATATATTTATCTAAAATTATCAAAATTTAACTATTCTGTAGGTTTTTGTTTGGCACCATGACTCCCTCTCACCGCCCTTCACAACGTTTTCACGCAACACCCTCTCTGGCGGATCGATCGTCCTCTGGCCATCTCTTTCTCGGTGACACCATTCCTCTCGTCGTCTCTCTCACCGACGATGGCAAAAGGGCTACGTATTGCTCCTGACTCGGCGCAGCCGCTATCAATCTTCTGTGGTGAAAGGCGGGACTAGGGCTTGAAAGCTTCAAATTTGAAGGTAAGTCAAGGATTTAGTCAAAATTAAATTGATTGTTTTTTAGTTCTAGTTTAATTTTGATATACTATGAACGGTTTCTCAATGGAACATTGAAGCAGTTAGTTTAATTCTTCATCTCCGATTGTTTCATCGGTTTCTCTACTGGAACTCTCGACCACTATGACAGATTCTAGAGCTTGATTATGAGCTCCAACAAGAACTTTGAATCCAATTTTGTTTTAGAAGTTCTTTAAATGTTCCAACTTGAGCAATTCTTCCATTTTGCATAACCTGTTTTAGATTTATCGTTAGAAAACCTTCGATATGGAATTTGGCATTCGGAAACTTTGTTTCGTATTGCTTACCAAAATGAGTCAGTAGCCGGGAGAAACTTGACTTGGTGTGTTACGTAGCGCACAGTCTTCTCCTTGAGCATTCTGAGAAGGCATTTCTGTGTAATTCGATCAAACAACATATATGTGGGATGGGTGTGGAAACTACGGAACTGAATGAAAAAATAAAAAGATTTACGAGCGTGAAAGAGTTCGGTTCCTGTGTGAGCATCGACAGCGGTGAATGGATCATAGAGTAGATATATATTAGCATCATCATACACTGCACGAGCGATTTCAATCGTTTGATTTTGTCCTCTGCTCATGTTTATCCCTGCTTCTGTTAATATTTGCAGTAGAACTCAACCAAGAGTGCATCTTTAGTTGCTCTTAGAGCCACCATCACTAATTTTAGCTTAGTTTAAGTAAAAAAAATTTAGATGTTCTATATTTGCAATGCAAGATGATGAATTTATCATAAGATTAGTGGTTTGATATTTATTTTCTTTGCTAGCATCATGGTTTCCATCAAACATCTGATGATTATATATTTATATTCACACCTTTAGAACTAAAAGCACAAAACCAAAAGGCATAGTAAAACTCAATGGATGTTTTGTTCATTAATTTTTTTTCTTTCCCAGTTGTTGATCAATTGTAAAACTCCTATTTTGGTGACCTATCAGTTGCACACGATCAGTTGTTGATCAACTGTAAGCCTGCTGCTTATTCTCTTTCTGAACAACATACTTGTAAGTTGATTTTCGTTTTACAACTCTTCTAAAGTTTATCACGTTTGAGTCTTTTAGAGTGGAATGTATGATTAGTTTTGTTTCTATTTAATTTACAACAAGTGCCTGCTTTTATCTTCCTTTTCAATCAGCAGCAAGTTGTGGTGGTTTCTGCATCTGTTCGACCTGCTTCGTCTAAGCTTACCACCCGCACGTCAGATGTTTCAGGTGCAACTGCCAATGCAGCTGCGGTGAGTGCTTCAACGACAGCAACTACCCCTGCCTTGAGCTTCAATTACCCCAATATGACTGCCAATGAAACCCAGTACTTGGCGGTTTTTGCAGAACAATCCTTACACGTTCCTTATACCAGTAGCAATAGGAGCACCACCAAAATTACAGAGGTAGCTACTATAAAGTATGATGTACTTACTGATTTTTTATTGTATTTCATGAAGTACTATGTAACGGGACGAAGTAATGTATGAAGTGAAAGTGAATTCTGCAAATTGTTCCCTGTTGGCACTTCTGAAGATTTTTTCCTTTTATATTGATGCCAACCGTAGGGAGTCTAGACTTTCTTGATAGTGGAATATATCATTACATGAGAATCATTGATTGAAACTTTGTTTATTTAAAGCAGAAATTTAATTATGTCTTCTATAAAGTTAGTTTGATTTCTGTATTTGAAATGTTTTGTATTATAATGAGACTTCACTAAGTTAGTGCTTTATGTTTTAAGTTTTATGTTGACAGGATGGGGATTGGATGTTAGAGCATACACTGACTGGATTTGGGAAGAATAAGAGTTCACAAGGTTAGTACTATAAGATTAAATTAATGTTGGTTAAGAATTTATTTATGAATTTACTTGGTGATTTCAATTTTACGAAATGCAGATTATTATCACAACTCCTGGTAGATTATTCATCACATTGAGAATAAATCTGAATTCTCTGCAAGTTTGATGGGAATAAAAATGCTTATACTTGACGAAGCAGACTGCATACCCAATTACTAGACTTCGTTGGTCCCGTTGCTATTCCGGCTACATTCAAGGCTTCAAGAATTCAAGTTAGTTCGTCAACTTTATTCCTAGCTTAACCCCATTATAACTAGTCGCTTTATTTTTTCCTCTTTACCAATTATTTCTGAAATGTTGAAATGTTGAAACAGATTTTAGAATGAATCAGTTATTTCAGTTTTTATATTTTTTACATTTTAATTCTTTCTTTCTGTTCTGAAACAGAATTGCTAAAACGTAAAAATAATACACCTGTCCTAAACTGTTTTGCACATAGCAAGTAGCAAGCATAGGCCACCGATCCTTTTACTGCTACAATACACCTGTCCTAAACTGTTTTGGCTGAAATATCTTCGCTGTCCCCTTCTAGTACCAATTTATCCTATTCTATTCCCATCTTTATCCTCCAATAACACCTGACTTGTTTTCCAAATCATCCAATTTTCTTCCTATTCTAATTGAGTTGTACATGTCATTTAATATGTATGCTGATTGTTAACTTGCATCAAGTATTGACATCAAGTTTTTGGTACATGGTGTTCTAGATTTTATTGTTGAATATTCTAGTGATATCTTTGCTAAATCTTCTGTTAATATGTTCCATGTAATGAATCGAGATCAGAAAGTATAGAAATACGAAAGAAGATCCTTTAGTTATCCTAGAACAGATTTCATTTAAGTCATACTATAGAAGTTCATGAAATTTATATCACATGCATAAGCCATTTGTGCAGGTGTACCTATTGGAGGTGCATACAAATTGAAATAATTGATTAACTCTATTATCATGAAACATTGGAAACTTTTAAAATACTCATGATGTAGATGAGTAAACAAATTATTGACTTATCAATTTTACATTGTTGTTGCCTGAGTGGTATATATTGAACGTGTTTTCATATGTTGCAGGTTAGTTACTTTTTCTTTGACATATGCAAAGTGATCGACAAAAGGAGAGTTGTGCATGATAAGCGTCGTTTCGTATGAAAGAAATTACAAGAAGAGGAATTGAATATACATTCCCAAGATTGCAATTTACTTTTTTGTTGTATCGCTTATATATTTGATGATCCTTATTTTGGTTGTAGACGTTTATATACTTGAAATAGTTTTTGATCAATATGTTATGAAATGATATTATTTTTGTTGAATTGAATTGTAAGTAGTTTTTATTATCACGAAGCAATTAAATAAATAATTTTATTTGCATTAAATTTAAAAAATATTTAATGTGTTTGTTTTGACTAGAAAATATTGCATTTATGTAATTTAAAACAATAATAAAGTGTTGCAATAGGTTGATAATGGTGTTGCATTTACATAATGACAACATTTGATAAGTGTTGCATTTGATAAGTAAAGTGTTGCTATAAGTTGATAACAATAAATTAAAAGTGTTGCTTTAGAGTATAAAAAAGTGTTGCATTTAAAAAGTGTTGCATTTATAAAATAATGGCAACACTTTTGAAAAGTGTTGCAGTATCTACTGAAAGTGTCGCTTTAGACCTAAGGCGACGTTGGCTAAGGTGGCACTACATAAAGTGTCGCATTAGGCCTACAGCAACACTTTTAAGGCCTAACACAACACTTTCCCATGTTGCTTTAGGTTCATTTTGTTGTAGTGAATGTCGTTCTTCCTACCGGTGGGGATTTGATGGTTGCCAGTCTTAGTGCTGCTCCTGCTCTTGCTCCTGCACCAGAACAAACTGAGGAAGTTACCGAAGATGTGAAAGTTGACAGTGAGAAGAAAAAGAAGAAGAAGCACAAGGATAAAGAAAATGGTGATGATGAAGTGCGTAAAAGGAAATTGGAAGATGCAGATGTCACGGATACACCAGTAGCTTCCAAGAAAAAGAAGGTTGAAACAGAAGAAACTCCTATACCAAAGGACAAGGTTGCGGATGGGGCGGAAGGTGACACCACGGAAAAGAAGAAGAAAAAGAAGAAGAAAGAGTGCGATGAAGTTGTTGCATTTGAGAATGGAGACGAGGATGAGTCTGAAAAGAAGAAGAAAAAGAAGAAGGATAAAGATGCTGAAAATGGTGATACCCATGTTACTCCTTCAACTGCTGGGAGTGATGATGAAGCAAGCAAAAGTGAGAAGAAAAAAGAGAAGAAGAAAAAGAAGGGTGAGGAGAGAGAGCAGGTAAAAGACTAAAATACCCTTTCACTGACGTTGATACTTAACGGCCGTTTATGAAAAGGACCTTCCATGAAACAAAAATACAATCATAAGGACCAACGGAGTAACTTTTGATCTTAAAGGACCAAACCAGCAACAATGGACAAACCACAGGGACCAAATCAGTAATTTTCTCTTAATTTTATACATTTTAACTTTTATGACTTTCAATATTAATATTATCTCATCGATCATTTAAAATTATAACTCATTTATTGGTCTAATTAATCTTTAAATTCAAAACAACAAAAAAAAAAAATAACTAGAATAATTTAATTTAGAAAGATTATAAAATAGTTTTTTTTTAATTTCTATTAGCTTTTTAAAGATAATGTTCAATTTTTTAAAGATATTATACAGATATTTTGTAGTTTTATTTCATTACTTTTATTATCTTGAACATTTGAAGTTTTTATAAACTAATTGTTGAATTTTATTAATTTAAAAATTAATTAATCACATAAAAATGGTTAATTGGTTAACCGAAAAACCGATTTTCGGTTAACTGACTTCGTAGGTTTAGGTTTAGATTCACGAAATCCTTGAACCGATATCTCCGGTTAACCATCCGAAATGCGATTTCGATTCGTTAACCATCCATTAACATCCCTACATTTCCCATCTCCTTGCATGTTATGTACACACAATATATATTAATATTAAACTTATAAAAACATGTTTTCCTATTTTAAAAAGAATGACCACCTTTTCATTCATTACACAAAGAAATGTTATCATTAAGTGTAATTTCGTACGCAAAGAAGGTTTAAGTGATGAGTTTTTTGCTCGATATGATCAAACAAATGTGCCTGATGACAATGTGCAAGACGACGAGATTGCAAATGCGAAGGTTCAACCGAATGCGGGTTTAACAGACCAACAATTTATGATTCAATTACGAGATCAAATTTCACAACAATAATGCAATATATGTTTGGTTATATTGATATGTCTGAACTTTTGGAATGACAATAATGTATAATTACTTATTATGTTCTGTACAAAACAATTGCGTATAGTTTTTTTATTTAATAGTTTAAATTCTTTTTTTTTGTTTTATATGTTATATATATATATATATATATATATATATATATATATATATATATATATATATATATATATATATATGTATATTATATTTTGAATTAATTTTTTTTATTGGATAAAATTTATTATTATGAATTAAATATTATATTAACGTGTATTTTATAATTGAATCATTTATAGATTCATTCCAATGATTTTACATAAATATAATAGTTTAATAGTTTTTCTCAAAACTAAAATTAAACTCAATAAAATATTTATTTATTCAAAAGAAGACAAACAACTGAATACTTTTAAACCAGATCCGCGGAAACATAAAACATACTTCAGATTTGGGATGATCGCGCAAAAAACCGTTAACTTGTCAATTTTTTGTGATTAAAACCCAAACCATTTTTCGTTACATAAAAACCTCGAACTAACTAAAAATCAGTAAATCAATGTTTTATCAATGGGTAACCGGTTGAAATCGGTTATTAATCCTACGTGGACTGGTAAATTAACGTACATGAAATAAATTTTCATTGTTTAAACCGGTTGCCAAATATCATACATCATTTAAACCTCCGTTGCTGATGTTATCCCGTTTAAAAATTATAATTAAAAAATATCAACAAGTGTTTAAATGATGTGTAATACTTGGCAACGAGATTCAACAATTAAAATTTATTTCACGTAGGTTATTTACCGTTCTATGTAGAAATAACCAGTTTCAACCGGTTACCCGTTGATAAAATCTTGATGTACTGATTTTTACTTAGTTCAAAGTTTTCCAATGCAATGAAAATTGGTTTGAGATTTTAATCACAAAAACTGACGAGTCATATTTTTAATATTTTAAGTAACAAAAGGCCCCTAAATGTTTTGGAATTTTTTTTTATCGTTTAAACATATTATTGGCTTTGTATCAAATGACCAAGCTGCAAGTGCAAACTGCAAAACATAACTCGACGATCCAGAAAACACGATATCAGACCACTCTCACTATCTACTCCGACAGAAATCATCGCCGCAAACCACCATCATCCCCGGCGGGTCCACTACCATCATCAGTTCAATTGAATCACCGTAATTCACAAAATTCCGTGCAGATCCAGCCGCATAAACCTGGGGGATGGCTTTTCCGGAAGCCGAATCCCGCCTCATCAACAAAATCCTAGTCCCAGCCCTAGATAAAATCATCAAGAACAGTTCTTGGCGGAAACACTCAAAACTCGCTCACGAATCCAAATCAGTACTCGAACGCATCACTTCCGTTTCCGCTGAGAAACCCTTTCCTCTTTCCCCTACATCCGACGACAATAAATCAGATGTTGGGGATGCGTCACTAGTCCCCGGCGTCCTACATGATTCCGGCACTAACGAACTAACCCTAGCCGAATCAGAACTCATCTTAAGCCCTATCATCAATGCTTGCTCTTCAGGAAATATCAAGATCGCTGAGCCAGCGCTGGATTGTATACAGAAGTTGATAGCTCATGGATATTTACGTGGTGAAGCGGATCCCAGTGGTGGACCAGATGCAAGGTTGTTAGCGAAACTGATCGAATCAGTTTGCAAGTGTCATGATTTTGGGGAGGAGGGAGTGGAGTTGTTGGTGTTGAAAACGATCTTATCGGCAGTGACATCGGTATCGTTGAGGATACATGGTGATAGCCTGTTGCAGATTGTGAGGACTAGTTATGATATTTATTTAGGGAGTAAGTTTGTGGTTAACCAGACAACGGCGAAGGCATCACTGGTGCAGATGCTTGTGATTGTGTTTAGGAGGATGGAAGCTGATTCATCTACGGTGCCAGTGCAGCCGATTGTGGTGGCAGAGCTGATGGAGCCCATGGAGAAAGAGGGAGATGGTGATGGAACAATGGCGGTGGTTGTTCAAGGTTTTATTAGTAAGGTTATTCATGGAATGGATGGAGTTTTGAATCCAGGGACTCCTGCAGGATCAAATTCTGGTGGTGGTGGGTTGCATGATGGGGCGTTTGAGACAAAGACTTCAACCGTGGAGTCAACCAATCCTGCTGATTTGTTAGATTCTACGGACAAGGATATGTTGGATGCCAAGTATTGGGAGATCAGCATGTATAAGACAGCATTAGAGGGGCGGAAAGGGGAATTGGCAGACGGGGAGGGTGACAGGGATGATGATATAGATGTTCAGATTGGGAACAAGCTTAGAAGGGATGCTTTTTTGGTGTTTCGTGCTCTTTGTAAGCTGTCAATGAAGACACCTCCGAAAGATGCATTGGCAGACCCACAGTTGATGCGAGGAAAGATAGTTGCTTTGGAATTGTTGAAGATTCTGTTGGAGAATGCTGGTGCTATTTTTAGAACTAGTGAACGGTACTTACTCATGCTTTGTTGTCCTCTTGGATGTTGATAAACAGGATGATGCTTAATTGCTCATTCAAGTTTTTGCCTCTTTATCTACTTTTCTGGGCCTTCCTTTTTTTTTTTGGTTGAAATTTGAATGTGGGCGTGCCTTGATGTAGCCTACACTTGTTGCATTGACTTCAAGTTTTAGAAAGGAATGCTGTAAGAATGATTTTTCACATTGAGTCTGAATAACCATATAAACAGAACCAGTAAAATTTAAATCATATCATAAACATCATTTGTAACCATTGCAAAACCATATAAATAGAACTAGTAAATTTTAAATCATATCCTAAACATCATTTGTAACCAAACAACAAAGTTTTCAACTATAATGGGATTTCTTTTGTAATGGATTTAGCATCATTTAGTACATTGTGGTTTGGTACCCACTTGACTGAACGATGTTCAAGCTATATAAAAATATAAGATTGCATGTTGATGTAGACAAATTCATTGTAGTTTATCTTTACAAATTATAGAATAAAATAAATACTTTGGTTATGACTTATGACCCCCTCTACTTTTATCTTTGACATATTAGAATTTACAATTTATGGTTCATACTCCATCTCCATATAAGAGAACTGTTAGGGTTAATCACACAAACACACACGATCACAATAAAAGAACACGAGAATTTACGTGGTTCAGTCGATGTTCTGACCTACGTCCACGGGGGCAACTAGGGATCTCTCTTTTATTATTCAGTGATAAAGATAACAAGTACAAAGGCATATCAATGTATAGATTGCTAATAGGCTAACATTCTAACTAAACATCAATGTGGGACATTAGTTAGACTTAATAAACAATGATAAAGACTTAAGTCCCGATGTGGGACGAAGCCTACACCACAACAAGAACTGCCAAAATGGTCTATGTGGTTGTGTGCATCTGAGAGCTTTTGCTGTGATAAGAATTAAGGGTTTCACTATATGTGAAATTGGTGTGCAATGGTCCTAGACTGGACTTCGGTTTGATTACGGTATGATCCATTGGTTTTTCAGTCTGGTCCTGAGTTCTGCACACCCGTAATATGATATGTTATGACTTTTACTTGATATGATGACGTTTGAGTTTTAAGCAAAATCCAAGCTTCAAAAATATGGAGTAAGTTCTGTCATGGTTCTAGCTTGATATAGGTTGAAAGTACAAATATAATATTATATAATATGAGCAAAGCAAACACCATAGTTGGTCATAGTGGTTTAAAAATTCTAATGCTCCGTCACCTTGGTTTCAACTTAATATCGAGTCATCGTGATTTACAAGCACCATCAATAATTCAATATTACTATTGTAGTAACCTGACATTAGTTGGAGGATATGAATATATGACATGTCAATGTTGCAACTTGCATCTCATATGACATACTGAGCGGCATGCCATCCCAGTTTTAATGACTTTGTCAATGTTGATTTTATGGTTTTTGGAAATTGATAATATTTAGTCATTGCAGTTATTCATTAAACTGATTGGAACATCCCTAATCAACGCCTAATTTACTGTCAATCTAAGGACGAACATTCCTTTCGTTAGAGCATAAATGTCAATCATGTTCCAGTTGTTGCTTATGAAGTTGATATGAGATTTAGGTAACGGCTTGGTCAATATATCTGTGAGCTGATGTGCAGTCTTAAGGCCTAGGCTGATTGGATAGCTGATAAGGTTTAAGCATATTCATCCATAGGTGAATTCGGATACGTGTATTGGAATAACTGTCAGACTGTCAGGGAAAGCAAGTTATAAAAGGTTTTAATGACGATTTAATAATATTGTTTTTTTAAACATTCTCCTTGAATTACATAAGAAAGATGTACAAACGCTGTGGTCGGTTGGTCACAAATGAGAATATGAAATTACAATCCAGCTCTGTATTTTGTTCGCTTGTGAAAAGCTTGATTTTTAGCTATACGGATGGTTGCTTTATCACACAATATAACCATCATCAATTTCTCACAAGAATGCTTAATTCATCAGCCATAAGTTGGTACTCAGACTCAATAATGGATTAGGAAACGTGATGTTGTTTGCATTTACAAGATGTTGGATTTCCACTAAAAGAGTCATAGTAACCTATAGCGGATCTTCATGCGATAAAACATCCTTCCTTATCAGCAATAGAAAACCTGACAATCTTGCCGAAGCCTTATTCAGTAAATGCATTAACCTTGAAATGAACACATGATACCTTTAGCCAGAGAGCCCTTAAATTGATTTAAATAAAATTAAGCTTGTAGCATGGGAAAATTATCCAGAAACGTAATCTGAAGTAGAAGTGACTGGACATGATATTAAATGTGAGAATGAACAAGCTTAAATGCAGGTTTCCCCTTTTAGTTTTTTGGTAGATGCAATTCACCTGAATTCTTTTTGCATGGTCCAGTGTCCGAAGTCTGTTTTATCACATGGCGCTTTGTATTTAAGTTTTTTTAAAGGTCTGCATACAGTAATTATTGATAATTTGACTTCCATTTCGACTGTTAATGCTTTCCATTCACATGCTAATTTTTTTTAAAATTCTCTTCCATTGTGGTGCAGATTTTTAGGTGCCATTAAGCAGTACTTATGCCTGTCTTTGCTGAAAAACAGTGCATCAACACTTATAATTGTATTTCAGCTCTCTTGCTCAATTTTCATTAGCTTGTTGTCAAGATTTAGAGCTGGATTGAAGGCAGAGATTGGAGTGTTTTTTCCTATGATTGTTCTCAGAGTTCTAGAGAATGTTGCTCAACCAAATTTTCAGCAGAAGATGATAGTACTGCGATTCCTTGAAAGACTATGTGTTGATTCACAGATCTTGGTGGACATATTCGTCAACTATGATTGTGATGTCAATTCATCTAACATTTTTGAAAGGTATGGTCCTCAGCAGTGCTTTATAGTCATCTTCCTCAATAAATTTTTACGGTTTATGTCATTATTTTGTAATTTATCCCACTGAGGTTATGCAAACTTTTTTCTTTACCACCCAAGTCATTCCCAGTCCCCGGATTTGGTCATTAATTATATTTTACTGACGCTTACACCTTTGTTGACATTTTGTTAGTGACACTTTTACACTCTTTAGTGGCCCTTTACCTCAAAAAATGACATAGGTGAGTGAGTTTTGAAAGTATAGTAACTTGGGAGATACAACTGTACAAGGACATATGGAAAAGTAAGCTACCAAATAATGATATAATTTGCGTTGCAAGTTTGAATGTGATAGAGAACGTGTTATGGATCCACCATATAACGGGCCCAAGAAAATATATAACTAATGGTAGTGGAAATTGTTAGAATAACGTGCCTATAAGCATGCGTGAGTAGGTTGTTAGAAGAATATATGATGGCTGTTAGTGGGGAGTGAGAAGTAGGCAGAAGTTTGTTAGAGATACTCGGCTGTAAGCTTGAGCTGGAGAGTCTCCTGAATCGGCTCTAGTAAGCTTGGGTAGTGAAGAAAATCATCCCATTGATTACTTTTCCTGAAATTGTTAATATTTTACCAAATATTATTATCACTTAATCATTTCTATTCAATTCCAGTTTTTCCATTGTTGGTTTCTATCAATTTGGTTCCATTGCCGGGAAATCGAAATGGGTCAACCAGAGATTCCATCAACGACTACAATGCTACAGGCTCGTGTTGATGCCCATGATGAAGTGATGATAATATTGAACAATTTCAGGAGAAGTAATCAATGGAATGATTCTCTTCCCCGTGGCCCTGCCCAAGCCTACTATAGCCGATTCAGGAGACTCTCCTGCCCTAGCTTACGGCCGAGTATCTCTAACAAACTCTGCCTGCTTCTCTCTCCCCACTAAAAACCATTATATATTCCTGTAACAACCTACTCACACATGTTTATATGCCCATTATTCTAACTATTTCCACTGCCATTAGTTATATATTTTCTTGGGCCATTGGATGATGGGTCCATAACACGTTCTCTATCAACTGATATCTAGCACTGTATGAATAAATTATTAGCATTTAGCACATTACGTTTATATTGACCACCTTGATAACTATAGTGTTAACTTTGTTTAATTTTAAAAATCTGAAGTGTTAAATTGTGTTCTATTGTTATGGTATTTTCACAGAATGGTCAATGGGCTTCTTAAGACTGCTCAAGGGGTTCCACCTGGAGTTGCAACCACGCTTTTGCCACCTCAGGATATTACCATGAAGCTGGAAGCTATGAAATGTTTAGTGGCTGTGTTAAAATCAATGGGAGACTGGATGAACAAACAATTGCGCATTCCTGATCCTCATTTTGCAAAGAAAGCTGAGTTTGTTGAGAACAGTTCTGAAATTGGTAATCCTCCCATGGAAAATGGGATTGCAAATGAGCATGAGTCCGTTGAGGGATCTGATTCTTATTCTGACGCAACCAGTGAAGTTCCGGATGCTTCAACAATTGAGCAGCGCCGGGCTTACAAACTCGAACTTCAGGTAAAAATTTCCACCAAGAGACCCGAACCCGCTTCCCTTTATGTTCCGTTCAGAGTCATTTCGGGGATCTAATGTAGGATTAATGGCAGGAAGGTATATCTCTTTTTAACCAGAAGCCTAAAAAGGGAATTGAGTTCTTGATCAATGTGAATAAGGTGGGCAATTCACCTGAAGAAATAGCCGAGTTCTTAAAAAATGCATCTGGTTTGAACAAGACTTTGATCGGTGATTATCTTGGGGAAAGAGATGATCTACCACTGAAAGTAATGCATGCATATGTGGATTCATTTAATTTTCATGGTATGGAGTTTGATGAGGCAATCAGAGCCTTCCTACGGGGCTTTAGGTTGCCTGGTGAGGCACAAAAGATCGATCGGATTATGGAAAAGTTTGCTGAACGTTACTGTAAATGCAATCCAAAGGCGTTCATCAGTGCTGACACAGCCTACGTCCTTGCCTACTCTGTTATAATGCTCAATACTGATGCTCATAATCCCATGGTCAAGAATAAGGTATCATCATGGAATCACTGGAGCTCTATTGATACTTAATATTGATTTTAACAAATCTTTTTTGCTAATAGCCAATATGTTTATATACGCAGATGTCAGCAGATGACTTTATAAGAAATAATCGTGGAATAGACGATGGAAAGGACTTACCTGAGGAGTACCTAAGATCATTGTTTGAGCGTATCTCAAGAAATGAAATAAAAATGAAAGAAGATGATTTCGACCTTCAACAGAGGCAGTCTGTAAACTCGAACAGGATTTTGGGTTTAGACAGCATATTGAATATCGTGGTGCGTAAGAATTTTGAAGAAAATCAAACAAGTGATGATCTTATGAGGCACATGCAAGAACAGTTTAAGGAGAAAGCACGCAAGTCAGAGTAAGATGAACCACACATTTTATGATTTTATCACTAGTGGATTGATATTATTCCAGTTGCTTTACTAAGCAGCTGTCTTTTAGAGTTTCTTTCTGGTGTTTCTATTTCCTTCTTCATATTCATAAAGTAACCAAATTTTCTTTTCCCTTGCACTGGCTGTTTGTAGGTCAGTTTATTATGCTGCAACAGACGTGTTTATACTTACGTTCATGATAGAGGTGTGCTGGGCTCCTATGCTAGCTGCCTTTAGTGTTCCTCTTGACCAGAGTGATGACGAGATAGTAATAGGTCAATGTTTGGAAGGGTTTCGTTATGCTATCCATGTTACAGCTGCAATGTCCATGAAGACTCACCGGGATGCTTTCTTGACATCTCTGGCAAAGTTTACTTCCCTTCATTCGCCAGCTGATATAAAACAAAAGAACATAGAAGCTATCAAGGTTTGTGTCAACATTACAGGGGTCATTTTGAGCAATAACAACCTACATCCAGAAAGTCTTTCAGTGATGTCCATGGGCTTATTATTGTTTATTAATGTTTCACAGGCAATAGTTACGATTGCAGATGAAGATGGGAATTATCTACAGGAGGCTTGGGAGCATATCCTGACATGTGTTTCTCGGTTTGAGCATCTGCATTTATTGGGAGAGGGGGCTCCTCCAGATGCCACATTTTTTGCCGTTGATCAGAATGAATCTGAAAAATTAAAACAAACAAAGTCAAATATCCTGCCCGTTCTTAAAAAAAAAGGAGTTGGGAGGATTCAGCAAGCAGCTGCAGCAACCAGAAGAGGTTCATATGATAGTGCTGGCATTGGTGGTAATACCTCTTCAGGTATTACATCAGAGCAGGCGAATACCCTGGTCTCTAAGTTAAACATGTTAGAACAAGTTGGTGAAATGAATCGTATATACATTAGGAGTCAGAATCTAAACAGTGAGGCAATAGTTGACTTTGTGAAGGCCCTTTGCAAGGTGTCCATGGAGGAACTAAGATCTACATCTGATCCACGAGTATTTAGCCTCACAAAAATAGTTGAAATTGCGTATGGATCTTATTCTGTCTTACTTTGTTACCTGATCCTTAGACGGTATTTTGTTCATTGTACATGACCTCTTCTCCTTTTCCTTTGTGCAGTCACTATAACATGAACCGCATCAGGCTTGTTTGGACAGGCATCTGGAATGTACTCTCTGATTTTTTTGTGACCATAGGTTGTTCTGAAAACCTGTCGATTGCAATATTTGCTATGGATTCTTTACGCCAACTATCTATGAAGTTCTTGGAAAGGGAGGAGTTGGCTAATTACAACTTTCAGAATGAGTTCATGAAGCCTTTTGTGATTGTCATGCGCAAAAGTAGTGCTGTGGAAATTAGAGAACTTATCATCAGATGTGTCTCTCAAATGGTTCTATCTCGCGTCAATAACGTCAAATCAGGATGGAAGAGCATGTTCATGGTATTATAACCTCTCATATCCTCCACACTTGTTATTGTTAGATATACATTTCCATTTAGTGTTTCCATCTAGTTTCTTATTTCGGGGAAAATTACCAGGTCTTTACAACAGCGGCTTATGATGACCACAAAAATATTGTGCTCCTCGCATTTGAAATGATTGAGAAGATAGTGCGAGATTATTTCCCATACATCACCGAGACTGAAACCACCACTTTTACAGATTGTGTAAATTGTCTGATTGCATTCACCAGCAGCAGATTCGACAAAGATATCAGTCTCAATGCTATTGCTTTCTTGCGTTTGTGTGCGGCAAAACTGGCTAAAGGAGATTTAGGATCTTCCTCAACGAACAAGGTCAAAGAAGTTTCTGAAAAGAAATCTTCATCTCCACATTATGAAAGAAAAGACAGGAGATGTGATAATGGGGAATTGGCAGATAAAGAAGACCATCTGTACTTCTGGTTTCCATTATTAGCTGGTAAGGAAAAACATTTACTATTTTTATATGAAAATAACATCGATGTTAGTGCAGCACCAATTTTCCATTTTTATTTCTTCAAATATGATCAACCATTGTTCTAATATCAAGTGTTATGTTGTATTTCCTCAGGGCTGTCAGAACTTAGTTTTGACCCAAGGCCTGAGATTAGGAAGAGCGCCCTTGAAGCACTCTTTGATACATTACGAAACCATGGTCATCACTTCTCACTATCTTTGTGGGAAAGGGTGTTTGATTCTGTCCTATTTCCCATCTTTGATTATGTTCGGCATGCTATTGATCCTTCTGGTGAGAACTCTTCAGAACAGGGATTTGATGGTGATGTAGATGAGCTTGATCAAGACTCTTGGCTATATGAGACATGCACACTTGCACTACAGTTGGTTGTGGATCTTTTTGTCAATTTCTATGACACTGTCAATCCACTCTTAAAGAAGGTATTGATGTTGCTAGTAAGTTTTATCAAGCGTCCTCACCAAAGCCTTGCTGGTATTGGAATTGCTGCATTTGTTCGTTTGATGAGCAATGCTGGGGAATTGTTCTCTGACGACAAGTGGCTTGAAGTGGTTTTGTCTCTAAAAGAGGCAGCGAATGCAACACTTCCTGATTTCTTGTTTCTTTTAAATAGAGATAGTTTAGTTCTGAACTATGAAGATGCGTCTACGAGACAAAGTGATGGGGTTTCTGCCGAGTCTAGCATGCGGGATGAAAATTTTGAGAACTTGAGGGACCGTCTTTACGCTGGTATATCCGATGTAAAATGTCGTGCTGCAGTTCAACTTCTATTGATCCAGGTGGGATATTAGTTTTACTTATTACATGTTTACTAACAGTTGTTTTTTGCATTTCAGGTCTGAGTTGTATACTTCTTGATTTCACAAGGCCAAATGTATATTTTTATTTCTTCAGCTGCCTGGGTTCGTTTAAAGTACAGCTGTCAGATACACAATTAGTCCCTTGCATTGGAAACTACATATGTTGATGATTTATATAAGTAGCAAAATTAGCCACACATATATAAAGCTTCCTTTGTTGTTATCATGTGAGGATAAATAGGTCATGTAATCAAGAAAAATGTTGCCATCTATATGTTGTGACATTCTTGAAATTGAATAGTATATCACAAATTGCTGTTATATGATGTTCTTACCCGTAGTCCAGGCCTTCAGGAATCAGGAAGTGCAGTAGAGTCAGATTTGGGCTGCACATACTTTTTGAGTTTTGGTTTTTAGAATTGTATCTTGTTGGATAATAATAGTACTCCCTTGGTCCAAAAAATTTGCAGCTCTTCGTATTTTGGGTGGTTTAGAAGAAAAAACGTATCCTATATTGGAGTGATTCCTTCCCAAGTTTACTTATTTGTGCATTATCAATCATCACAAGATATTGTTGAGGTTTATACCTACAAGTTCTCCAAGTTTTCTTTTATCAAGGATCTTTTTATATTGTAGAAATTAGTCACTAGTCACAAACTTGTATTAGACTATATACCAAGTCAACTATTAAGATGGGTTTCACAAGATGTTGGGGACCAGGAAGTTAGAATTGTGGGCTGTTCTATTCAACTTCTTATTCTAACTTTTGTGTGTAAGATTATCTGATTACTTGAGTATGTCACCAGTTTCAAAGAAGTTTGATTTAGACTTTTGTGAATTTGGCAGGCAATAATTGAGATATATAACATGTATAGACCTCGGCTGTCAACAAAGAACACCTTAGTCGCCTTTGATGCAGTGCAGAGAGTGGCAAGTCATGCACACAAGATAAATGCCGATGTCACATTGCGTTCTAAGCTGCAGGAGCTCGGCCCAATGACACAAATGCAGGACCCTCCATTATTACGTCTTGAAATCGAGTCATATCAAACGTGCCTCACGTTTGTGCAGAACCTTGCAGTGGACCGGCCTCCATTGTATGAGGAATCAAGAGCGGAGTCTCAACTTGTTGACCTTTGCCAAGAAGTCCTAAAATTCTATGTTGAGATAGCATGCCCTGCACGCATGACCAAGTCATCTCGTAATGGGCCTCACTGGTTGATACCGTTAGGCTCCTGGAAAAAGAGAGAACTGGCTGTACGTGCACCTCTTATTGTAGCAACTCTACATGCTCTGAGTAGTTTGGAAAGTTCCTCGTTTGAGAAGAATCTATCTAGGTTTTTCCCTCTGATTTCAAGCCTGATAAGCTGTGAGCATGGGTCCAGCGAGGTCCAGGTAGCCCTTAGCGAAATGCTCCTCTCCTCGGTGGGTCCTGTTTTGCTGCGATCATGTTGATAGATTATCTTCAGATTTTGTGATGTGTAATATCATTGTCATTTCTTTTGATCTTACTCATTTCTCCGCTTAATTTTTTCATTGAAAATAGTGTATGAAAGATTTAGGAACCTTATCGATTGCTTGGTGTCTGAACCTTGAGCTGTTTCCCTCACGGGGGCTGCTTCCACATAGAAGCTATAGGTATGATGAGGAATTTTGTTGTATCTTAATCAACAGATAAGTGTTTGAGTTTTCAAAGAATGATTTTACCGTAACACAAATTGCATTTGTTTGGACTTTCATTTCCCTTTATTATTATTATTATTTTTAAAATCCTTTTCCCAGGATTTGGGCATTTTAATCTTATTGCAGGTGCATAGGCAACTCATCTATCAATTCACTTATTCACTAATGAATCAAGAGGGTTTGTTTATGCACATTAATTACATGTATGATTTATTTTGACATATGTATTTTCTTGTTTGATAAGGGCTCGTAATTGTAGTTTTGATTGCTAGGTATTTCCTCGTCCCTGCCATCAAATTCTTACTTCGAAGACGATGAGAGTCATTTGAACACGGAGGTTTGACTTGGATTCAGGTATCGCCATTTGATTGCGTCTATGATGGTATATTAAGCTTAAGCTGGAGAAATGACGTTGACTCCATCCAGGAGTCTCGATGCATCAGCTCGTATTGTAGGTTTTATGAAGAACATGGTTTGTGGTTCAGGATTGCTTCTTAGTTCTTATATTGTATTTAGTATTATTTTTACATAATCAAGTCATATTGGGTAAGGGTTTTTAGATGAGTGTTTATAAGATAGTATTTATTTATTTTGACATCTATAGAATGTCAAAGCTATAAATTGATATTTAGATCCATAATCATACTTTTAATGGTATGAAATTGTTGGGGCATTTTATTGACTTACCACCTGTCAACGTATACATTATCCATTGTTAAAAAGAAAAAAAAGATCTACACAGGCACAGGAGTCATGCTTTAATTTCCGATCATTTTTTGTCAATTTAATATTAATATTTAATACTGACTGATTCGTCCCCCGGCAGTCACGGCGGCAACAAGTTGGTACATAAGCCAACAAGAAACTTAAAAAGGCAATCAAGTCAAATTGAATGGGTACATTACATGCCATGCCATGCCGGCTGGCACTTTCCTTCAACCTTCCTTCTTCAGTTCTTGCTAAAAATGCTAGCGGCTTTCTTCTATTGGGATGAGTACCCACTCAATTATACTACATCCCTCTTATCATCCAACAAAAAAATAAAACATATTGAGACCTAAACTTGTTATATGAAACGAAGTACGTTGATTCATGGATGTAGCCGAGAAGGCAGGTAACACATTCTTGTTTTTGAATTTTACGTTTCGAGTGAAGTTCGTATCATCGATAAACCGGCCATCTCACCTTGCTTGCAGTGTTTTTTCTCTTTTAGATATTGCGGAACACTTTTTGTAGTTTATAAGTTGTTTTTGTTCATTACATAGTAGTAGAAAACGTTTTACCTTGCTTAATGATATTATTACTTCTTTCATGATTTTGTGGATATTTCATGCTTCAGTCAACGTTTATGTGAAGTTTTGCTCGTTTGTTTTCATTTTATTCTCTAAGCAATTTAATGGTATTCATCATTTTTTCACATGCAAGTAATATTCATTTGATATACCATTATATATTATTAATTTTTCATTTTGACTTTGTAGTGTAGCATGGTTCTCTAAGAAATGAGTTTTTGTAAACTTCTTCTTGCTCATCTTTATTATGTTTTAACATCAAGTAAAATAGTAAATCCTTTTCACATTAAGTGAACAAGACTCGGGCCGCATTTTTATTCCTTACTAATAAGGGTTAATATCTAAAAACCCCACAGACTTTCATTAATTATCGATTAAGTCACTAAATTTTTTTTCCAAGTATTTAAGTCCTAAACAATGTTTGTCTTATTCAAAACTATATATTTTTGACATGCTACCTAATTAACAGGTAAACAAATCGGTTTCTTGAATAGTTTATTGTAAAAAATAAAACCAACTGTCTTTTCCAATTTTCACGATTAAGTCACTGAACTTTCTTTTTTCTTGTTTAGGTCACCGTACCGTTTACTGGTTAGTGACCAGCTAAACAAGTCAAATATTTAGTTTTGAATAAGATAAAGATTGTCTAGGGACTTAAACACTCGGGAAAAAAAGTACAGTGACTTAATCGATAAAGTTATGAAAGTTCGTAGGGTTTTTCAATATTAACCCTACTAATAAAATAGAATAAAATATTAAAATTGTAAAATTGTACGAAATAAACAAGGATGTGAAAGTATATAGTCATGAAGTAGTACATGCATCACATGTCATTTTTTTGTTTGCCCTTTTTTCGTACCAATTTCTCCAATCACTACTTTCCTTCCTTGCACTTCTTTGATAACCAATTTTCTTTTCTTTAGCAACATCTCCAATGCCTAATTCTTTGCAAACCCGCATAAAGAATTTCCTTAAGAAAGTCAAATTCTTGACCAAAGTCAACAACAAACCCCCAAAGTGTGGGGGTCTTCATCTCATCTCATCATTCATAGCCATGGACATCTCAAATCAACTCAAGCAAGTCTTCAAATTCTTCGATGTTAACGGAGATGGCAAGATTTCTCAAACGGAGCTCACAAATGTGTTGTTGATTTTTGGACTTGAAAAGTCAAAGGCCACAATTGAAGCTCAAGGGATACTCAAAGAAGTTGACTTTAATGGAGATGGGTTCATTGACTTGGATGAGTTCATGACCATCATGGATGGTTCCAAGCCAGTTTTTGCTAGTTCCAAGGAAGAAGATGATGTTAGAAATGCATTTATGGTGTTTGATAGTGATAAGAATGGGCTCATTTCTGCAAAGGAGTTGCAGAGGGTGCTCATTAGTCTTGGATGTAGCAATTCCAAGCTTGGAGAATGTAGAAAAATGATTAAAGGTGTTGATAAAGATGGGGATGGTTTTGTTGACTTTGAAGAATTCAAGTCAATGATGTCCATTGGGATCAATATCAACTAACGTTTAATTTTGGTTTCAAGATTAATTAATCAGGTACGTATGCATTGTAGACTTGTACATCATGCTTCATTGCATTGTAATGTACTTACTACTATCACTACATTATGATTTATGTATGTTAGTTGTTGAGAGAGAGAGAGAGAGAGAGATTGAAATTATAGAAGTTGGTTGCATTGCAATGTTCCATTTTGGATAGATTTTGATGACACAGAAAAGGTCCTCCAAGTTTCAGTATAGAGCTCCGACACCCTGCAACTTTTCCAGATAGCATACATGATCCTTGTACCTTTTAGTTGGTCTTTTGTCCAATGGTCCCCATCTATTAGTGCCTTGAGTAATGGGCTGAAACAATCATTTTTAGGTATGGGTCGATACAGGTTGCTTGACACGAATATTATAATTCATTTATTTATTAATTAATACTTTGTCAAACTTGTGATTTGATTAAGTTGTAACTGATTTGGTAAATGATATTTCTAAGGATAATTGATTAATTGGAGATGTTGAAAGAGAGTTCTTTTTTTTTTTTTTTTTTTTTCTTCTTCTTCTTCCGGGGTTGGGGTGGGAGTTGTTGAGAGACTTAATTTAGACATGAAAGTACGATGATTAGTTACATAATTGTTTTTAACGATAATAATTTTTTACAAAAGTATGTTTGTTGAATTTTAACATGTTGAAGGATTTTGTGTCAAATTAGTTGAGTACCTTAATTGAAAAAAAAATACGAAAATACTATAATTTTTATACATAATTCATAATTGTTCCTTATGTTTGGGCTGATTTTAATCGATCGATCAGGATCATGTTCATGAAGATGTCCTTAAAAATCTCAATAAATCACATACTGCCATCCTTTGGCTTAGCAGAATGGGTTAAATTTCACTTCTTTTGAGATGGTAGACCCGGTTGGTTAATTTGAACCTCTTTCCTGCATAAGAACCGGTTACATTGATCTCCACACATAAATCCAAAAAAAAAAAAAAATCAAGATATATGACCATTATCTTTTGGAGAAAGAAATATCGATCATTGAGACGATATCCTTTGAGTAAAATTTATGGATCATAAGTTTTGGTTCTAGCTATAAACCCGTCTCTTAGATTTCGGAGGCCCTGTGCAATAACTATAAAAGAGGCCCGATAAACTTAAAATTAATATTAGCATCATCAACACTAGTCTTATTTTTAAAAAACTTATCAAGAGATCCACTTTGAGACTTAATAAACTCTGCAATTCGTTTTACACATAAACATACCCTAAAAAGAATTTTGTGGCCCTGGGCAGAGGCCCATTTTGCCCTCCCTCATCATTGGGCCTGACTATAAATTTGGGATTGAAACATATAATGTGTTGAGTTTGAGTTTACAAAAACTTGCTTGTTTGAACTTCATAGTATGAAATTTTTAGGGGTGTAAACGAGCTGAGCCCGTCCCCCCGTTTAGGTTCGTGCTCAGCTTGTTTAAAAGTATCAAACTTAAGCTCTTATCTTTCTCATTCACCCACTACTCTTTATACAAATGGACCTGAGCGGAAATGTTGTTCTCTTATCACATGTGAGACTCGTTTCGAGCTCTATATGTGAAGCTTGAGCTCGGCTCGTTTATTATATATATTAATTTTTTAATTAATTTTTATATAATCTATTTAATATTATATACACTTTTTATTTTTATATATTTTATTTATATATGACTATATGAGATCGTTTAAGCTCGCGAGCTCGATATGTGAAGCTCAGGTTCGGTTATTAAATGAGCTCAGGTTTAGGCTCCGATTTTTTTAACACAATCTTTTAACGATTCGAGCTCGAGTAACTCACGAGTAATTCGTTTCATTTACATCCCTAGGAATCTTAAATATTAATACGATAATGAATACAATATTATACAATAATCGTACTTAGAAACATTTGTTTTGAGTTCTTGATTGTAATAATACTTGAGAGTAACAAGGTTTTTATACTAGCCATTCATATATTTTAAAGTTTGAAGAACTACAACTTGATTTATCATAGTAGGACACATGGTTAAACTATATATAATTATTTTAAACCTACTATATAGTTTAACTATATAGTTTGCTAAAATGAGTCTTCATTTTAAGTATTGAATAAATGCCACATGTTAAATATGAATAAAATTACCATAAATTGTTTTTAAGTCTTTATTAAACATCAAAATATATTAATTTTAAGTATTAATCAATTATCAAGAGTTATTATTCATTTAAATATTAAATGAAGACTCATTTTAGCAATACCTTATTTTAAGTATTAATTAAATATCAAGGTCCAAGAGTCTCACGTTAAAAATATATTGTTTTAAGTATCAACTAAATGGTCATTTTAGTTGTGTCTTATTATAAATATTAACTAAATATCAATAATTAAATTTTGAATCTTTGTTAGATATGAAGAGGCAATTTTAGCAATATCTTATTTTATATTTGGTTGGTTGTACTTTGTATGATTGGGCTTTCTCTCTTAGCCCATTTTTTGGTGGTAATTATAGTTTATTTTTTAAAGAATATTAATTAAAAACTCATTTTAACGATAATCCATTTCAAACATTAATTAAATATTAAAGTTACAATTCATTCATTGTAATATGCTAATTAAGGGGCATTTGGTTCGCTGGAATCTGACGGAATGAAATGGAATCTGTAAAAGGAATGGAATTCTGGAAGGAATGAAATCTGTCTGAATCCAAATACTATAGTTTGTTGAGAATGAGAAGACCTGTTGTTAAAAGGATTGCTTTGAAAGAATAAAATTTAAATTCCTTCCATTTTGCCATGGAATGGTCATTCCCTTAAAATGGGGGATTTTTTTTAACAATGTGGAATGATCATTCCATTCCTTTGGATTACCAAACAACCCATCAGAATGAAAATCCATTTCTTTTCCACTAGATTCCATCAGATTCCAGCGAACCAAACGCCCATAAGAGTATGTATAATTGACTAATTGTTCAAGACTCACAATTTAGTTCGTTGGGCTTCAGATAGTAAATCATTACTATTAGATGGGCCTTATTTGGCAATGGTAAGTTTGTAACTACATTTATTTTGGCCTTTTCGATTTATATCTTTCTTTTGGGTTTAAATTTCAATTTTCGGATATGGAGTTATCCGTGATAAAAAGATATTGCTTGGATATGCTAACATACATGATTAAAATATAGTAAATTGTATTATATTTAGTTAAATTTAATATAAAAACTATATGTGATCGAGTAGACACTTGATCCCATTTAAACATTTATGAAGTAACTCATTTCAACATGAAGGAAAAACATTTGTTCAAATTCAAAAGAAATCACGTATTTTACTAGAATATCATTAGATCAAGTCTTGTTTTGGAATTCACTTTATATAATCATATATACATACACATTTATAAATTTATGCATTAAATTTGGACGATGCTAAACGTACACCCCCCACATTACTAATTGTACACCCCCGACTAATTAATTAATTAAATATTCTTTCATTACATTAATCATTTTAATCTAAATTAAATTTATATAAAGTTATATGTATATATTAGAGTTAATTACAAAAATGGTCCCTGTGATTTGTCCTAAAATTTGGATTTGGTCCCTGAACTTTCAATTTTGCAGAAACGGTCCTTATTTTCATTGTTTGTTTGCAATTTTGGTCCCTCAACCTATTAACTTTTCTAATATGACCAAATTACCCTTATTTTGATGCAAACTATAGGGACCATTTCTACAATTAATTTTTTAACCCTTTTTTATTCTTAATTAAATAAATTATTTTTTAGTGTTACTTAAATTTAATAAACTATAAAAAATAGAAAAGAATTATTTAATTATTTATGTTGGTTCATAAATGATTTAGATATTTTTAGTCTTAATTAATTTTAATTTACTATAATCAAAGTGTAAACCAATCAAAATTTATAATCGAAAAAATCATTTATGTTTAGAAATTATTTTTAAAGGTTTCATAAATAAGAAATTTTTTCTCTATAATTATTTATACTGGTTCATACATTTATAATAAAAAATATTTATGTTGATCAAACCACAAAGACCATTTATGTAATTGACTCTACTTTATTTTTAGTGTTAATTAACTTTAATAAATTATAAAAAAAACTATTTATGAGCCAACAGTTTAATTAAAGTTAAAAATATTAAAGAACTTAAATAAATAAAAATTTAACGTTTAGACCGAGTTAAAAAAAACTTCCAAATGGTCTAAGACAACTCAAATTTTTTTATTTAACGTATCAATTATTTTATCGTTTTAATTTTTAATTACACCAAAACGATTTAAAAGTTTAGGTCCATACAACATCTTTGAGATTCATGATTAACAACTTTAATAATCAACCTTTGGTTTGTCGGACCTTTACATAAAAATTGAGAAATATAATCAGGTTTTCAATCTTCTTTAGTCTTTCAATTTGACTTTTCATTTTAATCCGATTAAATCGACACTTTAAAAATTTAAACCATTTAGATTTATCACTTTACCATTATCACATTGCTTTGATACAAATGTGAACGGATTATAAAATAGAATCTTTGGCCGATTTTATTTAAGAAGAAAGTATAATATATATGACCAACAAACATATTTTTATTATAAATTTATGAACCAACATAAAAAATTATAGAGTCAAATATTTTTATAATATTTTATATACGAAACCTCTAGAAAGTATTTTCTAAATATGAATGATTTTTTTGATTATAAATTTTCATTGGTTTACACTTTGATTATAGTAAATTAAAATTAAGTAAGACTAAAAATATCTAAATCATTTATGAACTAACATAAATAATTAAATAATTCTTTTTTATTTTTATAGTTTATTAAATTTAAGTAACACTAAAAAATAATTTATTTAATTAAGAATAAAAAAGAGTTAAAAAATTAATTGTAGAAATGGTCCCTATTTGCATCAAAATAAGGGTAATTTGGTCATATTTAAAATGTTAATAGGTTGAGGGACCAAAATTGCAAACAAACTATGAAAATAAGGACCGTTTCTGCAAAAATGAAAGTTCAGGGACCAAATCCAAATTTTAGGACAAACCACAGGGACCATTTTTGTAATTAACTCTATATATTATATTATCAATATTTATTTATATATCTAATTAAGAATTTTTTTAAACATAAATCTATTCTAGATAAATTTAAATCTACATTCAAATTATGTTATATATATATATATATATATATATATAGGTGTGTTCAATGGAGAACCAAAATGCATCACAAGAAAATCGTAATGCATCACACGGGAAGTCGATGCATCACGCGAGAATTTGATGCATCACCTGGAAATAATGATGCATCACGCGGGATTTTGATGCATTTGTGGTGGTGCATGGAGGTTCTTCAATGTTCTTCGACGCATGAAGGTTCTTCAATGTTCTTCGACGCATGAAGGTTCTCCATTGAACCCACCTCTCTGTGTGTGTGTGTATATATATATATATATATATATATATATATATATATATATATATATATATATATATATATATATATAAATAAATAAATAAAATAGGGTTCCACAACGTACTAGGCAAAACCCCGCGTACTCAACGTACCCATCCAAAGCCGCTCGATCAAGAAAGAAGAAAAAGGGCACTATCGTCAGTCAAGGTAAATTTTCATTCATTGACGGAATCAATTGAAATCATCTCCCTCTCCATCTTCATCCCCGTTTACGTCTCCGTCTCCATCTCCATAAAAGAACAATTGAACTCGATTTTTTTTAATATTACATGCAATTAATCATCAATTAAACATCATCTTCTTCTCCATCTTCTCGAATTCAACTTCCAGATTGTTGAAACATGATGATTTAATTAGTGCACATAAGGTGTTCGATGAAATGCTTGATACTGTTATGAATGATCATTTTATAAGAATTGTGAATGATAAAATAAGTGTTGAACAATTGTGAATGATCAATAAGAGTTGTGAATGATCATTTTATAAGTGTTGTGAATGATCAAAAAAATGTTGTGAATGATCAAATAAATACTGTGGATGGTCAAATAAGTCTTGTGAATGATCAAATAAATAATCAAATAAGGGTTGTGAATGATCAAATAAATACTGTGAATGGTCAAATACTTCTTGTAAATGATCAAATAAGTGTTGTGAATGATCAAATAAGTGTTGAAGAATTGTGAATGGTCAAATAAGTGTTGTGAATGATGAAATAAGTGTAGAAGAATTGTAAATAGTCAAATAATTGTGCAGAGACTACGAATCCCAAAATAAGCATCATATGGTATTTCAAATAATACATCAATCGGGGATGAACAACCTGATTGGTATAGTGTATGAGATGCTCAGTCCGTCGACAGTGGTTATTTGTCAATCTTCAGCCCAAATTACACCATAGCATGAATATATGATCTTGCCGAAGCGTGTTACCAAAAATGTTGGGTACGTGTATTTAATATGTCAAGTACGAACACGCATCATTATTAGGTAAATCATATAAGAGTGTCAAATGATATATGAGCAATAAGAATAGTATGTAAATATGTATATATATGCAATGACAACAGACACTGGAATATTAATCTAAAACTGATGGGGGATACAGCAATGATGTCTTAGCCTTTGGTCTTACACAATCTTAATTATATGCACCCAATGGGGCCTTTGCTTAACTTTGACAATTTGTGTTTCTTTGGCTTTTACTTTGACTCTTTGACCTTTATCTATATCAAAATAGATATAGATAATTAACAAATGGGGTTGTATTAATAAATTAGTTTAGACGACTTTTTTACAAAACATTATCAATTTTCATTCACTTTTCAACAAACGTACTTATATTATTTATTTATGAAAACAGTAAAGAGCAAGTATTTTAATTACCTTCTCTTACTTCACTTGGTTAATTAAATATATTTACTCCATTATTTTTTAATTCTTATAAGATTGATTACTCTTCCAAACAATCTGGAACGAATAAAATGTATGTTTTATATGATGCGCAACACAACCCACATATATCATAAACAATTCATCATTTATCCATAGATTAGTTTGGATCATAGCGATGTTTTTGTTTTTTATATATCGAAAACCGTATATTTTTGGGTGATGATTGAATATTATTTTCAATATTTAGCTACCTGGATTTAATATTATTAAAATAATACGGAGTATTACAAATATGTTAATGACCTTTTTAGTTAATCTGTTTTCGTCAAAATTTTTTGTTAAAACAAGAGTTTTCGGAAAACGCACTTGGTTTCACATTTTTTGGGTGATAATTATAACTAATTGATTGCTGGCGGTGCTTAAAGCCTCCAGCAATTCTCAACCGTCCGATCTTAATCCATTGATCATGAGTCGTTGATAAGGAGTCATTTAGATAGTTACAAAATTACCATTCTTTTACATACTATAGCGGTTACACAAACAAGGGCATAGACGTAAAATTACACATCAACTTCCATTATTTTAGTATTAGATTTACGTCATTTGTGAGAGATAGTGGGGAGTTATGCAGTTTTTTAGATAGTGGGGGAGATAGTGGGGAGTTATGGAGTTTTTTAAATAGTGGGGAGATTACTAAGTTTTTTAGATAATTAAATGGGTAAATAAAGTAGTTTCGATAGTTAAAATGTTAGCAGTTATTTACATTGTTAAAATAATGTAAAAATAACGATGATGTTGGGTACTTACCAGAATTTGTAACACAGGACATAGACCTGGCCCATAAAGCTTCGGTTTGGCCATTGTCATTCTTTACTCATTTAGCAAGTGTGTAATTAATACATTTATATATACAAAACGTTAAAAAAATAGTTTCATATATTTTTTTTTCGTTGGTTTTATAACACATATAAGTTAAACTTCATACATATAATAATTGAGTTTGATGTATATAAAGATAAATTGTATTATTAAAAGACTATTTATAAAACTTTTAACCAGTGTGTAATTTAATACATTTATATATACAAAACATTAAAAAAATAGTTTCATATATTTTCTTTTCGTTGGTTTTATAACACATGTGAGTTAAACTTCATACATATAATAATTGAGTTTGATGTATATAAAGATACATTATATTATTAAAAATACTATTTATAAAATTTTTAAACGGTAAACCCGGGTACCGCACGGGAAAAATACTAGTTAAATATTATTTTCGATGTTTTCGGTTTTCAGTTCAAAACGTACTACAAGTAAACTAGAGAACTCATTTTGAGGTTTCACATTTTGTTTTCAATTTAGTCACCTCAATCTCATCTCGAAAATGTGATAAAGGGAAGTGAAAAATTGAAAATACAAAATATTTATAACACATTCTCATCTCTAACATTTGTTTTCTTAAAACCATCATGTTTTCGGTTTATTAAAACCTCCAAACCGAAAATTCTCACTTACTAAACACATCCTAGTTTTTTTTATTAATTAATTTATCCACATCGAGATCTTACCTAAATTAATATTATGGTTTTTTGTATTTGCAAAATTGGATCATAAGATCGAGATCAGAATATCAAGATCCTACTAAAATAACATTATATTTGTATGTCTTATAATTACATCAATGATAGATTTTATGACAAATTGACGAAATATTTAAAATTATAACATTCCAAGGATGGGTGCAACTCTTATAGATTTTGAAGTATTAATATTTTAGAGTATTAAACTTGAAAATTATATGAAAATTATTTTTATATATAAATTAGATAAATAACATATACATTTACCTTTTCTATTTGACGAAGTTAATTTATTTATAACTTTTTCTAATTTATAATTTTAGTAAAGGTATGATTAGATCAGACAGAGATGTTAAAATCCTATTGTTTATCTTAAGCATCTGAGTAAGATTTCACCTAAAATCTAGCTACAAACATGGTTGAGTTTAATGCAAATCTGTAAACTATGAACATTGGTTCACGTGTTCTCGAACTGTAATGCATATTAATTGATTCATTAATTCATAAATTTACGTATTTGAGCTGATCAATTATACAAATCTACAAAATAAGTTCATTTTTCATATTTTCACGAATATTTTGAACACAAAATCTATTCACTTGCCAATATTGTTATTTATTACGAATCCACATATCACTGAATAAATTTTTAATAAATAATTAGTTAAATAAAATATATCTAAACTCAAAATTAAACCATATAATGTTACTTCTTATAAAAAAATAAAACAAAAGTACAATTATTTGACATGTATATTTCCTATCTATCTTTTTAAATATTAATGAATAGTAGTTACTTTTTTTTTTAACATTCTTTTAAAAAAATTTTATTTCTATATTTATATATATTTAGCGATATAATTTGAAATTTTAATATTACGTAAAACATAATGTTTATATACACTTAATAATAAATATAATGTTCTGCGATATGATCTTATGAATACTGTATTATGCTACTTTTTAAATATTACGTATCATGTTGGCTATATCATCAGTGTATTGATTCACTAACCATATCTATTTATTAGTCAAACAATATGTACCAGAAAGAGTAATCACAGTCTCTATGCTTACCGACAGCAACCAACTATTACCTGATTTCGACCAAAGAAGGGAATGTATTGTAAGTATGGACCTGAGAAACCTCTCATCCCTGCACTCACTATTTAGACCTTGCTTGGAACTATCCCGTCTCGCTTAACCCACAATTTTGATCATTACGCATCCACTCTCATTTATAGTCCAATTTTTTTTCTTTATAATTATAAATTTGTTTTTCTTATGAATACACTTATTTTATTTATAAATATACTTTTGTTTTACTATTTTATTTACATTTACTATTGTTGGTATTTTATTTTAATTAAAAATTTATGTTTTATTTACTAATTTATTTAAAAATACCATATTCTTTATAAAATTTAAAATTTATAATATTATTGTTGATATTTATATTTGTGATTTTTGTTAGTTTATGTTAGTTGTGTTTGTAAGACGATATTGTCAATATTTTTATCTCCACTTCCACTATTTATTCAGACATCATCCCGAACCATTTATTTATATATATATATATAATTGAAGGGGGTTAAAAATCACAACAGCGAATAATATTTTTTTTTTATTTTAAAGTTTTTAACAATATGTGGGTTTTTGGATATCCAACTTCCTATATGAAATAATAAATACAGCATGCATATATGGCACTTATATTTTAAAATTCCTAAGATTAAAATTGGAAGATAACTGTTTCTTTTAATAGTAAAATACGTCCAATTAAAACCCTAGTTAATTTTGTTTTTAGTGTTGTCATTAGATGCTTGATCACATGAACATATAGCCTCCATGAGTTGACCTAATTCCCGAATATTATTCTTGTATTCATTTCGATAATTAATATTTATAGGTATTAGTTTTTAGTTCATATAAATAATTTTTATTAAGAATAATTATGTAATACGTGAATCAAAATCGAGTGTACCTGAAGACACTGGACGTTAAAAAAAAATTTAATTTTTTTTTTCACAATCATGTTTAAATTAACGTTAAACACATGATGTGTAGATTTCAGATACATTCAGTAGTTTTACGTCATTAAAAATTTTGTGAAAGTTCACATATATATATATATATATATATATATATATATATATATATATATATATATATATATATATATATATATATATATATATATATATATATATATATATATATATGATTGGGTTCACATGAGAACCCCTATATTTCGTGAGAACGTGAGAACCACTCTAAAATTTGTGCATGCACTGTATAAAATTGTGCATTTGATACTAAAATTAAATATTTTTGATAAATTTATGCATTTCATGTAAAAAATTACGCATCTCATTTTATAATTTATCCATTTTATGTATGAGTTGTTCATTTAAGAAAATTTGTGCATTTGATGTTCAAATTTGTGCATTTAGTTTATAATTTAATGAATGTAATTGTTGTATGTAATTTTAGTGTTAGATTATGATATTTATTAATATTTAAGACTAATAATGATTTTAAGTAAAACTTTTAATTTTAAAATTTGTGCATTTGATGTACAAATTTGTGCATTTTGGAGTGGTTCTCACATTCTCACGGTAACAAGGGTTCTTACCGGAACCCAACATATATATATATATATATATATATATGTATGTAAATAGTCATTTAAATGTATGATCATTAACATCATTTACATGATTTTATTTAACAATTTACAAGATTTATTTTTTGAATTTTAATGTATAAAGGTCTAATTTTTTTGATAAAAAGTCTTATAATATTAGTTTTATACATATGTATGTAAAAAATATGTAAATGATAATTCACAAAAGGATGCGTACGATACTATCAATTATTTAGGGTGCTCTTTTGAACATGACACACACACACACACACATAATATAGTTCGAGAGTATTACTCATTATGCAGCGCACTAGAAAGTATCACATTAAAAAAAACTTAATTTTTTTTCATAAACTTGTTTTAATTAACTTTATAAAGATGATATGTAAATTTCACATACATTCATATTTCTTAAAATGATGTAAAGGTACACTTACATAAATTAGCACATGTGTGAACGTACATTTATGTGATGCATGATTTCATACGAATGTGTGAATGTGCGTGAAATTTATAATTATATTTGTAATGTTAATTAAAACATGTTTATGAATTTTTTTATAAAAAAGTATTTTAAAGAGTGGTGTGCGTGTGTGTGTCTATATAGGGGTTCAATGGCTAACCTCTATGTATTGGAAAACCATGAAAAACCACAATGCATCATCAAAGTAGGATCGTGTATCATGATCATTTGATGTATCGTGCAGTCGGTTCAAGTTGATACACAATGCATCGCGCGGGGAGGATGATGCATCACGATCACTTGATACATCGTGTCGCCGATCCAGGGTCGAATCGTTCCGATGTCCAAGCCGGTCCACTTAGTTGAAATCGGTTCATTGTTTTTATGCTTCCCCACAAAAATAAAAATATTAAATTACTTAGTTGGGAATCGAACCCAAAATCTTTTGTTCCATAAGCCAAAACTTTTTATCCATTGAGTTGCAATTACTTATATTATTAAATTTATTGATTTACTTATTTTAATAACAAAGTTACTTTTTAATATATAAACTAACTATCAATGAAATTAGAGATATTGAGTTTGAGTTTTTTGTAAATTAATATATTAAAAAGTTGGTTTGTTAATAAAAAGAGTAACTCAATAAATCTAACAAGAAAGTGATATGTAGCTTAATGAATAAAGCATTGCCCTATGTAATTAGAGATCAGGGGTTTGATTCCTAACCAAGTATTATTTTATTATTGTAGAGATTCATAAAATTGGTGGATCAACTTTGACTGAAAGGACAGGATAAAAACCAGACCGATTTGGACTGTTGGACCGTCGGACCGACCCGACTCAGAATGGTCACATTTTGCATCAAATTATCGTGATGCACCATCTTTAACGTGTGATGCAGTGTGGTTCGACTCGTCCCGATCGCGTAACGAATCAATTGATCATGATACACAAAATTTCTCGTGTGATGCAATCTTCTCCGCGTGATGCATTATACTATTTGTAGCGATGCATTGTGGTTCTACAACGTTTTTCGATGCATGAATGTTTTCCATTGAACGCACCCCTATATATATATACATATATATATATATATATATATATATATATATATATATATATATATATATATATATATATATATATATATATATATATATATATATATATATATAGGGGTGGGTTCAATGGAGAACCTTATGCATCGAAGAACTTTGGAGAACCACAATGCATCGCTAGAAAAACTGAAATGCATCACGTAGAATTCGATGCATCACGCGGGAATTTGATGCATCACGTGGAAATAATGTAAAAATCAATGCATCACGCGAGAATTTGATGCATCACGTGGAAATAATGATATATTACGGGGGAATTGTGATGCATTTTCGATGCATGGAGGTTCTCCATTGAACCCCTCTATACATATACATATACATATACATATACATATACATATACATATGTATATATATATATATATATGTATATATATATATATATATATATATATATATATATATATATATATATATATATATATATATATATATATATATATATAGAGAGAGAGAGAGAGAGGGAGGTTCCATTCCACTGGCCCTTGGATGAAAAGAATGTGTGGGTTAGATCAAATGGCAAAAGGGTAATTAAATAGAAAGTTTTATGCATCAAGTGCACATAATGAAATTCGCGGAGGGGTAAAACAGGAATTATGCAATCCTTATTTAATTATTACACTTCCAAAATTAACAAAAATAATACAAATTCAAAATACATCAAAATACATGCATATCGTTCATCTCTTCATGCATATCGTTCATCTCTTCCAAAAATAAATCATGCATATCGTTCATCTCTTCCAAAATCAAAATACATCAAATACAAACATGAATCGTTCATACAAACATAAATCATGCATATCGTTCATCTCTTCCAAAATCAAGAGGGGGCTAAGAGAGAAGAGAGAGAGAGAGAAAGAGGGAGTGATTTTAGGAAAGAAGTTAATGATGATTTTCATACCAAATTTAGCTATTAGTTATCTTAAAAATATTTAAATTCAAAAATAATTTCCATACATTTAATATCCCCTAAATGCCCTTTGTGCACCCTTGGTAGATAGTCCGATGCACAAAAGTTCTCAATGGTGCCTCGATGCACAAAAGTTCTCAATCGAACCTCAGTCTATATATATATATATATATATATATATATATATATATATATATATATATATATATATATATATATATATATATATATATGGGGTTCTCCATTGAACCCCTCTACATATATATTTATGTACTAATATTAAAAATAGACGCACGTAAAATCAAATCAACATTTGAAAAACTCCTATACCAATCATCAAACTTGTTGCATCATAATTCATAAAGTATGCATATTCATATACGGTTGTAAAAATATATAATAGCCATCAAAGACCATACATTGTGAGCTAGCCGTCGGCGATCAAATTTAAACACAAATTAATAATATTGAACAATTAATTTAGGGTTCAAGATCGAAGATAAGATGCAGGTGATAAGAACACAAAGACAAAATAAATAAATTAGTGAGTGAGTGAAAACGAAAGGCGTTGACATATGAAATGTTGACTATAAGAAGTGGCTTCATTCAGGCAAAAGGTCGAGCAGTTGGAGTGCATGACTCAAGCAACAACGAACAATTCCAAATGCATCACCATCACTAATGTAACATGGCAAGGTAAATTTCGTCGGCTGTTTTTTTTGTCTTCATTAAATATAATATTCTTCAAAATTAAGCTTCAATATTAATTTGAATTAAATCAAAATCATGAAATCTACGTATTGATTTAATTTGCAGGTACCCCTAATTAGCTGGATTTCACAATATGATTAGGCTTTCTGATTTTTTTGAGCCAGCCAATATATGTATCATACTGATCTTACGTTAATGGTTTGGTTTATGAATGCACCGTCTCGATCTTGATGGTTCCAATTGGAACTAATTAAACTAAGACCTTCTTTGTTTTTTCATAAAAAATGTTTTTTCTTACTTTTGTCTACAAGATTGAAGATTTGAAAAGACAAAACCAACTGAACACCGTTTGTTTTCATGAAGAGAAAAGAGATAGAAAAGTCTTTTAAGCACTTCCCGTCTCTTATTTGAAAAAAGTGTTTTTATCATCACTTTTGTTACAATCTCCTCGTCTGCTTTCAATTAATCATGAATTAAATATAGTATTAATCATGTCTTTTGAAATTAAATTATTTTATAGTTTCATTTCATTGATTTATACATATAAATATAATAGTTTAATAGTTTATGTAAAAATTAATATTAAAATTGAACGCAATAAGACATTTATTTGATTTATAAAACAAACAGTCTTATTTCTACAGATAAAAGACTTTTAAACCATCTCTTCAAACTATATATATTTTGCGCGCGTGCGCGCGCGCGCGCACACACACATAATCTCGATTATTAGTGTATTTTAAATGATCGAGAATACCAAACATTCTTGTGAATGATCAATAATAGGTTTTTTTTTACATAAATGATCATCAAAAGAATAATACATTTATACATTAAGATTCGAAAAATAAATTTTGTGAATGGTTGAAAAAAATAATGTGAATGATCATTCTCTTGGATGACATATACATAAATATACATCACCACTTACAAAATTTTTAAGAGCGTCGATTTAGTGAATGTATCTAAAAATCACATGTCATGTGTATAACGTTAATTTAAACATGATCGTGATTTTATCATGGTGTCGGATCCTAAGTTTTTATGGATTCCTTCTTTGTTACCGGGGTCGACCCCAAAGCCATAATGTCTCAAAACGAGGAGGCCATAGAGAAAGTCTTTTTTATTCCTTTGTCTCGAACTTCGTGAAGAACTCCATTCTATCTCTCCCGATTTAAAAAAAAAGTTTTTAATGGCGGTACCTTCGGGTGTACTCAATTTTAAGTGATACTTTTTTAAACATATGTCTATTATATATATATAGAGTGAGAATAAAATGAAGACGATTCTTAAAACGTGGATGGTAAAAACCAATAAGAGACTTTAGTTTAAAAATCAGAATTTACGGCACAGTCGACGATTCACAAATAGAATTCAGATCCACAATGGATTCACGACACCACTTTATTCCTCTTCTGCTCATGTAGTTCACAAATACCAACTCATATTCACAATAGGTTCACGACATTAGTTTCGATCAAATACTAAACTTCACGATGACCATTCGAAATCAATAACTTTTATGGTGGTCGCTTTTCACGGCCGGTGGAGAGAGAGAGAATGAGAGGATGGTAAGACAGTTGCTTGCCACTTTTCAAGGCCGGTTACCCATGGTGGTGTTGCTTGATGGTTTGGACTTTGTTCCACAGATGGTTATCGTGTTGAGGGTCTCCATCAAGAATGTGGTTTTCGAGTCGAAAGAGTACTGCCAGTGGTAGCTGGTTTCTTTACAATCGGTGGATCGAGAAAGATGAGTAGAGTGTTGGTTGAGACATCTAATGGATCAAAACCTTTCATGATGGTCGGTCTTTATCACAATCGGTATAAAGAGATGATCATTCTTATTCAAATTTCATTTTCGGTGGAGATGGATGTTAAGTTACAATGACTGATTTCTTTACACCGGTAGAACAAAAGAGAGGTGAAACAGAGGCGGATGCATCGTCTGGATCAAATGTTTCACTACGGACGGTCTTCTTCTTGCCCGGTAGAAAGAGTGATGTCATGTGTTCTTCAGATTCACAGTCGGCGGCAGTGGTGGCCGGTGGAGAGAAATAGAAGAAAGATTGGAGGTAGACATGAAATTAGGGTTTTGATTTTTCAAACAAGGACTTCTTGGTTGACCATAGTTAATCTATTAAATAATTGTTTTAACATATTTAATAAATATACAAAGGCAATAATGCCATTATCTTTATTAAATTAGAAACTGATAGGTGTGATATATTCCTATTGATTTTTAGTCTTTATTTTAAATACGGTCTTCATTTAATCTACTTCCTATGTGTGTGGGTATACACACACTTCATAATCCAAATGAAATATGGTTAAAGGAAAAGTAGTGATTATTGGAATCAAATAGTATTTGGTATGTATAGTGACAAACCCTTTTGAATTGAAGACACTTACTTAGCAAGCCAAAAAGTGAGGTTGAAGAAATGTGAGAAGAACATGCAAGCATATCATTTTTTGTGTGCAGGATTCCAAAGGCATATGTATAGGTGGTGGTCATCACATGAAATTAAGCAATTAAATTATGCATCATGTTCTTGCTTTTCAAAGTGGTCCATGAGAGATTAATTAGCAGCCTACTAACTAAGCTAGCTACTCTCTTGTAATCATGATATGTGTTGTTAATTTTTTAATTATTTAACTTTGGACAAGGTAATGGGGTTCATTTATATATTTCTTTATTATTAAGATATCTGATTAAGACAAGCATTTTTATTAATTAGTTAATTAGTATATATATCATTTATATAAAGACATATATATATATATATATATATATATATATATATATATATATATATATATATATATATATATATATATAGGGGTGGGTTCAATGGAGAACCTTATGCATCGAAGAACCTTGAAGAACCACAATGCATCACGTGGAAGTCGATGCATCACGCGGAAATTGTGATGCATCACGTGGAAGTAATGATGCATCACGGGGGAATTGTGATGCATTTGTGGTGGTGCGTAGTGGTTCTTCAAGATTCTTCGATGCATAGAGGTTCTCCATTGAACCCACCCCTATATATATATATAGAGTGGGGTTCAATGGAAAACCACCATGCACCTGGACACTTGTGAAAACCGCACTGCACCACCACAAATGCATCAAATTCCTCGCGCGATGCATCAAAATCCTGCGCGATGCATCAAATTTTCCGCGTGATGCATCAAAATCCCGCGTGATGCATCACCTTATTTACGATCATGCCACCGCGTTTTTCATGAAATGCACCAAATCGGACGGTTTGCGTAGGTTTCCATAGTTTTCAGGTGCATAGTGGTTTTCCATTGAACCCACCCCTATATATATATATATATATATATATATATATATATATATATATATATATATATATATATATATATATCTGTGTGTGTATGATAAAATGAGAAGCTAAATATATCTTGAGTAGTATGGGAAGCATTGTTATTCATTTCATGCATACTGATTCGCCAATTTAAATATATGAATAATGAATGATCAATTCTGGATAAAGTAAATCAATAATTCATCACTTTTTTACATCAATTCGTTAGTTTTAAATATGAATAATAAATCGCAAATTTATAAATAAATGTAGGACTGTGGCTGTGAGCTGGATACATTTGTACTGCAACGCTTAGGATACATTTGACACGACTAGCTGTAGCTGTTAGCTGGAGGTTTTAGTAACTGAAGCTTTTTGGTTTTATATTGTTTGATAAAAATAGCTGTAACTGTAGCTTTTACTATTAAATTACATATAAAGACATTGATATTAATTAAAAGTTGTAGATTTTAATTATTTGAAGAGTAAAAAAATAATAATCTTTGATCAAAAGCTTAAACTCGTTGTGAAAGCTACTTCAAGTAGCTTTTTGTGGAAGAGCTTTTGACAGCTTTCAAGTCAGAATCAAAATCTTAAGTTCTTATTAACTAAACGATGCTTTTGAGCTTAAACTTCAAATCAAAAGCCAAGGCTATAAAAACTCTCAAAAGCTCGTTGTCAAACGGAACTCTAGTCTTTAATCCATTAAAAGGTTACAAAGTTTTCGAATCTATCATTTAATGCGTTTGATGAAGCAGACTAAAATATCACTTACTTTGAAATGGACGTGACTCATATTGATGATCGATATCACCCAACTGAATAAAAGTGGGATACCTATTATTTTATAAAGAACTTTACGATTCGATTAACATTTGGAGCTACAAATTAACCTATCTACAAAGTATGTGAATTATATATTATTTTTTTTTTAAAAAGTATATGCTAGTTTATGAATCCATATATAGTATATATGGGTACTTTAATAATTATTTACTTTTTAACTATATAAATTTAAAATTATATACATGATCGCTTAGTAAAAATTTCTTATAAAAAGAATAATACAGTAGGATATAATATAAAATTAATTTTTTCACTTTAATATATACAATGTTATACAATTTTAAAAATATTTCTTATCCTAGTTGATCTGTGACATTGCCTTATATGATAATAATAATACAAAGAATAAGCTTTAAACTTAAACTTAACTTATTTCCTATTATTTTAGAATAACATTTTTATTTTTTATTTATACAAACATGAGATCACTTTATTAAGGGAAAAAAACACCAAAAAAATAAAAAAGAATTTACATTCTAAGTTAAAATTAAACAAAAACATTAAACTCCTTTAAATATAAAGTTTAAATAATACACTTTGATCTACTTATTAAAATACTAAAACTAAAACTATATTTCACGTACAAACAAAATGACGAAAATATTATTATTTTTTTAGATTTTATTTTATAGATCAACAATAATGTCAAATTAAGGTCTCTCAAAGTTTGTATGTATTTTGTGAACAACAAGTTATGTGGTGTCCGCACGTTGCGACGGATGTATAGCTATGTATTTTTTGTAATTTAACAGATACAGTTTAAATAATTAAATCATACTTTATTTATTAGTAATAATAATTTAACATGAAAGTAAAAAAAATCTATTAATATTATACTAATTAAAATTTAAAAATAAATTAAATAAAGTGAATAGGTTAGAGAAAACACTAATCACGTACCTACCGAATAATATATATATATATATATATATATATATATATATATATATATATATATATATATATATATATATATATATATATATATAATATAATATAAAAGAAAGTATGATAAACCGAATATAAAAGAAAGTTGATTTTTAAGTAATCACAAAGATACTGAAATGAGACATTATAAAACACTAAAATTATTATAAACCAAAAATTATTATAACCAAAATAAATCTTATTTTCAAAATGTCTAAGAATTAATTAGTATTTAAATATATTAAATTTTAAATCAAAAAAATAAAAAAACATGTAAACATTCTCATTATAAAATTTACATATAAATAACAATAAAATATCTCTAGCATATTTTAGCAAAACTCATTTATAAATTATTTTTTTTGTTGATGTGAGAGGAATAAAATAGCAAAACCCACTCATGAATAGTTATTTCATCAGTGAATAATGTATAAAGGTTAAACAGATCTTATATCCGCATCTTTCGGTGTTTACATGTCCCTCCCTTTTGTAGGGGAGGAGTTGTAACAACAAATTATCTTTTGGTGTTTGCCTGACCATCTTTCACGATTGTAGGTTTGAAACCTGTCTGGGCACACATGAGTTCAATATTTTCTATTATTTGGATTCATGATTTGCACCCCTTACATGCGGGTAGGTATTGAAGTAAAACTTATAAACAAGTTTGTCATGTCTGTCAAGGCTTCTCCTTATAAACCACTTTCGGATTGATCATTCTCCATATGTGGGACAAGTTCTCACAGTTTCAACTTATATTTTTCCACATCAAATACCAATTTTTGAGCATTGATATCACATTTATCTAAGTTTCGTTTTGAACGTTCTTTATATTGTTGCAAAACTTTCTTCAAAGAGATCGAACGCAAACTCATTAAATATTAATTATATACATTACTTTCATATATAATTATTTTTTATCCAAGTTTATGGAAAATACATTTTCCAACAAATATATGTGATGTATGTCATCTTGTTCAAAGACAAAAAAAAACCTTTAATTAAATATATTGTAGATCATGTTTTATGTAAAATTTTTATATGCTAACATAATATTACATTTGTAGGATGAAAAATTTAAGTTATAACTTAAATTTATCAAGATAATACGTTTTAATCAGTATAAATATTAAATTATATAAAATAAAAATGAAATTATTTTAAAGTTAGTATTTCAATTATTAGTTAATTAAGTAGATTAAAGAGGAAAGTATACATTTTAAATAGCTTTTTAATTACTATTTTAATAATAAATAATAATAAATTCGTAACTATTAAAAAGCAAAAAATATACAAATTTAAGACGATTAAAAAGGGTGACATGAGGCATGAAAAGGTTTTTTTTTTTTTTTAAAAAAAAAATTTAATATCAAAGAAAAGATACATTTTTAATTCAATTGTAAAATAGTAAAGGTGGCATTATAATTAAGACTATTAAGATAGAAAAAGAATATATGAAATCTCATATTTTACTTCATATATATGTACGTAAGTAACTGATTATATAAAAATCGAATAGAAAGAAAAGCAACGTACAAGACTTAAAAGATATATATAATATAATGTTTTATGGGATTTGGTAAACATATTATACTTTAGTTTTGATTAATTATTAAATGATAATTAATATATATATGAAGATCGAATTGAAGGGTTGTTTGTAGCCGTTGCATGGCCTTAGCTAGCGTCCAAGACGACTGTGCAACAATTTCTAAGTTAATTTGTAGCCATTTCAATTCGATTCCATCGTCTTTAAGACGTACGTAAATATATACCCAACTTAACCCCACTTCTTCCATCTTTTCCAGTTCCAAAAGCTAATTAAGCTTCAATTTGACTTCTATTCCAATCACACTTAGACGCGTATATATGGAACCCATTCTCCAACTCATTCTTCCTAGTGCACCCCACCCCCACCCCACCAAAGCAAGCAAGCAATTTATTTATATAATTCTTTTTGAACAACAAATTAATAATATATTAATAATAAAAAAAAACTTTAAGCAAATTGCTAAATGCAATACACCAAAAACAACACCAAGTATGTATATCACCTACATTAGCAAAATACTGAAGTTGAAACTTCGAATTGAGCATCAATTAACTTAATTTTTTACTAAGCTTTCTCTTAGAATTTATGCAAAAGAATGTACTCCAACCTTAATTAAACCAAGAAGCTAGAAAAGTAATTGGTCATGAGCAAGAAGGAAAGACCAATGAACTCCTAAACTTTCAAATGACCCAACACAAGATAAGAATTGAAGTCGAAAAAACTTCAAGAACATTGCTTTTTAATCCCAAATTAATCACGCTCCCAACAAAGTAACTGGATAACCGAATCATTACTAATTTTTTTCCATTTCAATATTAATTGCCGTTTTTTCTTTTGGTTAACATTCATGGCCACTTTAAGTTGTTGAATTTATTAATTATTAATGTCAAGAGTAGTAACTTTTAAGCTTTAGGGAAAGGGAAGAATACCTAATTAGAACTCCATCCATATATTCTTAATTAATTTATAATATTTGGTGATACGGGAATAAACGTAATCAACTATAATCTTAATTAATATCCAGGCTAGCTTGAGCTAAATTAACAACTTTGTATATATCTAGGCATTAAATATTTTCACGCTACGTACTAAGATGATGATATATAATATATAAAAGATGGACATGCATTCTAGGTAATTAACTTTTTATTTGGTCCATTAATTGATTGAACGTTTGTTTGTACTGAGTTAATTTACACAAATTACTTAATTTATTCGACTTGCATATATATGTTGATCCATGGTTTAATGCATGCTAAGCTATTTATTATTATATTATTAAAATGACACTATTAATTAATTTCAATTTAACACGATTTGTTATTAGATTTTGGTAAACTATTATATCATTATACTTTACACTGTTTCATGATATATACTATGCTTCATCAAAAGTCTCATTATTATTTATGCTTTATTTTCTAACTAATTTTTATTATAGTTTATTTTTAACCAACTTTACAAACATCAAACTTAAGCGTCATGCCATCCGTAATAGTTAAGATTTTGATACGTCAAAATTGTTATTACACATTATCAATCGATCAATATGTATTTTTAATACTTTAATGATAAATATCTTAATTTTTAATATTTAATTAAAATAACAAATATAAAACCATTTAGCTGCTTAAACAAGTTTGTCAAACAAACTCAGACCCATATTTGTAATAATGTTTTAGTTAATAATCTTTATGATGTGGCATGGTATATTTAAAATAAACCATTACTACGGTTGTTTTGTGGGATTATAATCTGTCTATATACTATTAAATGAGTAATTAATATGTCACGTGTCATGTTTTCTTTCGGTTTGCCACGTATCGGTCTATCCTTTTGGCACTTCATTTACTTTATTTTACATTTTAAAAAATATCAAATCTATCCAAATCTAATATGATTAATTTAATAATTAACTAACTAAATTTAAACAAACTCTATTAGTCTTATAATTCTTATATTATACATATTTATAAATTTTTATTTTTAAAATTAACACATGTAGTTCATGGGTATTAACATAATTAATTACTTTAAAAGAATTAAAATCTAAATTGCAAATTGCAAAGACATATGAATCAAACTTCAAGTCAAAATTGTATAAAATTCAAAACTAATGTAACAAAGAACACTTAACTTAAAGTAACTTTATTTTAATTCTCAGTTAGAGATGTTATTATTAATAAAAGATTTAATGTCATAATTGGTGAAACAAAACAATTTTAATAATATGCAAAACATAAATAAATGTTAATTGGTACAAATATTATAAATTTATTGTATAATGTAAATTTCAAACTGCAAAGAATATACGGATTTAATTTTCAAACAAAATTTTAATTTTAATTTTAACATTGCTGAGGAAAAAATTTGTAAAAAATTATCCGGTTGCAAGTCGTTTTTTTTAAAAAAAACCCTTATATGATAAGTTTTGGTCAGTTGGAGGTTTTTGTATAACAAAAAATGGTTGGATGTTTTAATTGCAAAAATGATCTAATTTAACAGTTTTTTATTCAGATTTTGCTTTTATGTATAATATTTAGTTTATTTATCGTTTTAGGATTATAAGTTTATTTTAGATTAAATATATATATATATATTCATTTGTTAGTCCGACTCTAGCTACTCGATCAATTTAATCATTTGAATTGGAAGTGAGAACGTGACAAAAATTTGTACAACGGGTTCTTACAGAACCAACACGTACTGCATACCATTAAAAAATAAAGACATTATAGATTTATACATGAAACAAAGATAGAATGATACACTGTGATAGATGAGAAATGAGAAATGGAATGGAGAAGTATATGTATAGTAGCTAAGGTAGGTGTGAGAGTGAAGCTGAAAAAAATGGTGGGTTGTGTGTAGCTTGCCTTGGAAAAGAGCCAACTTCTGAGTTATTGCATTTGCACGTGTGACCCCAACATTCATGTCCCTCTGCACTCTGCACACCCACACCCTTTAACCACCATGCCTCTCTGTTTCACTCTTTCATTTGACTATTTGACTGCTCTCTCTCTCTCTCTCTCTCTCTATATATATATATATATATATATATATATATATATATATATGTATGTATGTATGTATGTATGTATATGTATGTATGTATGTATATGTGCTTTCTAATTTCCTCTTTCTTCTAAAATAAAATAAAATACAATAATTATACACAGAGAGACTGCATGTGTGTTAATTAAATATTGATGCTTTGAACTGAACTGGACATATATATATAGCTTGGTAAAAGCAACCCAAAGATAATAAATATAATATTTGAAATGTTCAAATATTTAATATATATGGGAATGAACTGAAGAGGTAGTGTTTCTTTAATTTGTTGAATCATGATGGGAAATAGAAAGTATACAATCATAAAATGTGGGGTTTCTAAAATTAGATTTTTAAGGTTGATTTTTTAAGTTATTTTTTGAGGTTTTTATGGATGATGTTTCAAGAAAAGGAAACCTATATATAAATATACTCACATGTATATATAAAAACACACCCAAACCAGACGGGGATATATCCTTTTTTCCATCTTTATAAATTATAATAATAATATCATTAATAATTATATTCATTCAAGATTGTCTCTTATATAATATTAATGATTTTCAAGTCAAGAACAAATTTAATTAATAATCATCATTATCATATATCAAATCAATGTACGAAGTCCTCTTTCTATTTATATTAGATTAGATATATAAAACCCATAATATCACATCAATTTTGATGACAATAACTTTTAATTGTCACTCGTTTATATATTGATGATAAAATTTTAGCTCAAAGTAAGATCGACCTCACCCAACTCAAATACATTGGAAGACCATAAAGAAGATATTAAATTTCACAAACCTTTTTACACCCTTAATTAATTCTCGAATCAAACATGCTATTAAGTAATTAACATCACAAACACAACTAATTTATATGAAATCCGACCAGGAAGAGAATCAATCATCATAGAGGTGAAACTAATTGAAAATAAATTGAAACGAAAGGTTAGTTACACTCCTTGTTCGTTTCAAAACGGGGGACGATTCGCCCCCCAATATGCATCTGCCGGCAATTGGCATGATGAATTTAGCAAATTGGGAGGTAATCCATGAAATAAGGATGAATTTGCATCGTTCATGAGTTGTTGTTGGCCTCCTCCAATACCCGAAGGCGACCCTAGAGCACCGTTTCCTGAGCCTGGTGTGGCCTGATCTTCCTCTTCAAGAGGAAGTCTCTCGTATGCTGCATTTCCAAAAGACGCCGCCATGATCACCACGGGACCTGAAGCTAACAAGGACCCAACCACTCCTCCTCCAACCACCTGGCCTTGACCACCGGCTAGGTAAATGGTCAATCCAGAAGCAGCAGGTGGAGCCGGAGGAGGAAGAAACGACCCCGAAAGTGATAAGATCTCAAATCGTCCATGTAGCGTAACGACGGCCCCGGGTGCAGCGGGCTGCTTTAGTGTAACGTTGGTAACGGTGCCGCTACCACTCAAAATACAGACACCTCGTTGCCTCCTTGTGGCAAAGTTAGATATACTTTCTTGAATATCACACCCATTAGCCACTTCCATGACATGAGACCTTAAAGCGTTAGCGCTATCCCTAGTGATGATAATAGGTGGCTTGGGCTTGTTTTTAGAGCCGGCAGGACGACCACGAGGACGTCTAGAGGCAGCACCACCGGTGCTATGATCAGGTTCGCCGCCGGTGACAACAGATGCCAATTCTCTATTAGCATCATTAATATTGTTATTGTTGTGGAGGTCACGGTCTCTCTTTTGGCCATGGTTGAGGCTGGTACTTCCACCACTTTGCTCATCGTCCTCGGAATTGGGGTGGTGATGGTGTTGGTGAAACTGGCGGTGGTGCAGTTGAAGATCTCTGGTATGAAAAGGAGGAGGCAGATGACGACCGTGAGCAGTGATTGGATCCATGTGATGGAAACTATATATGGCCGGGTCCTTGAAAGATATATGGTTTTGGATCTCTTCAATTAATATTATTGTAGCTAGCAAGTCCTAATAAATTAAGGTAGCTTCACCAGAAAAAGCAACCAAATTGTGAGCTGAATCATATCGTCCATGAATGAATGGTATTATAATTAAGTAGCTAGCTAGCTTGTTTCTGTGCAAAACTGGAAGATGAATTGAATGATGGAGGAGGTGAGCTGAGGTAGCTGGAAATTAAGAAGAGAAATTGGTTGCTGTTGGTGAAGGTTAGAGAGAGAGATCGAGATGGATGTTGTTGGTTCAATTGGATCGATGTTGTGTTGGGTTAGGGTTAGGTCATGAAGAGAGAGAGAGAGATAAGTTTGCGTGCGCATGGGCGGTGAGGTGGGTCCGACGTTTGTCTCCCCCATTTCTTGAGTTATTGTTTCCACTTTTTGTGTTTTGTGCAGTAATTTTTCTTCAATTCGATCAATTCCCTCCCTTTCTAACATCCTTCATCTTTTTATGCACTAAATTTTTTGTTTCTTTTCTTACCTACTATATATACGCTACGCTAGCTACCTCCATTTTTTTCTATATATATCTTTGTCCACCATTTATACACATCTCCATCTCGTTCATGCATATTTATACATATGATTTTATCCGGTTTTGATAAGATCGTCTAGCTGATTTTGTTTTTATTTTTACTGGATCCTTTGATCCCATACTATACCGGAAAAACTGGATTAATGGTCAATTTTATCGTGTATTGTATATTGTATTGAATAGTCCTAGTTTAGTGTGTTTCAGTACATTATTGATGGTTTTTCAGTGTTATATGTCCTGATCGACTTTTAAACGTCTACTCTACAATAGTTTTTGTGACGACAAGCGGACTTTTAGTGACGATTCTTTTTGACGCAAATTACTCTTTTTGTGGTAGTGATATAATTTTTCTTAATTTACAACCATAAAAATATTTTGTTCAATTAATACATTAAGGAATTGATACGTACTTTTATTATTCATCTTAACATGAATGAGTTGTTTGAATTATATATACAATTTAATTACCACTGATTATTTTTAATAAAAAAATTAAAATTGATCATAAACATAGGATTCGAACATGAAATTATCAATAGCTTATATTATTGGTTACAACTTATAAGTATTAGCAATAAAAAAAGGATATATAGATTAAGTGCTTTCTTTTAAAAATATTAATTACTGTGGTTTAAAAGAAAATTGAAAAGTTTTTGAAAAGTAAATTTGCTATTAAGTTCCTTTTGAATGATTTTCTTGCGTTTGTAATTAAAGTATACTTGATTTTGAACAACTAATTTGATTTTTTTTAGGTAATGCATTTTTTAAAATATGTTTTTTTTTTCTTTTTATTATTAACAATTTACATTGAACAGATTACTTAATCAAGTTACTTATTTATAAAAAAGTTATATAAAAGTAAACAGAAAGGAAGAGGCGATGAAACAAACAATATTACATATATATTACGAGGTAACAATTAATGTTTAAGTATTACCACTCTTATACTCTTATATAACTTTTTTAATAAATACACACAACGTATGCTTTTAGTATCAAAAAGAGATAAACGGAAATGAGAAAGTCTAAAGAGTGATTAGTAAAACGGAAAGAAAAAAAATTAAGAATAAATGTTGAAGTTTTGTGTATTTTTTTCGACTTAATTCTTTTTGTTGATACAATAAAAAATATTTAGAGACTAAAAACATGTTTGAGAATACACATGCATAACTTATGTATCTAAAAGTTAAACTAAATCATTCAATGACTGACACATAACATGATCACTTATGAGCATCTTCTCACTCTTCATTTTTACCTTTGATTTATCCAAACGTCAAAATCACATTCTTAAGTTGATTTTAAGCATGTTATTTAGGTTTATTAATCATTTTTGTTTCAAATAGTGAAGAATTAGATAAAAAGTACATTTTTGAAAAAGAAATATGAAAACAATTAAAAGTCTTTAAGATTCTTTTTCTTTTCATTTCCATCCTAATATGCGTTCAGTATGGTAGATTCGAGAAAATAAACTCTTATTTGGTTTACAAGTTGTTTTTTTTTAATATAAATATGATTTTTAATGGAATGGAATATAAAATGAATTTATTTTAAGTTTTCATTTGTCTTATTTTCTAACCAAAATAGAGATTCAAAAGTATGAAGAGAATGAAGTTTCTCTTCCATTTCTTCATCAACCTTTTCTTCGTCAACCTTCATTATTATTATAAAAATCAAAGAGAGAGAATAGAAAATCAAGTCTCCAAACCACGTTCGATTGCATTCTCTTGATTGTATATACGTACGTTACCAAACACCCGTAGCTTTAAGAGTTTGTAACTTATATCTTTGATATGCATGTGTGTGCACGTACAAGTAAAAGCTAGAATGATATATATAGTGAGAGTGATATGCATTTACTTTAAAAATAAATAAGAATAAAAGATTTAACATGTACGTATTAGATCAAATAAAATCTTGATTATTTATTATACATTTACTTGCTATGAAATGGTAAAATCAATATTATGGATTAAGATCAAAATAGAACTATCAAAAATTTAGAAAAAAACATCAATAAAGAATGTTAATAAATAAATATATATTGTTAGATTTATGAATCATTAATTATTTGATCCCCAATTACTGTTAAACAATGGTTCAATTAAAATATTATATTATATTAATCATAAATTAATGATTCAGTTGACAATTACGATGCAAATATGAGATATTTCATACAAAATTGACTCGTAAGTTCACATATTAAGGTATAGTTTGATTACTACTTATATATATGACAGATTTTAGAGTTCAATTAATGGGTTGCTCAACAAGAAATTAATACATGACCGTTTGTTTTTTGTTTTAATCAATATATTAATTATTTAATCATTAAGTCACTATCATGTTGCTTTCCTTATTCTTACCCAAATTTTATTTCATTATAATGCCACTCTATCTAGTATTTCATCAACCAATAAAATTGTATTACTTTTAAATTAAATAAAATTACAAGGAAAACTAACTAAACCAACTTTAAGGTTAAGAAATACGTAAATACTATTTCAAACAGATGCAAACATAAGGAATATATAAAAAATTCATTACAAGACTAATTTTCTCGTGGCAATGGGTGTGTTTGGCACGACTATCGGTATCTTTGAGCTAGAGCTTTTAGTAGCTAATGTTCTTTTAAAAGAACTGAAGATTTTAGTTTATATAAATGTGTTTGATAAATGTAGTAATAGCTATAACTTTTAGTATTAAATGACAAAAAAGACATTAATATCAATTAAAAGTTATAATTTATATTTATTATAAGGGTAAAAATTTAATTTTGTTCGGTCAAAATTTTAAGTTTCTTTTGAAAGCTACTTCAAGTGTCTTATTGCAAAAGAGCTTTTGGGATCTTTCATTTTAATTTTTATAAAAAATTATAGCTCTTATCAACTAAACGAAGTTTTTGGGCTTGACCTGGGGCTGCAATTGAGTCGAGCTTTTATCTAGTAGCTCGAGATCGAGCTCAACTTATACGAGCCGAGATTTTATCGAGCTCGAGCCCAAAACTCGAGCTCGAGCACGAAAATATTAACGAGTCGAACTCGAGCTTTAAAAGACTTGGCTCGTGTTTTTATCGAGCTTTTCGAGCATTCTATATATGTATATATTATGTCAAGTTTATCAAATAACTTGAGTATCGAGCCTTATACGTATACATATCGAGTCAAGCTTTTTTTAAACAATTCGACCTTTTGAAGTATCAAGTTGAGATTTTATAGTGTTCGAGCTCGAGCTATATACAAAAAAAAAATGAACTCAAATATTATTTAAGGAAATCGAGCTTTTCAAGCCAAGCTCGAGCCTAATTCGAGTACTTCTCGAGCCTACATTTTATAAGCTCGTCGAGCTATCGAGCCGAGCTTGAGCCTATCCAAAACGAATCGAGTCGAGCTTGACTCGACTCGTTTGCAGCCCTAGCTTGACCTTTAAAAAATCAAAAGCTGAAACTTTCAAAAGCGCTTCTAACCAAACGAACTAAAAATGTAAATTGGTAAGATGGCATAATAGTTCCGGTTTTTTGGTTTTTTTTTGTTCCGGTTTTTTGGTGTGCAAACTGTTTGGTTTTTTTCGGTTTCAGATTGGTTTTTGGTTTTTTTGCACACTCCTAATTTTGATGTCATATTTTCATGCATAGGGTATGATAGGGGCGACCATTTAAGTGTAACATGACAACGTGAAACTCAATTCATTTTGTATAAGATGTCACAGAAATATAATGAACACGTTATGCTATATTTGTATTATTTTTTGGATACTTATTACAACAATATTTGCATTAATTTATTTATGTGATAAATAAATGAATAATAATAAATAATTATGGATAATTAGTCTTTTATTTATTTGATAATAAAATGATAATATTAATGAAAAATGGTTTGGAGTTTTAATCACAAAAATGAAATAACTTAAAAGGTTTTTGCACAAAATAATTATTTTGAAAAAAAAATATTCAGATATAAATTCAATATACGATAATGCAAAAACTATTATTATTATGTTAAAATTAAGAATGCCAAATTGAAAATCAAAAATATTGCGATACAAGTTTTTACGAAAGGTTACCCAGTGCGTGTTTATATATCTATCTATACTATTAAAAGAGTAACTATACTAATTTCTGGTGAAGCCACGTGTCGTCACCATGAATCGACACGTGGCAGTTATAGATTTTAAAAAAAATAAAGAAATTTAAATCAAATCTATCCAAATATAATATAATCCACTTTTAAATTCAAATCAAATCAAACAAAATCTAATACTCTACTAACTTATTAGTTAAATCTATCCAAATCTAATATAATCCACTTTTAAATTCAAATCAAATCAAACAAAATTTAATAATCTAATAACTTATTAATTATAAGATAATATAATAAAAGTTTAAAAAAATATATAAGAAAATAATTACTATTCATATATATTTAGAAATATACAAAATTAATAGGTCATAATAAATAATAATATCACATTATATACTTTTGTTTAAAAAATAATATTTATATCTTTATCTTTTTATTTATTATATTTTATATATATTAAAAATATACGCGTAATACGCGGGTAATAAACTAGTATTCTATCGTAAGAGTAACTAGAGTGCCACTTGGCGCTTAACTACGCTGCCACTTGACGAAACTTGTATTTGACAGGTGTTTATAATTTTTTTTGTTTAAATAATTAACTACAAGTCATTTATAGTTACCATGTTTTAAGGATTCTACTAACAACCTTAGTTTGATAGAATCATTTTTCAATAACTGATATACGAGACTTGCAAAATGAAAATTCTAATTTCTAAGGGTTGACAATAATCTATCTAATACTATTAAAAAAGTAACTAAATGCTACATGACATGCTCTAATTTAATTAGCCACATTTTGCTCTCTCCTTTTGCCACGTCATTTACTGATTTTAAATTTTAAAGCAAATCAAATCTATGTAAATTTAATATGGATTAATTTAATAACTAACTAACTAAAATTAAGCAAACTTTATTATTCATATAATTATTATATTATACATATATATATATATATATATATATATATAAATATCAGTTTCTAAAATTAACCCATGTAATACATGGGTAATAAACTAGTTATTAATAAAGCTAAGGTTTATTGTATCTCAATTATGTATTGTCGTTAATTATAAATAACACTAAGGATCTTACTATGATCTTTTTCATTCGTTATTTGGAGGTTTCTTAAATTACTTTAATATTTTTTTTCATTCTATAATCTATAATGTTTAAATAACTATTTAGTCACGTTTCATTTATAATATTCATAGTTTGTACTGTTTATTGAGTTCTATAATTATTTTAAAATTTGTAATTTATTAAAAAGCTTATTATTCAAAACAGATCCGTATATTATACGGGTAATAAACTAGTATTATATTATATAATTATAAAGGGAGCATAAGTTGGTCAAAGTCCAAAAGAAGAAGGGGTGACAAGAGAAGAGAAAATGAGGAAGAAACAAGGCAGCTTAGCTATATTTATTACCTGGACAAAGTGAGAGAGGAGCTCCCCCTTAAGACACGGTCTGACCGCCCCAGACCTTACTGATTGGGTTATGGGTCCGGTTCAATTCCCTATGGAAACTCCCACATGCCCGCCCTTTTACCTTTTTTTAATCACAATCCATCTCTTCCTCTTCATACTCATACCTCTCTCTCATTTTATTATTTTAACCCTATCTGACTCTATAATTACTAATCTTTTCTTACCAAACCATCTTACTATCTTAGCCTTTGCAACTAAACCAAATCAATCTTTTTCTCCTAATTCATTACTAAACCCTACCTTAATATGCTTTTTCTTTACATTTTTTATTTTATAAATAATAAGATATCATTTCAGTTTCACTATAGAAAAATTAAATATTGTTAAGATGAAAAAGGTCTTGGAGCTGGTTTTAGGCAATATATGCTCAACAAGAAAACGGTCTTCTAACAACCTTAAAACCGAGAACAAAACCATATATAGCCGGTTCTAGTTTTGTCGTCCTGAGCAAATCAACCATGATAAGTAATAACATTAAGGGTCAAACGTTTAAATGGAATACAATGTATATGTGATAATTATTAAGCATAGAATGTGATGGTGGATTGGTGGGATAAGAAATAAGTAAAGCCGAAGCTGTGGCCCCTTGGTCTTGGGTTTATGTCATTTAGCTTCAATCCAAAACGCAATTTGGCATCATACACGATGCATTTGCATCTCCTTAACCCCACCCCTGAAACTCCCTACCATTTTTTCTAATACTCAGTCAATGATTAAACCAGTGGCACTACAAAACATTTCTTTCTTTTTTCTTTGGATACCTTCACAAGTCACTATTATATAATATTCTAACTTAAAACTTCTATACATGTTATCTTAAATTATTCAAGTTATTACACAGAATTTCACCACTTTCCATGCCGTTTAGGGTGGATGTATCTTGCCAATAGGAATGAAAATGCCATCTAATTCACCTACTTTGGACATTTAAACGCAAAAAGCAAACTTGATTCACTTTCCAAGTCTTCACCTTTGATAATATACATATTTATTTATAACTATCATAACAATACACAAAAAAGCCCATATTCTTGTATAAATGAAAACAGTGCAATGACCAACACTCACACAAGCAATCAAAGCATAGCAACCTGAACCACAAGGTGACAACCATCAAATCATCAATTGCAAACTAAAAGTTAAGGGGCTGCTGTTTGACGAGCAAATGGGGAAGGAACTGGTAAACATACAAGTGGCATGATGGAAAAAAAAACAGTTTTAAACTCCAATTTTTAAAGAAAAGGAATTGAAATTTCTTTAAGTAACATCATAATACAGCAAATTTCTTTACTCCAGTTTTTTTTTTTTTTTTTTTTGTTGAAGATATCAATCCTTTAAAATTCCAGTTGTGAGCTAAATGCACACAGGTAAACATACAAGTGACATGATGGGAAAAAAAAACAGTTTTAAAAGAGAATGCAAAAACTACCATGACATTGGATTATATGTTTGATGGTATATGCCCAAACATTATCAAAATACTACCAAGTTATATATGCATCAACCTATATCTCTATTCGTAAGCGTCGCAATTCAGACAAGAAGATTTGACTAGATGTCAAAGTCCGGCAAGCAAGAGAGCGTATATCGTCTCGGGAACAGTCACGTGAGATACGAACTAGCTCCCAAAGGGCACCTCCACTGACCATATCTCTTGCATTAACTTCTGCAATTATATATTAGGAATCGTACACCAAATATTGTTAGTCTTTTTTCCTCCTTTCTTTAACAAAGAAAACTACATAGTTTTTTTTTAAATTCCTAAACACCAACCTGTTCATTTGGGTTATTTTCGGTGAAAATTTTCGTCGAAAACAAGGGATTTTTAAAAACGTGTTCACATATGTTGTTTTTTGATGTTTTCAATATTTTACTTTCGGTTTTCAATTTTCAATTTACAAGCATAAATTGAAAACACCTTTTTTAATGTTTTCAAGTATGGTTTTCATTTTCATAATACTGTTAGAGAGAGAGATTGAAGAGAGAGTGAGAGGGTAAAAGGTGAAAGAAATGAAAATGTTGAAAGTCATTTTCATATATACTGAACACATTTTCATCCTCAAAATATGTTTTCTGAAAAATCCTTTCATTTTCAGTTTTATTAAAAACCGAAACCGAAAATTTTTCGTAACTAAACGCCAAGACTCTTCGGCTTTGCAAGGGTTTAGTAAAGAGACCTTTGTCTTGCATATTTCAAATAGACTATTATTTCATGACTCGAGCATGTGACCTTTTGGCCACAAAATAGTCAAACTTTAGTTGTTGGTCTAAGGATTGCCTCGGTGAGTGGTAGAAAGTAAAAACTAGATTCCACCACACTAAAACCGTGTAAAATCAAAGGCTTGGCTTTCTATTATTTAATTTAGAAGAAGCATATTTGATAGTTGGAATAAAACATACTTACCGTGCTGTGCTAAATGACAAAGCGCAAGTTCAATGTGTCGCCTAATTATTGATGCTTCATTATTTGCATTTTGCACAATCCATGGAAGTGCACCATCTTCAATCAACAGAGACCGGCCTTTCTTTGTCCCTAATACAGTGAAAGCAGTAAAAGGTTTACTAGGATTGTAGAGTGTGTTAGGTTTCAAGGACATCAAAGACAAAAATTCGTTGAGAGTATCTTGATTCCGATGGTCAAGAGAGATGTAACGACAAGCACCATTTATCGCGTTTACCTTTGCTAGACGCCCGGGACTCGCATTTTGCAAAATTTGCGATTCCACGTGCAACTTGTGAAAGGACATCAGGATGTCTTGATCTGACCATTCCAAGCAAAGCCTTGATTCCGCCTTCAGACCGTAGTCGAGTTTGTAGTTTATCTGGCCAACCAATATAATGAGGACTTTCAGATGCGTATTGTCTTAACATCTAATGAGGTCTTGTATCACTTATCAGTCATCATTGAAAAATAGGGTGCATCCCATTTTTAAATATGAATCTCATATAAGTTTTTTTAATTTTGTATACGTAACCACTACCTGGTAGCGTTTTTTATGAAACTTTTTTTAAATCCCAGTGTTATTTTAAAAACGAGGTTTTTATCATTTAAACTTTTATAGGTTATCACAATCAGAGTCACTTCTACAGCAGGTCAGCAGCAAACAGTAGCAAAAACGTTGGGTATTACCATTTCCGCATAGATTGGCAATAGCTCCAGCAATCATGCGTAGAGTCTGGGGATCCTCAGCATCAACTGCAGTCATTGCTAACAAACTGATCCCACCTTGAACCACTATAAGCTCTTGATTAGTCTCTGCATACACCAAAAGTAGCAATAGTTATTACCACAGAGCTGAAAAACTGAAAGATTGCTCACTGAAATAACATAGTACACATGTCGATAAACTAAATGAAGGGAACTACCATTCATTGCAAGGTTGGCAATCGCTCCAGCTGCTATTCTGCAAATTGTTTCGTCAAAGCTACGACTTCGAAGGAGCTCCAACAGTGATGTGAGACCACCAGCTTCAACTATTCTTTCCTGATTTGTGTCTGCACGTTACATTGCACACACTGACTTTCTATAAGAAATAGTCTACCCAAGTTTACCGCTTGGCGCTTGGTGAGCTAAAATCAGTTCTCTATATAAACTAGATTGTGATCTCACAGAAAATAAATAAACATGTGAGTCTCAAGTAATTCAGTGGCCGAGATCAAATTTATGCATTTTATCATTAGAATTATGCTTTCAAATCATTTACATTAAAAGCCACATGTTATGAGGGATCTAAGGATAGTAAAAATGACCTTCAGCTGCTAGGTTGGCAACCACCTTCACAGCATGCAAACGTACATTGGGATCTTCTGACTCAAGCAAAGATAATATCTTTTGCAATCCAACTGTACAATTTGATCAACAGGACAAAGCTATTAAGAATCTTAGCCAGTGGTGGAGCAACACGTGCAACAGCTGCATACCTTGTTCATGAATATTGGCTAATGATGTTCTGTCACCATTGCCTTGGTCTTCATATTGCGAGTATCCAGGCTGAAACAATGAGATATAGTAGTGAGATAAATCGATAATAAGGATCAAATCTATGATGCACCTATCATCTTAAACCTAAAGTTAAGAAATTTCTAATTGGTCCTTTGTGAAAACTTTATCTACCCTGGAAATGGCTGAAAGCAATCCTGATAAAATAGCATCACCCATTCTTCTTACTCAACTCTTGTATGCACAGTAAATACAAAAAGAAATATAATTTGTAAGGATGTACACAATTTAATATGTATATCTATATAGTAACGACATGTCAACTATCTGTAGAGCCAGTAGGCAAGTACCTGCCCAGATTCAGAGGTCAGTTGCGACAACCTGCTTTGTAACAGCTGAACTTCTTCTTCTAGTTTCTGTTTCTGACGAGTTTCATCATCCAGCAACTTTTTAAGTTTTACAACATCAGCATTTACACCTGCCTAGTCCATTAGCATAACCCGTAATGTATTACTAATTCCAAGAAATACAACTTGAAGATAATGCACAATGCTGATAAATGTTATGCTAGTTGGGAATCAGAAAATCACACCTCTGTTGACATAAGCTGGGAGTTCCTAAGATTGTGTATCTCTTCTTCAGCCTCTTTCCGCAAACTAATTTCCTTCTGCAGCATTTTCTGTAACTCTGCAACATCTTCACATGCATGGCCGTTGCCCTAGTATATTGAGAGGGAAAGAGAAAGATGTAAGGATATTCTGATAAAAATAATTGGGTTCAAAGCAAGAGTAAACCGTAGGTATTGACTTTATTAGAAATCTATATTATAAGTTTGAAAATGACATACATTAAGATTTGGAATTTAAGATCCTAAAATCAGAGCAATAAGTAGCTCTTGGTACTAAATCATATATTGCAAAAAATTTAAAAAAGAAACAAGTGTGATATATAAGTTCAGCTTAAGAAGTCACCTTTCCACCATGATTACCATTGATGAACCCACTGTTTCCATGTTTTGGTTGATTGCTCATCCACTTCTCCTCAAGCTTCTTGATTGACTCCATGTAATCCATCTGACATTTCATTTTTTCCCTCTAAAAGAAATGCAATTTAATCAGTTGCCAGATTGCTTAGAAGACATAAGAGATTGAACTGGTGAAGTGATAAAGTCACAGACCAGGTTAAAAAACAGACAACATACTTTCCAACAAAAATATATTTGGCTTGCATGGAGCAAACTTAATGTTATACAATATGAATGCATAACTGAAGTATTATGTACAAAATACACAACTATAAGATAACCTCCAAAGCATCTGCATAATTCATTTCAGCTTCCGAGATACGCTTGTGTGCTTCCATTGTTGTCCTTTCAACCTCATCCTCAAAGGCTTTCTGCTGTCTTTCATTTTCTGCAATGAGTTTGTCAATTTGTATCTCAAGCCTTCTACACAAACTTCTGTAATCGAATTCCTCCTTAATTTTCAACATGTTCTCCACCTTCATAGCCTGGGACAGATTTGAATGACAAGACCAGCAATTAACTTCACAACCAAAAAGAGTGCAAGTCCCATCTACAGAACATATGCAATTAGAAGAATAATGGGCCAATATACAAGGATCCTTCTAAGCAGAAAGGCAGCTTCTTTGATTTACATTGCGGCCTCTGAATACAATAAAGAATCCAAAAATAGGTTTCGACTGAGGCTCACCCTTAAAAAGATTCATTGTTAAACTTTAATATGTTATAATGAAGAAACTGAAAAGGTGACCAACTAAACATATTTATGTGAAATTATTATTGCTAAAGACTCTGCTATATAGAGTAAGCTTAATCAACCAGCAAGCAGGCAACCTACTATTTACATTAGAATGAACAGAAAAAAATAGAAATATATGTTTCATAAATTTCAAAAGTTATGTTGCTCACCCTTTGTCCAAACAATATAGTACTTGAGGTCTCTGCACGATGACGTGGAGATGGGCCAATAGTTATGACCAATGAAGTTCTTGCAGTGCCTGCAAATAGAGTAGTAAAACAATACAAAATCATTTTAAAATGTAATGTGACAAAATCCTTCAAAGCCTGAAATGTGTTCCAGGATATTTAAGAAACTCAACAGAAATAGAAGAGGGTAAAAGAATTATGGTGGGGAGTGACGGAGCCAGAGAGGGGCTAGCAAGTGTTGTCACCCCTCCAATTTTGTAGTTATTTAAGGTATTCAAATTTTTTAGTATCGAATTATAAACTAAAGAACTTTCACCCCCATCATCAGGCTGCTTTCCAAATATAAATTGCAACAAATTTTTTTTGGTTCTGCCATTGATGGTTAGCATGCACCATATAGATGATAAACAATAATACTAAATTAACTATAGGTTCCTATATTAAAATAATATACAAAAAAAAAATAGAAACAATATTCTCATATTGACATATTCTAGAAAACTTGCCTCCAAATGAATCTTTAAGCAGCCTTGTCAGCTTAGAATCTCTAACAGGTACATGAGGGCTATTTTCTGCAAGAGCATTTATACACTTCCCCAACGCACTTAGTGAAAGATTAATAGACTTGGCTTCCTCTAATGTATGTCCCTCACTTCCTGTTAAAACATAAATTATATAAAGAGAAAAATTCCCCCATATAAAAAGTCAAAACTATAAAACAAAGTGTTGAAATTGAAAGGAAACCATACCAAACAACAAAGATATCTGATTAAAGGACATATAACTTCAACCACACAACAATACCACAAAATGTTTCCAAATAATAAACAAGCATACAACTACATCTTTAGCTTTGCAGAGGCTAGATGTACCACTGTAGGCTATAGTTGTGATAAAACAATGACATAGCTCTAAATTAATATAGCAACAATAGTCAATAATGGACATACATGCATGAATATGTGTTTGTATGTGTTGTGAATTAGATTGGTGTATTTAACTACCCCTTGCTTAATAAAAGCATTATGGATGTGTAATGGAACAAATGTCTAATCTTCAATGGGTCGGTTTCGGGATCGGGATTGGTCCCCCAATCCCCCCCTGTTTAAAATAATGTGAGGACCTAAACGAGGATCACCATTGGGTTTGCGGGGTTACCCAAGGGATTTGTGTAAATAGGTATGATTCAACCAGACCTGAAACCGAACTGTATATTAAAATACACGTACATGGAATATTTAAATTACAAGTTCCAGACTTTCAATATACCAAAGCAATATATAACAATTCAAATAAAACTAATTATGTTTAAACCAAATTTAGAAAAAATATATATTGGACTTGTAAGAGTTTGGACTAGTTCAAGAGATTGAAAATGTACCAGGAGTGGGGGGGGATCATCAGTCCCATCCCATCCCCAGAAAAACTTCAAAGAAAAAAAAAATACAGAAACCATTTATTTCACCAATAACCGTCCCCGTGACCCAGCCCGATTATATCGGCTTGCCATCGGTTTTAGGTTTTTTTTACCATCCCTAGATCTTCATGCAAACACATAATACGAATAATATTTTGTCTCACTTGTGAGTAAAAATATCAGTTTTAAAAATGTTAGCATTAATAAAAACTCCAATTTATAAGTGTTTTAAAGTAATAAGAAACCTACAGACTTCAAGTGTGTCCACATATAATAATATGGAGATATGGCAAAGATCCACACTTAAAGCCATGTGGTTTAAAAGACAGCAAATTCCTTCACACTTGAAAGTGTGGAGATTTAGAAACCTTTATGATTTTATGTGTGGAGTTCTAACCAAATTATACACATATTTAAGAGTGCCAAGATGTATGAACAATTTGGCAAATTTCTTCACATATATATGTTCACAATTCTACACATTTTAAGTGTGTCAATATGCCATATTTAAGAGTGCCAAGATGTAAGAACAATTTGGCAAATTTCTTCACATATATATGTTCACAATTCTACAAATTTTAAGTGTGTCAATATGCCCAAAAAGATGAACAAATTGATTTGTAATTCTCAACTCCCAATGTTAACTGCCATGTTGCATTCGCCTGTGTTGAGAACTTTACTGATTTGTAGCACCAGTATGTACTATATTGCACAGCCATCCTGTATCCCTAGCCCAGCTGTCCCTCCCAAAAATGAATAACGCCCTCTCTTCCTTCCTGAACTATCTCACATTTCTAACAAAAAAATACGATGGTCTTTAACGCTAGTCCCAATTCATGTGCAAGTTCACTTCAAAATCCCATGAAAGTACCACCTATCAAAGATCTAATGACAACTTCAAGGCTGACATGTTGACTAGAAACGGCTAGGGGTATGCATTGGGCCAATACTGGACAGACCAGCTGGAAAATGAAAAATATATAACCAAGTAATAAATCCAAACCAAACAATAGACCGTATACATACTTACGTTTGTTTTAATTTATGAAATACTGTCATTTTTAAGTTTGAAAGAAAAAAAGAAAGAAAGAAAGGACCGGTTCGCCTCAGGGTTTTGACCAGACAGAACCAATATACAGTTTCTTTTTAAAAAATGTAGGAATTGAGAACCAAACCAAACATAGCCGGTTTGGGACCAGATTCAGTTCTTCCGTTATGTCGGTCGGGACCAAGTTTTGCACACCCCTAGAATGGACAAGATATATATGGGAAGCCCATCATGGGAGAACCAAGAACCTATTTGCAGTGAAAAAAACATGCATGCAAATAAAAAGCCATGTGCATGTAGTTTGTGTCAAACAACTTCCCTCGTATGGATGACATCCAAAAGACACAAAAACACAGAAATCAAGCATAAGCACCTGACTTGTGAATACGCTCAGAGCCAGCAAGATCTACTACCACTAATTTGCCTTTCCGTATAATTGATGGTTTGAAAGTATTTCTCGTGTGAGAGGAATGGTCATTTTCATTAGCAATGTCAGATTCGGTCTCAGCAACAGATCTTCTTATATGCACCTGAATCCACATATATATCTAACATCATTTACTGACATTGATATGAATAGCTTAGAGACATAGGTTATACGCATATAAAACAACCACAACTCATTCATACCATGAGAATAGCATGACTTCGAGAGGACTCAGTATTGAGTTTTGTGTTAGTAGCGACTCGATGTGCTTCTCCCAGCCGCAATAACTCCATAAAGTCCTTATGGTTCCGAATGTCTACCACCGTTGCAGATGGTACAGAAACATCACCAGTTCTTGGATCTTCAACGATTGAAATATTATCGTTTTCTGGATTTAGGAGGTCTTGGATTGTCTCCATGTAAATCTGTAGACATTTGCCAATCAAGAATAGAAAACTAGAAGCCTAAATTTCTTTAATGCTTTTTATGTAGCATTCAGATTAATATGAGAGCACGGTTATGCACTTATGTGAAGACACATTGTACGTAAACTGTAAGAACATATACCTGCAAGTAAGAGACCGTGACAGAATCAGAATCTTGAGATATATTAGCTAGTATATCCTCCATCGCACGGACCATGATTCCACGAGCTGATGTGTCTTCATCTCCCAATCGTCCAAGAGTGAATGTCTTTCCTGTGCCGGTCTGACCATAAGCCATCACTGTCCCGTTATAACCATCTAGAACACTCTAAAATGCATGAGGTATATCAGTAATTAGGAGTTCAAATTTCCAACATATAATGTCTGCAAGATAAAAATTACAGAAACATGGTGTAACAACCTAACTTTTGTTGATCGTGTAATGTGTGATTTGAGATAATAATATAATTTTATTATATTATTTAGGTTGCAAATTTTAATTAAGAAAGAAAATTTATTAAATCAATATAATTTTAAATTATATTTATGATATTATAAAGATGAGTAAAATAAAAGATATGTAAAATACAAAAGTTTAGTGGGTTAAGTGGTAAATGTAACCAAATTGATATATAAACATAAATAAATGGTCATTAAGATCATTAACACAAAAACTTCTCTCTCTCTACTCTCTCACTAAAATAATCGGCCAACCTCACCAATTCATCCAAAATCGTTCATTAAATTACATTCAATTGAAGAATCAAGATCAAAGAAAGTACAACAATCATCAATTAGCAAGAATTTTAGGTAAATACACTTTTAATTTCAATTTCTATGTATATTTGGTTCGGATTTGTGAGAAACCGAAACCAAGAATTTTAATTATGAAAAATGTTGTTGCATGTGTAAAATTAAGATAGATTATGATGAATTTAAGATAATAAAAGTGATAGAAACTAAAATCATGGGTTGGATCATCCAAATTATGAAGAAATCGGAATTTTTATGAAAAATAATGTTCTTGACAAAAATTTCATATTTTGGATGATCTTGATTAATATATAATGTTATTGATAGGGAAATTTGTATAAAATTAACCTAAATATGATAACATATCAAAATACTAAGTTGCATGTTGATTAAAATGAGTTTTAGTGTATTTTATGTAAAAATTCGTATGAGCAATATGAAGAACATCAAGAACACCAAGAACAAATCTGGAAATTTATGAACATGAAGGATCCGAATTCGGATATGTCCGAATTCGGATGATGCACCACTTCGGTTCCCAATTCGGATATTAATTCGGATCTGGCATGGTCCCGATTTCGGATATAACATCTCGGATCTTGAAGGATCCGAATTCGGTGCCTATATTGATCCTAATTCGGTCAAATGCTTAATTCGGATGAAGCCAATTCGGGTACCATTTCGGATATATGCTAATTCGGATGTCCGGATCCGGATGATCCGAATCCGGATCCCAATCCGGGCTGATCCGAAATTATGATCCGAAAATCCAACTTCTATGAATTTTTGACATTTCAATAAATTAAATGATTTATATATATATATATATATATATATATATATATATATATATATATATATATATATATATATATATATATATATATATAAGAAAAGAGAACTTATGAGAATTTAATGAAAGATTGACAAGATATCAGTTATCAGAATCAGATAGAATTACAGATTTTAATGACCAAAAGAAATAATGAAATTCCATGATAATGATGATGATACAGACGATGAAATTAACATGATATTATCATGAATGAATTTGAACAGGTTCAGTTATTATCTGAACAAAGATTTAAAGACTTAAAGACTTGAAAGCGGGTCTCTGATTTGAAAAGAATTGACAGATTACAGATTGACAAAATCCTGAGATAACTCAGGTGGCAGATTCATATATCTGTTTGACCAAGACCCAGACCTGTGAGTTATAGATATTCAGATTGAACATGCATAGATCCGGTTGAGATATATTGTTGCTGATAGATTTATTGACATTCACTTTATCAGCTGGATTGAGACCTGTGCACACCATGGATGGGTGTTGCCCAGTGGATCATGATAGCTATTTGATTATCTTATCATATTGCATTTAATATTGCTTCAGACTTTGCCTTATGATTCATTGCTATCATGACTTCTAAGACATATGCTTCCATTATTGATCAGACCTTTGATAGATTGATTCAGTTTGACTAGCCCTTATGGTCTAATGTTCTAGACCCGGCTATTTCACCAGTTCTTATGAATTGGTTATGACCTCCGATGTTCCGCCATATTGACTTACTGGTAGCTAGCCCAGTATGTGGCTGATCCCCACGATTTAAGCGTGAGTATGGCTTGAACATCATCCGATCTTATGATACTATATCTCAATCATGAGGGCTGTAGCGGCAGCCAAGACATATCACGCTAAGACTAATGACTCCGCTTGACACGCATGTTGATATTGAAAATCTATAAACTCACTAAGCGTTGCTTACAGATGTTGCATTAATATTTTACAGGAAAAGCCAAAGGAAAATCACCTGCAGGACCTAGTACTTAGGTCATTCAAGATCCAAGTTTTGAAGATTTTCTAGACCACTACTCAACAAATCTTTCTGGTACTGATTGGAAGACAACAATTGTGGTGGTTCTGGGTAGATTTGATGTAATGTATGATATTATGATTAGATTAGATGTTACCCTTTTATAACTTTATTTTGAAATATGTAAACTTAATCCTAATCTTGTATGTACATGTAATTTTATTATTCCGCAATTTAATTACCCTATCTTAGTATGGTTGATATCGTATTGCTATTGTGGGACCTAGACTCTGAGGACTGCCCCGGAAGGGGAGGTCTTCACAGGATGGTATCAGAGCACTAGTTTGAGTGAATCAAGTATTACGTGAGGATACTTGATCTCAAACTGAAGCAATACATATGTATCAATCATTTAGGTGGTTTGAACTGAGATAGGATGTACAGACTGTTAGGATGGGAAAAAGGGTACATAGATCTAAGTCTATAAACTGATAGTTAATTGATTTTAATTTTCAGTAGAAGATGTCAGGATCAGGATCAGGTGATATTCCCAGCAACATGAACCCACAACAAATGTTTGAAATGATGCAACAACTCTTAGCCCAACACTCAGAACAACAGAACAAAATAATGCAAGAACAGTTTCAGGCCAGAGATGAGGCCGAAGCTAAAAGACGTGAAGAAAAGAAAAATAAGAGAAAAGAAAAGCAAGTCCAGACCAATGAATCTGATTCTGATAAATCTAATCCTGAAACCCAAACTGCTCAGCCAAAAGGCTGCAAATTTAAGGATTTTAAAGCTAGCGGTGCATTGAATTTTGAAGGAACAGTGAATCCAATTCAGGCGATGGATTGGATTAGTCATACCGAAGAGATCTTTAGAATCTCCGACTGCTTAGACTCCAAGAAAGTAAGTTATGCGTCTGCACTATTTGTGGGAGCTGCCCGTGCATGGTGGAAAACCCAGCGAAGTATCTATGGTGAGGAAGTGATTCAGACTCTAGAATGGAACCAATTTCTCGACATGTTCAACGCAAAGTACTGTCCAGTCGATCAACAAGATAAGATGGAAGTCCAATTAATGCAGCTGACTCAGGGGACAAAGACTGTTGATGAATATGAGCACGAATTCTCAAGACTATGCGGCTACTCTTCCTATCAAGTAGCTACCGAGGAGAGAAAGATGAATAGATTTCGTGTAGGACTTAATCCAAGATACAGGCATCCGATGAGCGCTATCAAATATAAGAGTTATCTGGAAATGGTAGAAGCAGCGAGACAGATCGAGCGAGGATACTTAGAGTACGGCGATCAGCTCTATGCTCCGTCTACTAACCCGATGAATCCGTCTCCTCCAAAGAAACAGCGATTTGGCAGATTCTTTAGGCCGAATAAGTCTCAGTCCCAACAATCTCAGCATAGTTCACAACAGAAAGCACAAGCTTATTCCCTAACGAATGAACCACGATTCTGCAAGAGATGCAGAAGATCACACATGGGACTATGTAATCCAGAAGATGTTACTTGCTTTGCGTGCAACATGATCGGTCACAGTAGTGAAGAATGTCCACAGCAGGGACGTGGATGTGCAAAGTGCGGGAAAAGGGGACATTTTATGTACCAGTGTCGTAGTGGATCGCGTTACCAGCCACAGTCATCAGCTGGGGGATCTACAGTTAAGAGTTCTGCTGCTACGCCGACTCCAAAGACTCGAGCTTTTCAAATAACAGCCGAGGAAGCAAAAGAAACACCTGATGTAGTTACGGGTATGTTTTTACTTAACTCTATTCCTGCCCGAGTACTATTTGATTCCGGCGCGAGTCGTTCCTTCATATCGACTTCTTTTGCATCAAGATTACATAAGTCTCCATCAAAGCTTTCTGTGATACTAGACATTGAGACAGCTAGTAACAATTTTGTTATGGCTGATTCCGTTTATCGTAATTGCACACTACTTGTTGATAATATCGTATTCAATCTCGACCTCATCCCGATTCCGTTAAAAGAATTTGACGTCATCATCGGCATGGATTGGCTAATGAACAACGAGGCTACAATTATCTGCAACCGGCGAGTCATCAGAATCAAGACTTCAGACGGCCGAGTACTTGAGATCAAGGGCGAGAAGCGAAAAGGTGATCACTGCTTCATTTCTGTTGATAAAGCTTATAAGTATCTATCCAAGGGTCGCGAGTCCTATCTGTGCTACGTTTTATCTGAATCCAACTCTGAAAAGAAATCGTTGTCTGATATTCCTATCGTCTGTGAGTTCCCAGACGTATTCCCTGACGATATTTCCGGAGTGCCACCGGAACGTCAAGTTGAGTTCAGTATTGACTTGGTTCCTGGTGCGGCTCCTATCGCAAAAGCTCCATACAGACTTGCACCTGCAGAAATGCAAGAAATGTCTAAGCAACTGCAAGAGCTGTTAGAGAAGGGGTTTATCCGACCGAGTTCTTCTCCGTGGGGTGCACCAGTTCTATTTGTTAAAAAGAAAGACGGAACCTTCCGTATGTGCATCGACTACCGCGAGTTGAACAAGGTTACCATAAAGAATAAATATCCTTTGCCCAGGATTGATGATCTGTTTGATCAACTGCAAGGAGCTAGTTATTTCTCAAAGATAGATCTCCGTTCTGGGTATCATCAACTGAAAGTAAGAAATGAGGATATTCCGAAGACAGCCTTCCGTACAAGATACGGTCATTACGAATTTCTCGTGATGCCATTCGGCTTAACAAATGCACCAGCGGCATTCATGGATCTCATGAATCGCGTGTGCAGACCAATGCTGGATAAATCCGTTATCGTGTTCATAGACGATATTCTGATTTACTCCAAAACGGAGGCTGATCATTCCGTTCATCTGCGACAGTTGCTAGAGTTGTTAAGAAAAGAAAGACTCTACGCAAAATTTTCTAAATGTGAATTCTGGCTCAGACAGGTATAATCTCTATTATATATGTCTTGAGCTGTTTTCCTTAACTATTCTATGATTCACATCAGAATTTGAATTTCTATTTTGATTCTTATAGATCCAGTTCCTTGGCCATGTTGTTTCTGGCGAAGGGATTTCCGTTGATCCTTCGAAAGTCGAGGCCGTTCAGAAATGGCAAACGCCTCGTAATGCCTCTGAAATCCGAAGTTTCCTTGGATTGGCCGGTTATTATCGGCGATTCATAAAGGACTTCTCAAAGATTGCTGTGCCGCTTACAATGCTAACACAAAAGAATACTCCTTTCGTTTGGACCGATAAACAGCAAGAGGCATTTGATATTCTGAAGCAAAAGTTGATTCAAGCGCCGATCCTAGCCTTGCCAGAAGGTAATGATGATTTCGTTGTTTATAGCGACGCATCTGGTACTGGCTTAGGATGTGTTCTGATGCAAAGGGGAAAAGTAATTGCCTATGCTTCAAGGCAATTAAAAGACTATGAGAAAAGTGCACCAACTCATGATCTTGAGTTGGCTGCCGTCACCTTTGCTCTGAAATTCTGGCGGCATTATCTTTATGGGACTCGGTGTCAGCTCTACACCGATCATAAGAGTCTCAAATATCTTTTCACTCAAAAAGATCTGAACATGAAGCAGCGTCAGTCCTTGGAGCTTATCAAGGATTATGACTGCGAGATCTTATATCATCCTGGCAAAGCAAATGTTGTCGCGGATGCGTTGAGTAGAAAAGTATATCCAGAAAAGTGCTGTTATGCCCTAACTCCAGTTATATTCTCTTCTGATCTTATTGAAGATATTCGAGTTGCTCAAACTGAAGCGCTGAAAGAAGAGAACTTAGATTCTGAAAATCTAAAAGGGCAACTACAATTTCTGACTCTGAATCATTTGGGACTTCACTGTCTCAAGGGAAACCGAATCTGGGTTCCTAAGTATGGTTCAATCCGCAGCACTCTTCTATCTGAAGCTCATCAGTCCAAGTTATCTATTCATCCTGGCAGCTCAAAGATGTATTTTGATCTGAAAGCTGATTACTGGTGGCCAGGAATGAAGAAAGACATCGGAAAATGTGTTGAAAGCTGCAAAGTATGTCAGATGGTTAAGGCAGAACAACAGAAACCCTTCGGGGATATGCAACCACTGCCAGTTCCTGAATGGAAGTGGGAGCATATAACAATGGACTTCATTACGAAGCTGCCAAAGACCAAAAGACAACACGACTCTATCTGGGTAGTCGTTGATCGTTTAACGAAATCAGCACATTTCATTCCAATGAAAGAAACTTATTCACTAGATAGATTGGCACAGTTGTACATCACAGAAATTATTTCTCGTCACGGTGTGCCAAAGTCTATTGTATCTGATCGTGATAGTCGCTTCACATCCGGATTCTGGCAAGCACTACAAGAAGGGATGGGTACTCGGATTTCTATGAGTACTGCTTATCATCCAAATGCAGATGGCCAGAGTGAGCGTACTATTCTAACTCTCGAAGATATGCTTCGTGCCTGCATTCTTGATTTAGGTGGTAACTGGGATGACCACTTGCCGTTGGTCGAATTTTCATACAATAACAGTTATCATTCAACAATCAAGATGGCTCCTTTTGAAGCTCTATACGGAAGAAAATGCAGAACTCCTACCTGTTGGTGCGAAACAGGTGAATCGCCACTGGCAGGACCTGCCCTTCTACAGTTGACTCATGAAAAGATTCAACTAGTTAGAAGGAATATTCTTGAAGCTCAAAGCAGGCAGAAGTCATATTATGATAATCGGCATAGATCAATCAGTTTTGCAGTTAACGATTGGGTGATGCTGAAAGTATCCCCAATGAAGAATGTGGTACGGTTCATTAAAAGAAACAAGTTAGCTCCGAGATTTATTGGTCCGTTCAAGATTGTTGAAAAGATTGGGAATCAGTCTTATCGTCTTGATCTACCAGCGGACTTAGCTGGAATACATCCTGTATTCCATGTTAGTCACTTGAGAAAGAGTTTAGCAGACGAAAGAGAAGTGCAGATACCACACGTTAACTTGCAAATTGATGAGAAGCTTCGAGTGGTTGAAGAGCCGGAGCGTATTCTGGACTCGAAGACTAAGAAGCTACGAAATAAAGAGATACAGATGGTGCTCGTCCAGTGGAAACACCACAAAGGTTCGCATCAGTCTTGGGAATCCAGAGATGTCATTAAAGCTACTTATCCTAGTCTGTTCGAACAATAGCTAACTTCGGGGACGAAGTTTGTGCGTGGTGGAGCCCATTCTGTAACAACCTAACTTTTGTTGATCGTGTAATGTGTGATTTGAGATAATAATATAATTTTATTATATTATTTAGGTTGCAAATTTTAATTAAGAAAGAAAATTTATTAAATCAATATAATTTTAAATTATATTTATGATATTATAAAGATGAGTAAAATAAAAGATATGTAAAATACAAAAGTTTAGTGGGTTAAGTGGTAAATGTAACCAAATTGATATATAAACATAAATAAATGGTCATTAAGATCATTAACACAAAAACTTCTCTCTCTCTACTCTCTCACTAAAATAATCGGCCAACCTCACCAATTCATCCAAAATCGTTCATTAAATTACATTCAATTGAAGAATCAAGATCAAAGAAAGTACAACAATCATCAATTAGCAAGAATTTTAGGTAAATACACTTTTAATTTCAATTTCTATGTATATTTGGTTCGGATTTGTGAGAAACCGAAACCAAGAATTTTAATTATGAAAAATGTTGTTGCATGTGTAAAATTAAGATAGATTATGATGAATTTAAGATAATAAAAGTGATAGAAACTAAAATCATGGGTTGGATCATCCAAATTATGAAGAAATCGGAATTTTTATGAAAAATAATGTTCTTGACAAAAATTTCATATTTTGGATGATCTTGATTAATATATAATGTTATTGATAGGGAAATTTGTATAAAATTAACCTAAATATGATAACATATCAAAATACTAAGTTGCATGTTGATTAAAATGAGTTTTAGTGTATTTTATGTAAAAATTCGTATGAGCAATATGAAGAACATCAAGAACACCAAGAACAAATCTGAAAATTTATGAACATGAAGGATCCGAATTCGGATATGTCCGAATTCGGATATGTCCGAATTCGGATGATGCACCACTTCGGTTCCCAATTCGGATATTAATTCGGATCTGGCATGGTCCCGATTTCGGATATAACATCTCGGATCTTGAAGGATCCGAATTCGGTGCCTATATTGATCCTAATTCGGTCAAATGCTTAAATCGGATGAAGCCAATTCGGGTACCATTTCGGATATATGCTAATTCGGATGTCCGGATCCGGATGATCCGAATCCGGATCCCAATCCGGGCTGATCCGAAATTATGATCCGAAAATCCAACTTCTATGAATTTTTGACATTTCAATAAATTAAATGATTTATATATATATATATATAAGAAAAAGAGAACTTATGAGAATTTAATGAAAGATTGACAAGATATCAGTTATCAGAATCAGATAGAATTACAGATTTTAATGACCAAAAGAAATAATGAAATTCCATGATAATGATGATGATACAGACGATGAAATTAACATGATATTATCATGAATGAATTTGAACAGGTTCAGTTATTATCTGAACAAAGATTTAAAGACTTAAAGACTTGAAAGCGGGTCTCTGATTTGAAAAGAATTGACAGATTACAGATTGACAAAATCCTGAGATAACTCAGGTGGCAGATTCATATATCTGTTTGACCAAGACCCAGACCTATGAGTTATAGATATTCAGATTGAACATGCATAGATCCGGTTGAGATATATTGTTGCTGATAAATTTATTGACATTCACTTTATCAGCTGGATTGAGACCTGTGCACACCATGGATGGGTGTTGCCCAGTGGATCATGATAGCTATTTGATTATCTTATCATATTGCATTTAATATTGCTTCAGACTTTGCCTTATGATTCATTGCTATCATGACTTCTAAGACATATGCTTCCATTATTGATCAGACCTTTGATAGATTGATTCAGCTTGACTAGCCCTTATGGTCTATTGTTCTAGACCCGGCTATTTCACCAGTTCTTATAAATTGGTTATGACCTCCGATGTTCCGCCATATTGACTTACTGGTAGCTAGCCCAGTATGTGGCTGATCCCCACGATTTAAGCGTGAGTGTGGCTTGAACATCATCCGATCTTATGATACTATATCTCAATCATGAGGGCTGTAGCGGCAGCCAAGACATATCACGCTAAGACTAATGACTCCGCTTGACACGCATGTTGATATTGAAAATCTATAAACTCACTAAGCGTTGCTTACAGATGTTGCATTAATATTTTACAGAAAAAGCCAAAGGAAAATCACCTGCAGGACCTAGTACTTAGGTCATTCAAGATTCAAGTTTTGAAGATTATCTAGACCACTACTCAACAAATCTTTCTGGTACTGATTGGAAGACAACAATTGTGGTGGTTCTGGGTAGATTTGATGTAATGTATGATATTATGATTAGATTAGATGTTACCCTTTTATAACTTTATTTTGAAATATGTAAACTTAATCCTAATCTTGTATGTACATGTAATTTTATTATTCCGCAATTTAATTACCCTATCTTAGTATGGTTGATATCGTATTGCTATTGTGGGACCTAGACTCTGAGGACTGCCCCGGAAGGGGAGGTCTTCACACATGGAACCTGGTTATAAGCGTAAATGTCATGCTATCTAGAATTAACACTCCCTCCCTCTCTCTCTCTCTCTCTCTCTCTCTCTCTCTCTCTCCTTCTCTCATCTTCTTCCTCTCTCTCTTCTCTCCTCTCTTCTCTCTCTCTCTCTCTCTCTCTCTCTCTCTCTCTCACACACCCACCCATAGGTTAGTTCTCATATTCCCTATCATGAGACTGATTATTTACATGTTAGCATATACAGTAGGATTTAATACCTACATTCATTTGTCATAAAGTATAAAACTGAAATTAGGTCAAAATGAAGTCTTGCTTGTCCTGGAATTCTATTCTTCTAAGCCTAGATCAGCTTCTAACCACATAAAACGAGCTAAGCTAGGTTGTTTTTCTACCTTGAAGCTATAGGAATCATGTCACTTTCTAGGCCTGGCTACAATATAGGATACCCAAGGAATTTCTTATTTGACCATCAGCTCAGACTTATTCTTAAAGCAATACCTGCCTGCTAAAGCAAAAAATCATGCTATGCTTCCACCATCAGCTTAGCATTCTTTTCCACAGGAAAAGTAAAAACCCAAAAATCAAGATATTGTAAAATGGCGGTAAACATATATCTATTCAGAAGCTGTTCAATCATATTTATGCATTGAATACTTAATTCACAGAGACAAGTAAACTCTTTAACCAATCTAACAAGCATTATTGTGTCTCATATCCAAAGATATGTTCTAACGTCCTCTAGATGCTCCTAACTTCTCCAGACAATTTTACCTTACTATGTTACTTTTATATTTTAAAACTTGGCTGTGTGTGTGTGTGAGTGAGTGAGAGAGAGAGAGAGAGAGAGAGAGAAAGAGAGGGGGGGTAACAATATAGGTTCACACTCTAGAATCCTTGATCTTTTAAATACAGTCAAAGATCAGCACCAGGATTTCAGCACAAAGTAGACATTAATTTATTAATATGTAATTTTCCTAGGGTGCATGTCCTGCAGGATTGCAAACAATAAATGAGCAACAAACATCAATCTGTAGATAAAAGCACCCCAGAAACTAAGGGTAGATAATTCATATTTTGAGCTTAACATATATAGTAGTGATTCAAGTATAAGCATCGCTCATAAATCACACCAAAAGAATATTCTAAACTTTACTTACTAAAAGCAGACAGAATGAGCAACATCACCCACCTCCACAACAGGTTTCGCAACAACTTCATAAACTCGCTTCTGGGATGCAAATTCAGTCAGCACCTCATCAAACTCATAAGTATCTGAATCCCAACTGTTCTTACGTAGTTTCAGTCGTTTCAGCTGAAATATATGACATAGTACCGCGAATAAACGTTTCAGATAGTGGGTCAAACCCTAATAGTCAAAGCATAGCTCCATTTTATCTTTAGAGCCAAACTTATGAAAACACACCTCTGGCTGCAATTCCACACAATCCGCAAAATCAGCATCTGCCACCAGCTCTTCAGCATTTTGAGGTCTCAATCTCACGGCAACTCGAACTCTACCAGAAACTGAAATTCCAATTCAGGATCAATTTAATTCTATTAGTTGTAGTCGGTGGGTGATAGGGAATCCGGCGGATTTCAGTGAATGTAGAAAGGTGACTGTCTAAAAAATCATCTATAAGAATAAAACAGATGCTGAATACAGATTATAAATAGAATATTTTGGCATACGAGTCTTATTTCTATATTGAGAAACTGTGTTTAAGCCTCTTGTGACTTCAAGGGGTTGTAGACTTGTTGGCACATAAAATAGCTCAACAATATCACTGTTTATATAACAAACAGAATATCATTATATTAGAAAAATATGGTTTTGGTGGATGAAATTCTTGTTTGCCGTCCAAAAGTTTATATTAGGAAAGATGCAGTGGAAGGTGTAACCAGATCTTAAACAACTTTAACAAAGCATCTATTCCAAACTCATTGTGGACTAACCTCATATAGTTTGCTTTACATTTATAGTGTCATTCTTAATGCAAGTTCAACAAGAGAAATCAATAACCTCATCTCACATTTAAAGCTCACACTATTTACCAAAAATAAGTCAGAACTTTATCATAAGCTTTTTGCATTAGATTAAATAGAATCTTAGTTCTACAACACATAAAGTCTTTGTAGCTTAGGTGGTATTATCATTAACATATTTCTTAGCTGCTTGCTCAAATTTATTACAAGTATTAGATCATTTATTTGAACTTTCTTTATTTATAATTCCCTTAACTTTATTTTGAAGACTGTATTAACCATGCCATAAAGCATAAATAATGCACATTACTAAACATATCCTACGATCAACACATATGTATTTGCTAATAATAGTCAAATTGAACCAAACATGCTCTCAGTATTCACTACTATATAGGAAAAAACAACCAGCTTTGTTGTAAATAGAGAATCACTACAATACGGAGCTAAAAACAACCATAATAGAAGTATCCTAAATAGCAACAGCAATTCAGCATCTATGTAAATCAGGATTTACAAAAATCATAATTGTACCATACATTATATTAAAGCCTTCATGTACAAAAGTTACTATTGGAATTCAAATATCCAATAATACTCATTATCAGAAAATGCAACAAAGGATGCTATAGTAACTACGGAGTACACATTACTGTTTGTACTGCACAATTATTTTAAGATTCACTAGATATTGAATAATAGTTGCTACTAGTTAAATGCATATAGCAGTTGAAAATAATGGTCCCAATGCTATAACAACTTAAAAAATGTTTAACCAGTCATACTCTACAAGTATTTCCCATCATTTGGAATTTTATTTGAAATTATTATATTTAAACATATCAATCCCAATGTAAATTATTACTACTGCAGGACGAAATCAACGAAGATTAGAGATGATACTACAATGCCTCTAACATGTGCAATGGAGGCAAAATTCAGTTAACGATCTCGCCGCAAACAATCATCATTAAAGTTGAACTTACAGGATAAAAAACAATCCGATACGATTATTTTGCAGATCGCAACGTCGAGGGAGATCAGAATTTGTATGAAGAAAAAAACTAAAGTGAAAATTTGCAATAATTTGAAGAAAGTCCAAACTCACGATGGTCATCAATGGCAGCGCCGGAGTTGCTACGACGGACATTAGAAGTCTTTGATTTGAAGGAAGAGGAAGCTCTGAGATTCGCAGTAGCAGCTGGTGGAGTCCGATCCACCTTCACCTGTCCCCTCCCATTTCTGTACGAAGCCATCATCACTCTCAGTTCAATTAAACACCGACGAAGATTAATAAATCATGGAAATGTATGAAAATTTATTGCACATAAGATTGAAGTTTTTGACAGTTTCAATTGATTGTAGAGAGAGAGAGGGTGTGTGAGTATTTGGGGGGGCTTTCGGTTCCTTGGGGAGTTCAAACAAAAGTAAACATGGAGGGTGTAGTGGGACCGAGCTTTGTGGTGCTTTAGGAGGAGATGGGTCCACGGAGTGGGTTCAGTGTCTTGGTTTTGCCTTCGCTCCAATCTAATTGCCTTCGCTCCATTATTCAATTAGCATTTAGCAAAACCTTACTTGGGTTTATTTCTTTTTTATTTAAAAAAAATTTAATTTTATATTTACAAAAAATTAAACCAGGATTTATAGTTAAGATCTAAATAATTGAATTTAATAACATTAAATTTGGATTTAGAATTTTAGAGTTATATTTTGATTTACGTTATGGTATGATTCATTTCGTAGGAGTGTGATTCTAACCACAAGTATTAATATTTTTCCAACCTCCTCTCTGTTCGCATTTGGACTAGTTTGTACATTTAACCTCCTTTTTCCTGTTTGTTGGGAGAGCTTTTATGTATTTTTGGTAATCTGAAAGTATAAATAAAGAGAATCTAAAAAAAATGTATGTTTTATTAGAAAGACTTATTAAAGATCTTGTTTAAAATGGTTAAGTGACTAGTGAGATAGAACCTAAAGGAAGGGGATTGAATAATGAAGTGGATGGAAAAAGCTTTAGCATCTCAATAGTTGAAGAAGAAAACAAAAAGGATGAGTTGAATAAAGATTTTAAAGTTGGTTAGAATCTAGAGGATATAAGTCGAATTCACCTTCAAAAAAGTTGATTTATTCCTATTCTTGAGAACCCTAATAAAGATCAACAAAAGTATTTTAAATTTTGAAAAATTGTTTACAAATTGGATAGTTCTTAAGCTAAGTACAACAATAAGACACGCAATGAACCAACCGATTGTAGATTAACGATATCCAATGTGTTTTGTAATCAGATTATAAGTGGTTGAATGCTCAAATGTCACTTAAAACAAATGAGTAGTGTATGGAGTGCACGAGTTATTGTTCAAAAATGTAAAACAAGTAATGCATCCTATGAGCTAATTACAAAATAAAATATGCCCGTGTGTGATTATTAGGGGTGACAATTTTGATTCAATGGGCCGAACAGTTAAATGGACCAATTGTAAAACTAACATAGAGTCATAGAACATAACCTTTTTTAAAAATGTAAAATTTATAAAACGGTGTATTAAAAGAACTGCTTTTTGAAAATTCAAAACTATGTAACATTTATGACTTTTTGTCGTCAACCCGTTTGACCAGTTTGCTTGAATGAGCTAAAATTGTTACCCCTAGTGATTATTAACGCTGTCTTTCAAATCTTTTAAGGTATTAAATGTTAGATTTATGGGTTAGGAATTATATGAAACAAGAATTAATATTGCTTTTGATAAATTTTAGATCGTTTTAAACACTTCAATAACAATGATTTGTTTAGACCAGATGTCCTGATTTTATTATGGAATAATACACAAAATTTTACAAGAAATGGATTAATATAATTGTTTGTGTTAAGAACTAATCACTATTTCATATATTTTCTAAAGTTTTAAACATGGAATATAACATTCCAAATACATGTCCAACTATTAATTAATACTACGTATAGGCTCCACATTTAAGCTTCGACACCAGCATTAACAATAGGGGGTGTTTGGTTCGTGGATTTCCTAGGATTTTCTGGGATTTGCATTTAAAATCTTGTGTTTGGTTCGCAGATTTCAGTAAGGATTTAAAATCCCAGGATTTCATAAATCCCTCCCTTCTTTGTTATTTAAAATCCCAGCCTCCCCCCTAGGATTTTAAATCCCAGTTACCTTGCATTTTTCAGATTAACAAATTTTTTCTATAAGATAATGCAAATTCTTTGACAAAATCCTGACAAATGCAAATGCTACATAATGCAAATCCTTTGACAAAATGCAAATCCCAGAGAAAAAAATCCGCGAACCAAACGCCCCTAAGTGATTCTCGCTGACAAATGTTAAAGCATCAGTTGTTGAACATCTGATGATGAAAAAATTTTCATACAGTAATGCTTTAGAATTTCGTATTTGTTTCGATCATTGCCTAGATCCCTACATTATGCTCAGTTTTGATTTCGGTCAACCTTATATAAGAATGCATTGCACATGTATATACTCGTTCTAATTCCAATGAAAATCCTTAAAGGGACGTTTGATTCGTGGATTTCCTGAGATTTGCATTTAAAATCTTGTGCTTGGTTCCCAGATTTCAGTAAGGATTTAGAATATCAGGATTTATTAAATTTCTCACTTCTTTGTTATTAAAAAACCCAGCCTCCCCCTTAGGATTTTAAATCCTAGTTACTATGCATTTTTCAGATTAACTAATTTTTCCTAAAAGATAATGCATATTTGTTGATAAAATCCTGACAAATGCAAATGCTTGGTTCGCATATTTTTTTCTCTGGGATTTGCATTTTGTCAAAAAATTTGCATTATGCAGCATTTGCATTTGTCAGAATTTGTCAAAGATTCTGCATTATCTTTTAGTAAAAATGTGTTAATATGAAAAATGCAATGTAACTAGAATTTAAAATCCTAGGGGGGAGACTAGGGGTGTTATACGTGGACCAAATACCCGAACCGGTCCCGGTCCCGAATAGGACCGATTGTAAAGTAATGGTCCGGTCCTCGGGTTTTAGATTTTAGCCAAATTCGGGTTCGGTCCTAACCGGGTTCGGTCCGGTCCGGTCCGGTCCGATAACACCCCTAACCTTCAAAGTGGAGTTAGTTTTTGAGTTTTTATGCACCAAATACCCGGACCGAACCGGTACCGGTCCCGAATAAGACCGATTGTAAACTAATGGTCCGGTCCTCGGGTTTAGATTTTAGCCAAGTTCGGGTTCGGTCCGAGTTTGGTCCCGATAACACCCCTAGGGGAGACTGAGTTTTTAATTAATAAAAAATGAAGGGATTTTAGAAATCCTAATATTTAAAATCCTTACTAAAATCTGCAAACCAAACACAAGATTTAAAACGCAAATCCTCCAATGAATCCCAGAAAATCAACAAAAAATGAATGGAAACAAGGTCATTCTTTTAAAATCTAAAAAGAAAATATTAAAATTCAAGTAATTCAATGAAGTGTTCTATCAAATCTCGTTATTTCTTCTTTTATTTTCTTTCTCTTTCGTTCATAATTTTTTCTTTACTTTCATTCGAATATAAAATATTTAAATCTCGGTTGACAAAGCGAGTGGACACGAAAACCAGAATAAAAAATATTTGTTCTTAGATCAAAATCAACCTAACGAATTCAATTTGGTTTCATGCATGATTCAATGGTCAAGAGATAGGCACTAATGATACTCCCATCTAGCTACACTTTGCAGTAACTTTATCTTTGGATTTTGAAAATAGTTTTAGCTAATAAATTAATAATTATTTTTAAAATCGCATTCATTAGAGAGACAATTACAATTATATCAAAAGCATGTTAATTGGAGAAGGATCTCAATCCATCTATCTATAAATCTATAATCTATCTATCTATGATATATTACTAATAAAAAAACTAAATAATTTATCATTTGTTTTCTTCTTATAATGCCAAGTGACATATTCTGCTATTGTCATATGTTAATTTAATTAGTATTTCTAGATTAATTTATAATGTTAAATCAATTTTCTTTAAAGATAAAATTATGGATCATGGTTAGATCCATCAGTATCGCAACAAAGAATATTTAAAAGTTATTTTATTAATAATAATAAACTTGAAAATTATTAATTAACATATTTCTTAAATGATTTATACTTAAACTTAATTTTAATAAAATATATTTAATATCATTAGTATTAAAATCTTAAATACTTTTAAATTAAATATTTATTAAACTTATCCGTGTAATATATATGCTAATAATAAGTGTTCCTTAAAACATATATTCATAATTTGTACTTTATGCACCCAAACCAGTACAATAAAATGCATTTAATGATATCTCACCAATGCAAAAAAAAAAAAAAAAAAGGCTAGAGTTTATGAAAGCCACAAGAAAATTTCAAATGCTATATAACTATTACTCATGAAAAGCATAACACCCAACATACCCTTTCTATATACAAACCATTTTACAGCTTTCTTGGAGAGAGAAATTCTCAAAGAAAGAGAAAGGACCCATTCATATCGCTCTAAAGTAGAGATATTGTAATCTTAAAGGTAACAAACTATCTCACTTTAAATCATGTGCAAAAAAGAATTCGATCGATAATCGTTCAAATCATATGTCCTTTAATGTAACACGGGTCGACCACCATATGTACAATTTGAACGATTATCGACGAATTCTATTAATTGATGCTATTTCATTATATTTAATCAATGAAGACAATATTGAAACTCGAAATCTAATAATAATAATAATACATAAGAAACGATCACGAGGCTTTGACATTGGTGTTAATGTTGTGTTTTGGTTAATTTTGACATTTTTGGAGATGAGAAAACAAGACTTGGTTTTCTTGATGAAGAAGGAGTGCTTTTCTTCTAAGCCTTTCATTCTCTTCAATTATGCATTGGTTTTGCATGTACAACTTCAAGTTCTTCATTGCCATCTTTCTTTTTAACATCACAAACAAAACCCTTGTTTTGTTTCGTGTATGTTTCGTACCCGCAACTCTCTTCCTGTTACATTAATGAACAACAAAAACACGATCACCAATTAACCCCACCTAACGAATACGTATACGTTATAAATTAACAACATGACCACACAAAATATGATAAGTTATGAACATAATTTGTAAAACACTAAACAATACATGAAATAACTTTAGTTAATTAATCAATTCGAGTATAATTGTGATATATAACTAACCTTTGTGGATTATGAAGCTCAAAGGTTGACTCCTTGAGTTGTTCTTGGTAAGAATTGAGATATGAAAGATGACATAGGTTTTCTTTAGAGGTGTCAAGACACATTTTCTATAAAATTGAAATGTGTGTGAAAAGGGATTGAAAGATTTGGATCAAATGGAGAAAATGAGAAAGCTAGCTAACATATATATATATAGGCCAAGTGGGCAGTGGTTATTTCTATTCTTGAGGGGTAAAATAGGGATTTGAAAGGGAAAAAAAATGACACTATTTCTAAATCTCTCATCACACATTTACATGTTTGACCACCACTTCTCTTGGACCAACCTAAAACATAATGATGAAAAGAGGACTCATAATTACAAGGACCAAATTAATGGAAAAAGAGGATCAAAATCAACCTCCCTCCCTCCCATTCCCATCTTCACTGGTATGAGTAAAAAGAGATCAAATGTAACACTCAATCACACACAATCAAGAGTTCTCATTTGTACTTTAGCCTTTCTTGATCAAAGTTTTCAATCCAAAGACTAAAAAACATGTAGTGGGACCCAAATAAAGATATATATATACCCTTTTCGATGGTAGATCGATTTTTTAATCTGAAAAATGATACCGTGGACGGTATTTTAATCTAGAACAATAGCGTTAAAACTAAACTTATAATAACTTGTACCTTATGCAGTAAAAGTTGTAAGGTCACTCCTTCTGGTTCAGATGAATTTGCAGCGACGTACAAATATATAACACATAGTCAAAAACTAACCAAGGCTATACTTTCTCGATCTTTTAAAATTATTTGGATCCTACAACCTTCCCTTTTTGTTCTTTAGTTACCATGAGTAATCATGATGGGGGGTTTCATTTTAGTCTTGTGTAATCAATGAGATGAAATCATGATGGTAGCCAAAAGACAACTCATTTCTCAAATATATGGTTGAATTCAAACTTGGGATGCTTATATAGTAACTTGGTGAGCAATTTAAAGAATAACTGATATAATGGTATTTTTCCGTCTTTCAAACTAAAAGAAAGAATCGATGAAAAAGAAATGTAAGGTTTGTTTTCTGATGAAGCCAAAACGTTTAATTTCATAAATAAAGTTGGTAAGACGGAAAATAAAATCAATATATTAAGATGAAAATTGAAATATATATATATATATATATATATATATATATATATATATATATATATATATATATATATATATATATATATAGAGGGTCGAGATCCATGGAAAACTATATTAGACAGGAGTACTGGAAAACTATATCAAATGTACATGTTCATTATGATAAAAATGTTAAATTTCATGTAAAATTAGAATATACATATATTCAAATTTGCATTTTGATTAACTAATTCATATCATTTACATGTTCATTAAGACAAAATGTTTAATTTCATGCAAAAATGCGTAATATACACATGTTCATGCATATTGCATATTTGAACATGTGCATATTGTTATTTTGCATTAAATAGAACAATTTATTCTAATGAACATATAAATGATATGAATTAGTCAATAATAAAGCACATTTGAACATATGTATATTATAGTTGTGCATTAAATTTAACATTTTACCGTAATGAACATGTACATTTAATATGGTTTTTCAGTACTCCAGTCAAAGATGGTTTTTCATGGATCTTGAACCTGTATATATATATATATACATATATATATAGAGGTGGGTTCAATGGAAAACCACCATGCACCTGAAAACTTGTGAAAACCGCACTGCACCACCACAAATGCATCAAAGTCCCCACGTGATGCATCAAAATCCCGCGTGATGCACCAAATTTCCCGCGTGATGCATCACCTTATTTACGATAATGCCACCACGTTTTTCATGTAATGCATCAAATCGGACGGTATGCGTAGGTTTCCATAGTTTTCAGGTGCATAGTGGTTTTCCATTGAATCCACCCCTATATATATATATATATATATATATATATATATATATATATATATATATATATATATATATATATATATATATATATATATATATATATATATATATATATATATATATATATATAAGGTTGGGGGCACATGTGAGTTGGAGCACCTGGTTATGGTTGAGGGAGTGAATGAGATGAGGTTGGTTAGGTTTCCACTTTTGTCCCATTTGTACATGTAATTGAGTACCCATGGGCATGGTCAATTGGCCATGGCCTATTCGCATTCATTTCGAAAACCATCTCGATCTCTTTTGGCTTCATGTCAAACCTAAATCATCTCACACGCTTTTGCATTATAAAATCACATATAATTAATAAGCTTAAGTCCTATAACTAATCAGGTTTTTAAATTTATTTATAAATTATAATATATAAGTAACTAGATGTTACTTGTTCTTTTTATATGAAACCATTTGTCATCGTATATTAATGATATGTCTATTTTTTTATTTAAAAATGCTCATATATTTATTACTATAAATAAGTATAATATAAGAAATCTAGTATTAAAATAAAATATGATTTAAACAAATTTCAATATTGACATTTTTTATAAATATTAAATAACTTTTTATTTTATAATCAACAATAACATTGACTTTTATATTTTTTTTATCGTTAATAGTAACAACTTTTTATTTTTCTATCAACAATAACAATTGGTTACCTGCAAACATGTTTAACAGGTCATCAACAACTTTTAAATTATCAAAAATAGTAACAACTTTTCATATTTTTATTAATAACAATAACATATCGAATTAATACCCAATTTTTTTTTTTTTAAGTTTCTAATATTTGGGTATTAATGTTATTTTTTTTCTTTCATAACATGAACTCGTGACTGGTTTGATTTGGGTTCGTGATACCTTTTCATGTGAAGTTGTATAAAAAATTTATATGCTTGATATGTTATTTGTAGTTTTCTATGAATAGAGCAAGAAGTTAACATGTAAAAATTAAAATTGTAAATTACATCAAAGGCAAAAGAAATGCTTAATTAATTGGCTTTTCAAATTTCACGCAATTAATATAGAATTTCTGATTTTCTTCTATGAATTACTGATATATTAACTCGTATAAATTAAGTGGTTATTATATATGTAGATTATATATACCATAAACAGTGATAAACCACAAAAAAAAAAACCCTTTAAATCAACTAAACAAAAAGAACTTGTTATACTATAGTTACTCATCATAATCATTAATCATTTAACCAACTATAAAAGAGAAGTTTATTACGGAATATATCTCAATATATAATGATCATGTTCTCTTGATCATATTAGATTATGTTCTATTCAAAACTCGTGCTTTTTGGATTGCTCATTTATTTATCAAGTACACTAAGCACGAACATTACGCAAATGGACATAATTGAAATTACAATGGCATCCCTATGCTAAAATTAGGGGTGTCAATTTGAGACCATTCAAGCAAACGGGTTGACGACTAAAAGTCATAAATTTTACATAATTTTGAAATTTTTTTCAAAGAACAATTTTTTTAATACATCATTTTATAAATTTTCATTTTTGAAAAAAAGTGAAATTTTATCTTAGTTTTTTACAATGGGTTCATTTAACTTTTCGGTCCGTTTGGCCCGTTGGGTCAAGATTGTTACCCCTAGCTAAAATTAAGATTTTTATTTTCAAAAAAGAAAAAAAAAAGAGAGAGAAAAAAAAAAAAAAAAGAAAAAGGCTAAAAGGCTAAGGGGAATAATGCAATTGAGTTATCATGATGGTCTTTTGAAGTATTAGGAGAGGAGAGGGGGGAGGTAAATTGATAAGGACCAGGACTATGATCCATCAGGACCACTTTGTAAACCTTCACTCATTTCATTTCTTACTAACACCAAAACTTCTAAAAATATCCACAAAAATGTTCATAAAAGTCAACAATTTAATGAGACAGCCCCCCACTAATTCTACATCTCTATGCCTCAATAACAAAACCAAATGTTATCTATCATCATATCCAATTTTAAATATAAAATTTATAATTTTATATAAAATTATAAGACGTTTCTGTATAAATATATAAAAAACGACAGCAACAAATCCAAGATTTTTAATCTTAACTGAAAACTTTGTTTTTGTATGATCGTTGTAATTATCTATTTCTATTTATGTATTTTTACAATAAAAAAAAGTTTTGAAAGTCCGTCTTAGACCGAAAAGATTTATTTGTGCATTTTGTATGATTTAACTACTTTTGACGTGTTATACTTCTTTATTCAATCTCTCGTTATACTTCGTTTGAAAGTATGAATGTTGTGAATCAAGAAGAACGAGGGAGGCAAAGTTTGTAAACGGATTATGATTTTCCCTTAAAGGTAAATAAACTTATTTTAATTTTATATTTCATATTAAATTCTAAAAAATACATTTGTTAACTACAAAAACAAAACAAATGATGATCAAGGTTATCAAGACCGAGATCTTAGCCAGGATTGTTTGTATTAGTAAGATTGGATCGTGAAATCCGGATCTTAACATCCTACCAAAATAACATTATTCTATTTTATATGTGTTATAATTTACATTAAATATTAATGTTATATTAAATTGATGAAATATTTAAAATCTAAACATTATAATGATAATGATAGTTTAATACAATTCTTAAGGATTTTGTGAAAATAAATTACATCATTAAAGATATATATTTTAGAACACCGAACTTTTGGATTATATGTAAATTGTTGTTATGCATACATTAGAAAATTAACCAATATGTTAGCTTTTTATTTAACAAAGTTGACTAATCTATAAACTTTTTGAAATTTTATATAAGTAATGACAGGATGAGATCGAAATCTGAAGATCCTGACTAAAATCTTACCCGTGAGGGATCTTATTAACGATCAACTCAATTTTAGTAATCATGATTGTAAAATTGTAGGATTTTAAGATGAAAATAAAGATTTAAACAACCATGAGAATGACAACTTATGCTAGCCATTTCCTACTATCATTAATGCATAAAAACAATAATCTACTTTTAATGATTGACTTTATAATAACGTACTTCAATTTATTTTTCATTCATAATAATCCATTAAATTTCATTTAAAACTAGAAAAACTATGTACTATACAAAAATTCTCATTTAGCCCCTGCATTTTGTTATGCTACTTAGTTATTATCCGAAGCATTGGTCATTACACTTTGATATTTCTAAAAAATTATGTTCAATACATACATACATAAATGAATAAATTACATAAATGGTCCTTATGGTAACATACAACTTATGGATTTTGTTCATATATATACGTGGGTGTATGTGTATAATAATGTAGTATTATATGTGTATAATAGTTATATATCATGTGTGTAATAGGTAAATATTATATGTATAATAGTCTTCAATATATGTATAATAGTGTATATAAGTTGTATAATAATGTATAGTATTATATGTATACATTCTCTGTTACATATTACACATATTATTATATGTGTAATATTTGCTTCTATTACATATTACGTTCTCTTATTCTCTTCACAGATTATGAGTTTGAAGCAAATATTCTAGGTTTTTTTAGAGGACTTCAAGTTTTGAAGGGTCTTGAAGTTTCCATCACCATTGATTAATCTACCATTGAACTTTTGAAGTTTCAATCACCATCGAAGCTCAAAGATCAAAGATCAAAGGTTATATTAGTTTTTTAGGGTTATATGTATATTATATACTATATCATGTGTACTAGAATTTTATTACACAAGTAGTTTGTAAGTTTATATGTGTAATAAAAATGTAAGAGAATTTTATATAATTCTGTAAACTATCATGTTATACATTATTATATCTATAATATATAGTATTATATGTGTAATATGTGGCTTCTATCACCATTATTATATGCATACCGTATAATAATGTGTAATATTATATGTGATATTTTACATATACTATATGAGTTATATGTAGAATATAAATATTACACTTAGGGGTGTTTGGTTCGCAGATTTTTTCTCTGGGATTTGCATTTTGTCAAAGGATTTGCATTATGCAGCATTTGTCAGGATTTTGTCAAATATTTGCATTATCTTATTGAAATTATTTGCTAATCTGAAAAATGCAAGGTAACTGGGATTTAAAATCCTAGGGGGGGGGGGGGGGGGGGGCTGGGATTTTAAATAACAAAGAAGTGAGAGATTTAAGAAATCCTGAGATTTTAAATCCTTACTGAAATCTGCGAACCAAACACAGGATTTTAAATGCAAATCCCAGTGAATCCCAATATTATACATGTAAACCGTAGTAATCTGAAAATTAAGGAAGAAAGTGAATATATGGTATCAAAAACATAAATATGAAAAAAAGAAAGAGAATAAAAAACAAAAAGTAAAAAAGAAGATGCGTTTTATTAGGGGATGAAAAATTAGTGAGTTTGTCACTTTTACAAAGTACACTTTTCAAATTATTTTCAATTCAAAAAATTAGTTTTTAACAACCATCGATTAAAATAATCCAATTACTTAGATTGGTTTTTTGAGACTACATAAGTATTGAGTTCTACAATGATTTCAATCACACACACACACACATATATAGGGGTGGGTTCAATGAAGAACCTCTATGCATCGAAAAACCTTGGAGAACCACAATGCATCGCTAGAAAATCGTAATGCATCACGATCGATGCATCACTCGGGAATTTGATGCATCACGTGGAAATAATGAAGATGCATCACGGGGGAATTGTGATGCATTTGTGGTGGTACATGGAGTTTATTCAAGGTTCTTCGATGCATGGAGGTTGTCCATTGAACCCACCTCTCTCTTTCTCTCTCTCTCTCTCTCTCTCTCTCTCTCTCTATATATATATATATATATATATATATATATATATATATATATATATATATATATATGTGTGTGTGTGTGTGTGTGTATGTATATATATATATATATACATATATATAGAATTGAGAATATATGAAAAATTAAATATTTGTAAGAAATGTGAAAGATGTTAAATTACATATATATTGAATCAAATACAAAATGATCATTTAACTTTAATTCAAAGCGTGTTGGTTCAACATATGTCATTTTGATTAAACGTTTCTCACAAATATTTCATCACACACACACATATATAATTTGTATCAATAATTCATTTTATTGGCCAGGTTTTATATCTATTGGTTAGCCATTAGCCAATTCAAAATACAAAATGGAGCTAACCCAAACAACACCCAACAAGTCTTTTGTCCTATGGATGCTTAACAATATACGTGAATTCTCAAGAAAAATTTAGGCACAATCGATTATAAAACCCTACAAAACTAGTCTTGCGATCAAGTACTCTCATTGTCTGAAAAACACAATGTTTAATAAAATTTCAGTTTATAAACATAACAAAAAGACAAGTGTTTTTAATAAAATCAGACTTGTAAAAATACAATTGAATCCAAACGAGTTGAGTCCATGACGTTTCTTTTTCCATCCATCTGACTATCTAAGGAACCAACGGAGTCGATTTGGTTGACACCAAAGTAGAAAATATTGTTGCTTTGTACGTATTTGTGAAAAGAAGAAATAATAAGAGTACTAAAAGAGGATGGAATTGAAATAATAAAAGAATGGAAGCACGAAGCAAGCAAGCAGTCATAAAACATGCAAGTCACATGTTTCATGTTATTCCTCAAACCATTAATGCCACTGCCACTATCTTCCACAGGATATTTATTAATTGGATTATTTGACTCGACACTTTAACATACATTCTAAGATTAATATTTTTGGAATTACAAACTTACCTTTGGGCCATTATATTTAAAGGGTAATTCTATATGCACACCCCTCAATTGCTAATCACACACCTCCTTCTTAACGTGAGAGGAGATTAACTTTTAATCATTATGTCTCACGTCATTAACAAAAATCGTATGAGTAAGGGGGTGTGTGATTAGTAAAAATTAAGGAGAGAGAGTGTACATGTAGCAATGCCCTGTTTAAATCACGATGATGTTTTGCTCTACGACTTAGTCAGCACCATGATTAATCCTGATTGTTGCTAGTGGCATTTTGGAGTGGTATTAATAAGCATATATCATTAATTGGTTTATTTTAAAAAAAAAAATCATATTATATTTACCGAAAATAATATTAATTCAGTTATATAATAAATGAAAATTAAAATTCAGTTGTTACGATTTGGTTTGATTTGGGAAATTTAACCGGAAGTGATGACGGACGTTAGTTCAAAACCAAACTGAACCATTATAAAGAGTATGTATGTGATTGTGGACACCAATTGGGTACTTCTAAAGAAAACAGTCGACAGTGTAAGCACTCATATAAAAAACTTCAACCTTTTCTTCCAGATCGATCGATAACTTCAAAGTTCGGACCGATTGTAGTCATTTAGCATAAGCGGGCTATTAGCATTTGACCGAATTCAATGCCCCAAGACAAATTACAGTGTAAAATAGAAATAAAACAAAAAAGATTATGAAACCAGAAGCAAAATCAACACAACCATCAAGTTGTATCTTATAACTAACTAATATCTTGCAGATTGATAGGTATGTTAATCTTGGTTTAACTTTCATGAATAAATGAGCATACACAATTTTAGAATGCCTCCCCTGCAGGTTTGGTCCATCCGTCTAACGAATCAATACTAATATGTATGTTCACATCTTCTGGATACTGTGCAATCATCTCATAACAATTTGGTTTTTTAGGATTTTTTGGATCTGACCTTTCATGAATGGCATCTTCTTCAACTTCAAACCCTCCTCATAAGAGCTATCAGTATGATGTCTTTTTGAGCTTCAGAGGTGAAGACACACATAAGAACTAATTTGTATGTTCACATGAATAACACATACACCCACAAGGATGATTTTGAGAAGCTCCCAAGGCCAAAGGAGCCAACAATACACAAAGAAGTATTGTGACAGGTACTTTCTGTGTTTTCCATTAGTCATCTTGATTTGAGTATGAATAACACACACAGACCAGGTAATGTTTCTTCGTTCAAGCGTTAATTGTGTAATTTAAATCTTATTTTCCAAACTTAAAATTAAAAGAGATGGATGTCCTTTATTTGTTTTCTTATAAGTTGGTTTTTCATTGTAGCATGCTTTTATTAATAATTTTCTTGTTTGTTTACAACTTTTCTGTGCTTAATTAGGCTCTGCATTCCGGGACTTTGCTAAACCAACAGATCAAGTACTCTTCACATGCCATAATGAACTCAGTCAATGTATAATCTCTTGCTTCAATGGTTTGGTAAAGCTCAATGAATTTTGCTCATCTGTGAATCTGAAACCTCTTGCAATTTTGTTCCTTCATTTTTAGAAGTCCAAGATACTTGATTTGTTGGCACCAAGTGTTAATTAGGATATGTATCTAATATATTTATATAGTGTAGGGTACCTTTGTGTAAGTATTGTAATTAATATAGTGTGAGCTAATGCAATGCATTTTCTACGGGGTTTACACAATAACATGATATCAGGCCTAATTAGGGTTTCTTTCCTCCCTCTCCTGTGACCTACGGTTCCCAACTTCTCCTGCTGGTGCATCACCGGCCGCATCCCATACGCCGCCGCCCACCATCTTTGTGGGTTGATGGTTCCCCTTTGTGTAAGTATTGTAATTATATATTGTGAGCTAATGCAATGTATTTCCTACGGGGTTTACACAACAACATCAAGTTTTCATGCAATTGCACAAATATACGTAACTTATAACCCAAGATTTAAAAGTTCAGGGGATACTTTGGAATGCATTTGAAGGACCGTTAGGAACCTAATTACCATCAACGTATGATCATCAAAGCATCAAGACATTCATATAACCTTCAGTCATGCATCTTTTGAGATCTTTATTGATACAATTTAATCACTTTGAATAGCAGCTCTTAGTTTTGACCATTTTCTCTTAAATGTAATGAATCTTTTCTGCTTTGAGAAACCTTTTGCAAATATACCGATAATGTTTCTTCCCTTTGAATTCAAATGTCCTAATTTATAACAGGAAAAAACAAGTAATTTACTTCAAAAGAATACATCTACATAAATATATACCCAGACTCTACAGAAAAAAAAAATGTAAAAAAATGTGTGCTTCGGCTCTACAAATCCAGTTGTATGAGCTAATTACCATGTGACTTTTCTTTAATACACTCATCAAATCAACTAGCCATTTAACATTTTCTGCAAAACAACGACTTCTGTGATACTAAACCGCCTCCAAGATTTCTGAGCATAGATAGTTTCGCAAGTGTTGACCGTTGGTCATGTTGACAGCCTGTTGTGTATTTACATTTAAACACCATGGCAAAACTTTTCGAGCTTTGATTGAAGAAACCGGGGCTCTGGGCTTCTTGGGTTGGCAGGGTGCATCTCATGTATGCCAGTTGACCCACTCCTTGTTATGGCCCCAAGGGTTGGTTGATGCAGGGAACCATTAATGGGTAAGGAATGGGTTTTAATTCATCATGGTCTCAAACTCACACCATCGGACTCTTGTTGAAGATTTCGCTTTTGCAGTATTTTCTTCAGGGCATAGGAACATCTGAAATTGAATAAATGTAATCATTACTATATGAAGAAAAATATCTTATATGACATAAAAAACCAATGAGGTAACATGTATGTTGTAAAGCATATTGCTACTGAAATTTGCTAAGAAACAACACTTAAGAACACAACCCTGCCAACTGGGCGTCTGGGCTGCACCTCAGCCTAATAAGAAAAGATTAAAATGAATCTAGGTCAAATCCCTTGTCTACAATGTTCTATGCCGACTTTTTTTTTAAAATTAATTTGCTTCTATTTTTTCGCTTTAATTTAGCATTTAGTTTTTCTCTAAAATGATTTGTTACATTTTACTGTCCTTTGTATTATGCAAAAGAATTCGTTCTATTTGCTGTGTTAGAAAATATGGAAGTTTCTGGCAGAATTTCTCACTTTGTTGTTACTACATAACATATTATTACATATTTTTAACACCACAGGTTAAAAGAAGTCGAATCATGAAGCATCCGATATTGAGTCAACAAACAATTTGAGTCTTAGGTAGAGTTTGGTTTGTTGGAATGTTTTCGAAGGAATTGGATTTTGTCAGAGAATTAGAACATATCATCAATTAAAAATATATTCATTTTCCCTCCAATTATTTCGGATTCCAGCAAACCAAACGCCCCCTTAGAATAATGATATGCATCCGGGTTAAGGTTGCCTGCCAATTCCAACCTTTTGGAGAATATTGATATGCAAAACCAGATCATTTGAAAATTAACATGTGAAATAGAGTCTAATATGATTTACCTCCATGGTAGGTGGTCAATGAACATTGAAGGTGATACAATCATATCCATGAACGCTTCCCTATTTGCAACATAAGCTTCATATCCACATTGCACCTCTGGTGTTCTCCATCGTCTATATAGAGGCATATCAAAGCTTTTCTTCTCGGGGACTACATGAATGACCATACCTGGCAAAAACATTTCACTGAAGTTCTCATATGACTCGTGTTTTTGTGATGGCATAGCTTCCATAAACTGTGATACGAGATTATCACGTGAATTCACATTATCAGAAGACTGATAAAAAGGATTAGAGAGTCTATTTGATGAATCAATATCATCATCTGAACTTTCGTCCATGTCATGCCAAAGGTTGAAATCATCATCTGGTTCCTGGATGCTCACTACAGAGATTTCAGGGGATCAGTGTTAGGATTGGTAAGTAGAAACTACTATGCAGAAAATAAACAGAGTGTTTATGAAGATCAGCATTTGCATACATCGAAGGTTGTTTTTAGGATAATCATAACATTATTTGTGGATTTATTTAGTGATAAATGAAAATTGACATCGGTCTATGGATAGGAGAAACAGGACGGTAATAAGTACCACGCATAAGTCCACCCTGATTATAATGCTCGCTTTCTCTTCTCAGTGACGATGAACTCAACTCTGAAGATGTAGGCTCTTCCTGACGCTTGTTCCACAGATGGTTACTTACTGAAAGAAAGCGCCGTGCAAGTTTATGAATGATGGCTGAATCAGCATCCTCATCATTTGATAGTGCCAGCATGGCAGCTGTTTGTAATCTCATGATTGAAGCAACCGAGAGGCGAGATGAGAATTCATTATTATACACGATGCTGCAGCAGATATTGACAAAATGAAACTCTACCTAGTTAGATTCGAAATAGAAGACAATAAGGTGCATTACTATTGTAGAAAGATTACCTTGTCACAAAACCAGAACATGCATTTGCTAACACTGAATCTAGACATGGAAGCGGCCCGTAACTATATACATGTAATCGAGGATATTGTCCATATAACTGCTCATAAAAAGGAAAAAAAAGTATAAATGCATTTGATGCTTGATTACGATTAATATCCATTAGAGCATTTTCATACTAAATCTATGAATCTCATGTTAGGGCATGACGCATGCACACTCAAACAAGGCAACAGTAAAGTAGATTGAAAAAGAACAAAAAAACATGCAGGATGTATGTGGATCAGATGATCAGTGAGATCAAGCTACTTTCACAGCCACACTCGTAAAGTCTATTGTTGATCAAAAAGTTGGCGGCCCCGCTTCCTAAAGGCGGTTAGGTCCCTCCATCAACAATAAGAATCCATATCTTAACATTTCATAAAGGTCTTGTATAGTTTGTCAAAGGGCATAGAGGAGAGTCATCGACTTCTTTAATCATCATGTTTGCTTTATAGAAATTAGGATTAAAAAGGACAAAAATTCCCCTAACCGACAAGTGCATGGGATATGCATCACTCGATGGATGTTCATTAATGGTGTTAGACAAATGGATAATTGATATGAAATAATCAATTTTGGACTGTCACAGCAAAAGAAGTCCATGTTTGAAGGCTGCAAATTTGATTGCAAGTCCATGAACCAAATATCAACTTACCTTCAATCCTAGCATTGCAGCAATAGCTCCTCCAAGGGAATGTCCCACAACACGAAGATTGTAACCTTCACACTCACATCCAGCTCCCAGCAATGACGTAAGCAACCCGCCTTCCTGGAATTCTGATTTCAATCGTATGAATTCAATTTCAATTCAGGAAGAAATGGTGAATTTCATTAGGGGGTTAGAATCTCGTTTGATTCACTGTCATATTGGCAAATCATGTTGGTGTTGATGAATTAAACCATATAATATGATTCTATGAAATATAGCTTGAGTTCCTTGCTTATTTGTGCCACTGTATACTCACATGGACTTCTGTGTAAAGTTTATCAACCAAAAACAAAACAGCCAAATGAACCAAATAGTTTATAGTGTCATGGACTTCTGTGCCATTATTGATTTGAAAGTTTATTTCGCTTTAGAAAACCAGATGGTTACTTGTTTGTGAATATATGTATTTATAGTATATTATACAATTTTTTCTAGGGAAAGTTGAGTCCATAATTCAATTCACAGATTGGCTACAATGCCTGGAGTCATATTTGGATAAACTTAGGTTAACGTCATAGAATAACAACGTACTTTCACAGTTCTAGTTTATGCTAGGTACTTTTTTGTACACCCTTGGTCATTAAACATCAAAAAGGTGTTCCACCCTGGTAATTAAACTTAGAATTAGGGTTCCACCTGTCAACTTTTCCACCCTGGTCATCGGAATTATGCCATGGTGAACACTTTTTAGAAGTTTAGAGACCTAGGGTTGTACAATAAAAGTATGTAGCGTAAGCCGAAAAAATTGTGACATGGCTATTCTCTGACATTAACTAAATGTAATAAAAACTACTGAATTGACAATCACATGCTTTTTGTTGGTTACTGGAAAAGAAAATGCAGTTCCATGATACATTCCAGAAAGAAGATTCTTGAAATTTCATGGAATGTAAGGTGTTTTAAGATTAAGGGGATTCCCCTCATTATATTCATTGATGCTTCCACCTAAATCAGTTCCAGTCAACAAGTAAGTAATACCTTTGTTTTCAGGATTACCATCAATTTGCACATACAGATCCCGTGCAGCCTCCACTATACCAGAGTGTCCATAATGTGTTGAACCTGGCGGAATAAGATTATCACTGTGACAAGGATGAGGAGCAAGAAGGATTCTGGTCATGAAAATGTCAAAGATAAGACACCACTCCATCAGCGAGGAAAAAGAAAGGCAATGTTTAAAGATGCTACTCATAGATACTTAATTGCAACAATTTCCATTTTGGATGTTCCAAAACAAATGTAACATCCTTTTATGCAAAGTTTCATTCCAATATTAGTCATTTACCCTTCAGTAATCATTACAAGATATCATGACATGTATTTGATTCCACAACACCTTCGTTAAGGAGCAACTTAGGCAGTACATATATTTATTTTGGAGTGGAGGATGAAATGGCTGTACTATCAAAGGCAGTGTTGGTAGCTATGAAGATTGGCAATAAAGCATATATGACATTTTAACCAATCGCTGATCCACATGTGTTTCAACAAAACTTTGGTTTACCTACAAGGCCTTTTTCCCTGACCATTGGTTTGAATTATGAAATCGCTTTTCACCATAAAACCGGTTTTCATAACAAGCAAGAACTGAATTAAAAAAAATTATGAACTTGCTTTGCTGCAAACAAATGAAAGAGTTTAAAGTATGTCCCCTGTATCAGTCCCACACCCATTTTAAATCCATATTCACCAATAAATGATGATTAAAATATATAAGATAAGTAAAAAAGCATAGTATATAAATAAGGTATACTTAAATTTAATAATTAGTTTAAAAACTTTTAAATAACCTACATCAAGGATTTCTAAAACCAAGTTTGAGGGATTGTTTGAGTTCCAAAGGATTTCAATTCCTCTCTAACTTTGAACCAGATACAGGATTGAAATGGAATTGAATCAGACCATAAAAGGTAGGTGGTAACTTTATCTATTTAGCCTAAATAAATACTCCCATGAAAATGGTGTAGCCGTGTAGGCAAAGACAAAGTTCAAAAAAGATATAGCATAACAAGCCAGCATTTAACACAATACACATGCATACACAGAAAAGAAGCGTGAGGGAACCTACTAAATCAAACCATCTATATCTTCAGTAGCAAGCATGCATTCCCTACTTAATCCATCCGTTAGGAGATCTTCCGGAGTTTCAGTTCCCCGCACACAAATCACAACAGACTTTATATGATGGAGAACCACAACAAAGTACGCTGCTTCACACCTTCCCTGAAAAGCAAAAAATGCGCATTTGAAATACATGGATAAGAGTCATGTGAAAATTAGTCATCAAGCAGCTTTGAATTTTAAACTAGACAAGAGACACCCGTGAAAGATAACTATATGTCACCAAATTTAGCAAAGAGAAAGTTTAGCACCCAGAATCATAGATGGATGGATGTGTAATGTATAAAACCATCAATACCTTTTTGCATGAGGACTTGGTGTTGATTCATGCAAAGATGCTCCTCTAAACATGTTGTGTGGAGTTGTGTTTGTTGCCCTTTCTAGTCTAGTGCAATCTATAACCATAAAAGCCGAGGCACTATTCACCAAGTGGAACTATATACTATCTATACTAAGCCCCTGCAATCTCATAAGTTGTTTATAGATCAAGGAACTAGTGGGATTTTCTCCAAATAAAGACCTGCTTGACTAGCTCAAAAGGAGGCCGCAGGAGTATGTAGATGGGCTTTGAAGCAGGGCCACAGATATTAACGAGTCACCAAACAGATGTGTACATAATTACATGTTAAGTGTTTATCTCCCTTACATGCAAATCAACATGAAGAGAGACTTAAAGGTGCATCATTGTGCATACACCAAACACTGAAGATTAAAATTGAAAGTAACAGACTGGAAGTAACAACAAACATGAACACTTTTGTAGAACACAGACGCGTACAGAAGCACCATTGTATGCAAGCAACGGTTCAAGTCACACCTCTAACAAACTGCAAGTAATAACCCAAGAAGGAAAACTTGAACCCTCTATCAGTTAGCTGATTGTGTCACCAGTTTAAATTCTGATTTTTTGAATTCTGGTAGTATATGATATACAAGAAAATTATAACCAGAAAATTACGAGGACCTGACAGACACGGCCTTGTCGAAGCGCTTCCGCAGGCAAATTTAAACATCTCAGAAAAGATCTTGCATGACCTCGCCACCAATTGTCACCTTTTAGTATGGGAAGCCTACAGGAAAGTGGAATTGTTGGTACAAGAAGAAATGAGCTACAGTTCTACTTTTAGGACATTAGGACAATGTAAAGTCATGATAGTATGGATGATTACTAACTTCCTGAATCCAAAGGGGCCCCACCAAGATTCACGACTACCATCTAGTCCAGGGGCAGATTGTAAGCTTTTACTAGTCCAGGGGCAGATTGTAAGCTTTTATCAAATCATATGATACATACTACTCTCTCTATCCTGTCAAAGTGGTGATCTTTTCCATTTTTGCATGTACCATTTAATTGATATGCATACTTATTTAAAAATCTTTCAAATTTCAATCTACCATTATATATTTGCCCATGTACATCAGCACAGATTATTGATGGGATTGAATATGGTCCACCAGCTTCTTCCCATGTGCAACTCTTTTATATTTATATATATATATATATATATATATATATATATATATATATATATATATATATATAGGGTCGAGATCCATGGAGTATTGGAAAACCATATTAAATGTACATGTTCACTACGATAAAATGTTAAATTTCATGTAAAATTATAATATACATATGTTCAAAATTGTATTATAATTGACTTGTTCGTATCATTTACGTGTTCATTAAGACAGAATGTTTATATTAATGCAAAAGTACGCAACATACACATGTTCATGCATATTGCACATTTGAACATGTGTATATTGTTATTTTGCATGAAATGGATTTTATCATAATGAACATGTAAATGATGTGAACTAGTCAATAATAATGCACATTTGAACATATGTATATTGTAGTTGTGCATTAAATTTAACATTTTATAGTAATGAACATGTACATTTAATATGGTACTCCGGTATTCCAATCAAAGATGGTACTCCAAAGATCTTTAACATATATATGTGCAACTGAATGAACCACCAACTCATTCAGATAAATGTTCCATGCCTTACTGATGAATTGTGAGTATTTATAACTAAAGCTAATCGAGACAAGGGATCGCATTTAGCATTGGTTCACAAAGTTTAACAAAGTTAAAACTACACAAATAGAAGTTGGTCTTCACTTTGTTCATGAATAGTAAGGCATAGAAATGGTCATACATGCCATAAATAGGAAAGGGGGTGACGGTAATGATAAAAGAATTTACAAAACAATGAGTTGCGATAAAATAGGGGAGTTAGTGTAGATTGACCTATTCCGGGTCCATGGGGTCATAATCCCTTGCCTATACAACCATGCACAAAGAAACAATATAGGATTCCTTCCAACATCAAGTAAAAAACCCTGCACCAAGAAAATAGGTTATGTTAAGAAAATTTCCATAATAAGCAACAAAAGGACCTTAGTTCTAAAAAGACCGTATAGGCAGCTTCAGCAAAAGGATGAAAATCAGCAGCTCCTTGAATCAGTTCTTCAGGCACCTCCATGGTTTCCTCTTGATATTTAGGCATTAGGCTTTCCCTTCGTAACAAAGCTAGGCCTGAATAGAGTAATTAATCAAGACATGCAAATACTAACTACAACATGCTATAGAAAAGGCTCAAGAAACTTCGTCATTACCATCTTCTTCAGTAGAGAATGTAATAAGTTTAAATTAAGCAGATGTATATCAATGCAATGAAGCATAATATTTGGTGTTAGATGACAATTTGTACAGTGGATAAATATACATCTACTTGGATTCCAGGGATAAAAGGACAGTAAGGTCACTTGACAAATATGGAACTTTATTTGACTTTGGGCTTAAAGTAGGGAACTTGATACATTACTCAATCCAAGAAAAAAGAATGGTGTTTATCAGAAAAAAGAGGAAGGATGGTTTACGAAAGATGGTTTACGAAAAGTAAATTCGTCTTTACATAAAATATGAAATGAAGCTTTTTTGGGGACAAGTAGAAGCGGTAAAATCAACACTGCTGGAGAGAGTAGTGCAAAGAAAAAAAAAAGTATCTGAATGAGCTACAAATGATCTAGACTGTTCTTCAGGTTTCATCTCAGTTTTGCAAGCTATCTATTTCTCAGTGGTTTACAGTTCCATCACAGTAAAGCTTTATCGCCCTTTCAACAATTTCCAATAATTAGCTCAAGTTTGGTCTGCCTTCAATCTCTCTGCCTTAAGAATGAAGTGTAAAGAATTTCCTAGAGGGAAACCCACTGAAAAGAAGTTAAATATCAACTAACATGGAATCTATAGTTGTACAAAGATGTAGACGTCACCATGTCAAGTCTACCAGAAAACCCATGGATACAACCTTACAATCGACCGACAAAACAACTGAGAAAAAACAAAAAAAAAACTATATATCATATACTATGTAAGGAAAAAGTAGCCGGCACTTGTTAACATAATCCAATTAGAAGTTCAGAAATCTTAAATATTAATATTTTGCACGTGTAATTGACCTTGGGTTAACTGAGGTAAAATACAAATAGAAAAACATGCAAAGCTTTTTTCTTCAACCAATCTATATAGTCCAAACTCCAATGTTGAACTAGACATGACTGTACAATAAATAATTTAATTATGCATAACTTACATTAGTGGTCCATAATAACTGAACACAGGACTGTTACATGGAACAATTTCAATTTACAGATTTTGAAACGATGGCCCACTGATAACGCCTAAAATACTTCATCTGAAGGAGGCAAAATCAATGTGCAAGAAAGGCACTATTTTGTAAATAAATTACTACTTCCTAATAATAATTTACAATCATTGCACCAGTGTAGAATGGTAATTACCGAACTTAGAGAAGAGTATATGGAATTCTCATGAGAATATATATTATGATATACTATCACACAATATTTTTATCTTATAAAATAGAATTTTGTTCCATTTAAAATCAAGACAGACCTGCCAAGAGTTCTAGATGTCCTTTCCCAGATGCACGATAAGAAACAAGGTCACCCAGTAACTGTGCCACTGAAAAAACTTCATCTTCCTCCATTGCAGTCCTGGAAATTGAAGCAAGTGAAAGCAAGCAAAATCAATGGTATGAATAAAGTTAGAACTTGTAAGCCAAGCACAAGTGCAGAAGCATACAAGTATTTGACACGTCCCAGACAGCACAATGCCTCACGAATGCCATGATCAAATATCTCTCGGTAGTGGTGTTTCCATGCTTTGTTTTCATTTGTGTAGAAAGACCTCCATCTTAACACATCAGATCCTGAAAAACATTGTACCAGTGTAACAAGACACACCATGATAATAAATACAACCACCACACTATGCAGCCACGTGGTGTTAGTTGAAAGAAGCCCTGCAAAAACAACAGTTTTAGGGATAGTAAGCCACTTGTAACAGCGGAGAGAATGGTGAAGACATATGGACCAAAAAAGTTTTTACAATCATAATAAACTTTTCTTTTGATAGAACATTCTCATATAACTACAGCTAATTAAAGTATTTAAACATCTTATTATTCTATTGATCATTATATATTTATTACAAGACAACAACTGAATAGATCAGAGAAATTCAAGAGCCCTCAAGTTTACCTAATATACATGCCTTTGGAGTTTGGTCTTCAAAAACATTTTTTGCAACATTGATGAGAAGGTAACTTGCACCCATAAACTGCAGCAGTGTAATTACAAATGCAAACCTGGTCCACTGTATCCACTTCTTGTACCTAATCTGAAAAGTAATAACAGAACTTTTAAATTAGGTGACATCTCTACATAAGTCAATCCAAAAAGAATATTTGCATGCATTATGAATTCCAACAATGAACCATAGGAATGGCAAACCCAATGGCACCAAGAAGGTTTCAGCTTAAATTGGAACTGTCTGTGTAACTTACAAGTGAACAACTTAAGTTTCTACATGAGCAGTTCAAATAATATTTTATAACCCCCCCCCCCCCCTTCTCTTTATTCTAGATGTTATTAGTGACGATGCAAGAAAAGGATATGTGAGCAGCAGTCGATATGGATTATTAATATATAATCGTATCATTGTATGTGATATTAAGTTTACTATTTTGTGGATGGGTGTTATTATATAATTTGGGATTTGGATTACTAGTTCATTGTTCCAACCATACAATTACTCATAAACAACCAAAAAATTACATCCTAGCTGAGACAGCTTGATTGATTAACAGAAAAATCAAGTAGTCCCTATACGCTGGTGGTCAGATGGTAGTGTTTCTTTGACTTTTTACATAATATCATTGTTCTAGGTGGTCTGAAATATTTGTGTTCTAGGTTATTATGGCATCCAATGATGCCAATATTTTCGCTGCCACCAATGAAGCCATAACAACCTAGAACACAATGATATTTCTGCCAATTACGTCATCTTTGAAGGCCCAACATGCACACTAACAAAATCCTTAAGTCTATGCAATGCCACCTGCATTTGTATGTAGGTCACAGGATCATGAAGGCAAACTTCTGTAGAGGATAACTAAAGAGGGGATTCCTGACATAAGAAATTCTGTGCAATATCTTCTTGGCATATGGTGCAAGGGTGTCACGTGATCCCTCAAAAGTAGCAAACACACGCCATCTACACCATGAAATAAGTGGACCGCACACTACAACTATAAGTGAGTGTCCAATACCATACCTTGGTATAAGAACCTACATACAATTTATTGGTTACACTGTTCCATTGCAGACTAATACACAGGAGTGATGGGCACTCATTCTTCTGGACTATGTGCCCGTCTTCTTCTAAGTGACTTTCTTGAAGCATAAGGGCAATACAAGTGGACCGCATTCTTATGTAATTGTAACCATAAGTCACACATATTATGCAAATATTATTTGTTGCACTTGAGAAGGTAACCATTCTAGACAAGTTGAGGTGACCAGTTTGTTCCTTGTTCACCATGATGTTGTTCAGATATTGTGTGCTGGTAGCCTGGTTTCTTTTGCAATTGGAAAGTAGATGTCAAAGCTTGCTTCTTAGTATAGATGTATGGACAGAGTGTAGTTACACACTTACATGCACACGCACAGTTCGAAAAAAGCAAATAATAGCCAGCATGATTTGTGTAAAGTAATATGTAGTTCAGGAAGATCTCATTCCAATACAAACAAGTGTTATGTAGCAAGTATTACTTATAGCAGCATCTGATGAGTGATGACTATAAAGTGTAGATGACCTGTATTCTTGCTGTGGCCTTGTTTTGCCATTGCGTTCTACAGTTTTTCTCATTGTCTTTGGCCAGGTATATGGACTAGTTCTAAATTCAGCATAAAAAGATAAGAATAATATTCATGCATTATAGAAAAACCCAAGCATTCATCAAGAGTTTGATGCACTAATTCAATAATAACAGAGTTCTTACTCCCGTTGATTTACCCGTTATAGTGTTTGCTCGTAATATGAAAATTAAAATAAATAATAAAATAGCAAAATCAAGAAATATATGTAAAAATTTACCCGCTGGTGACGCCGAATCAGGGTTCCAACAGCTCGTTTTTCTGTATAGGTATTAATAATCGTCATGGCCGTAGCTCTTTGCGCAATTGCGATGGGAATCATGGTGGCCATTCTCAAACAGGAAAGAAACAGAATCAGTATAAATGGAATAATATCTCCAGCTGCACAATCCGGATAAGCTGCAGCGATTAAAACGATGCTGATGATTATCAAAAACAGATTCGAAATCCCTAGAAATAAAGCGCTCCATCGTAGTTGCTTGATGTCAAAACTCCAGATCATTGTGATGGCAGTATATTAGTATTCGCATTATATGATCAGCATTCAGGATTAAATTTGGCGAACAAATTGGGAAATATTTTTTTTTAAATTAATCTTTGAAACGTCGACTCGAGTAAATCAATCATCAATGTTCGTAACATCCAAAGCTTTTCCGTGTTGAAATTGTTTTTTTTCTTCTTATTTTGGAAAGCATTGGCTTCCATCAAGTGATCTGTAAATTTGCTCAAGAATAAGAGCGATCTGTAAAAATTGGTTTGCCGGCCGGTAAACCGGCAATTTAATATTTTTTTCAGTTTAGTTATCTAGAACGGTGACAGCATAAAGATAAATAATTTTTAAGAAGATTTGTTCAAAATAACAAATAATTTTTTATTTTTTAAACAATGTTGTAAATTTTGTTCCAAATAATATAATCAGCTTTGGGTACTTCCGATTAATGCATTTAATCGGTAAACAACAAATAAGCTGTTATTTTAAACAATGTATTAAATAGTAAAAAATAAAACTGATTGTCACAATAAGGAAAAAAAAAAAAAAAGTAGGTTGTTATTTCAAACAATAAACCTTATGTATAACCTTTTTTTTATCGGTTAACTTTTGTTGTTCACCGGTTAAATGTTAATCAGGAATAAACAAAGAGTTGATTCCATACTTCCATTGTAAGTCACAAATTCTGTGAGATTGCTATAATAAAAAAAATGAAAAAGTTGCTTGTCATTTTAAGTAATTCTTCCTAATTTTTAATGAACTTTAATTTGTTTTATTAATTACTTTTGTAGTAAACCATCATGTAATAGATGTGTTATTATAAACTCCTATTGTTAAATTTAAAATATCTGTAAATAATTGTAATTTATCAAATCAAACAATTTGTTTAACAAGTTTTATTTGTGTTTGTTCATTTATAAAATCCAAAGAGTTAAATAAAATTATTAACCGATTTAAAATGTAAAAAAATCATTCCATACTACAGTATTGCTAGATAAATTTTTTAAATGGTTGACAATTATTTAAGATAGGTTTTCATGTTAGTAATTTCATACTTTAGAATTGAGTATGATAACGTCAAGATAATTTATCAGTTCAAGCTTATGGTCTTGGATCTTTAAGAATTCGTTGATAATTTGTCAATATACAATATGTAAATTTTCAAAGATGATATATGTTTATCTATTACAAACTTGCAAAGACCACCTATTTATGGGTGAAAGCTAACACTTAAACTTACCCATAATATGTATAAAACAAAACATTTCATCAAATCTCATAAAATGAAAAACCTTAGACTCGTTTGTTAGTTTATTCTAAAAACATTTTTTTTCTTATTGCCAGATTATTCTTATAAATGGGCCTTCATATAATGCAAGCCAATTATTTAAAATGGACTTTCATGATAATAATTTCACATTTTATAGTGAATCCAATAACATCTATAAGAATTCCTTACTAACATTTCAACATGGGCTTTGGTCTTGGATATTAAAAAATTCCTTGGAACCGGCTAAAATAAATACTTTGTTGATGCTTCTTGATACCAATTTAAAAGTTAGATGATAATATTAATTTAACCATGCATCTAATTTCGATGTTACAACAATAAGTTATTAAATTGTCACACAAATAATATGAAATTATTTTAAATTTTTTTAGGGGAAAAATATGGTCATATTTTTTATTTCCATAAAGGCCCATAAAATCTCATCGCACTCGTACATGCGGGCCCAGACACTGAAACTTCTTCACATGCATGATGCATCAGTCAGACAGCTACAACACAGTAAACTTTTGGGTTAATTACCGAAGGTAATCTACTGTTATTTTTTTCTTTTCCAATTTAAGTAGCATATTACTTTTTTCTATTTAAAGTAACATATGTTATTAATCAAGACAATCAATGTAATCTCATTGAATTGAAAAGTAACAATTACTAGCGTGACAGTTTCATGTTCAGTCAATAATTTTTTAAATTCTAAAGTTACTTAATTATTTTCAAATTTGCTCAAAATAACAAGATAGTATCAAAAAGTTATTTTAAATTGCACAAAATTGTGCACATCAATCAACAAGTAAACTATAAATTTTATTTAAAAAAATGCTGACTGGACACCTCAGCAATTTTTGCTTTCAAATACGATATGATTACCTTGATTGATTTGATTTGAAGAGTATGTTCTCTTAAATAGAAAAAAATAATTAGTATGTTATCCAAATCCAAAAAAGATGACAATAGCTTACCTTTTGACGTAATTAACCCTAAAATTTTTTATAGAGTTCTTTGTTTTTTAAGAGGTTAAATGTCTGAAGTCTAAAAATCACGTCTGAAATTAAAAGGTGACTTTAAGATCTGAAAATCGAAGCCTCTTAATTTGACTTCATATTACTCTCTCCCTCTTAAAATTCAGGAAAAAAAATTTCAAAAGATAAAACCTTTTAATCAGAATTTAAACAAACAGGCTATAGTAATTTTAGAAGTTTTTATGAAAAAAAAAGGGTTAACATCGAAAAAACCCCATAAACTTTCCTTAGTTTTGTAATTAAGTCCCTAAACTTCTTTTCTGATTGTTTAAGTCCCTTAATTATTTTTGTCTTATTCAAAAAACTCACTATCTTTACATGTTTTAGCGATTAAGTCCCAAACTTTTTGTTTTATTGGTTGTGTTTTACCTACTCATCCGGTAGACGGTCAAAAATAAATACTTTTGAATAATACAAAAATAGTTTAGGGACTTAAACAATCAGAAAAAAAGTTTAGGGACTTAATCGTGAAAATGAGAAAAGTTTATAGGGTTTTTTAAATATTAACCCAAAAAAAAAAACACACCAATTGGGTTTCCAACACCACGGATCTGTTAATTACAAAACTCCCATTCGCCCATTACATATATAATGCCCCTGTTAATTATTTCTTTTCCATCACAATTTATACATATTTAAGCTTATATATATTATGGCAAACGTTTATTCATAATTTAATTTATATATCAAATATACTTCCTCGTCCCATTTTAAATATCTATCTTTTTTATTTTAAATTGTTTCAAAATGAGTGGCCCCTTGTAAAAATATGTTATTATAATTTGATGGGAGCTATAATAATATAAAGTATGGGATGCCAACAGGGAATGAGGTTGAAAGATGAATTATGAAAATGATGTTAAGAATGGATAACATGGGGAATAAAGTTAGGAAGAGTCTCAGGGAGTTATGGGTGCGTTTGGCAAAGAGCTTTAGAAAATTCATATTTTGATTTTTGGAAGCTCAAGCTCAAAAGTCTCGTTTAGTTGATGGGAGCTTAAACTTTTAATTCGGATTTTGATGGACCCAGTCGTATGAGTATCAAAAATATAACCCAAAAACACTATATAGATAGGGTAAGTGGGATCGAATCCACAGGGAATGATAGGTCGCTAAACTAGTTCGGAGACTGTTTGGATTAGGATTGAAATCATTTGTTTTGAGCTAATTTCCTATTGCAAATTACTATTGTCGCGATGTCACACACAAGAATTGAATTAAAGATGTTTCACTAGGAGAGAAAGAGGGTGTTTGCTCTCTCGTTATACATACTATGGCAATTCAGAATGTTATGGATTCCATTTACATGAATTGATACGAATTTACAACTTATGCTCCAAAACAACGTATACCACTCTATTGACTGTCTTCCTCCCCTATAGAGAGTGGGCACAACCAATGACATGGATATCAACCATTTCAGATACATTCACTGTTCATTCACATTTATTCATGCAAATATAATCCCTTTAACAGTTTCCATATAAATGAATTGGTTTTCACAACAGATACTCTTAAGACGAAGTATGCACCGTCTATTAATTGTCTTCCCCATATTAATGAGCCGGCACAACTAATGATATCACTATACCCCGTTATATACAATACCCATTGATTACAACCATTCGTTCACATGCATGTTTCACAACTAATGTTCTTAAGACAGCGTATGCAACTTCTATTAATTGTCTTTCCCTTCATCACAGAGTTGGCACAACCAATGATATCACTATACGCTGTTATATACAACCCTCGTTGTTCAACACACATTCATTCACAAATAAGATCCACAACCCCTTTAAGCGCAAATTGGAAACTGAGATTAATTAAACATTCATTCACACCATAGTATGCAAACTAAAGAACAAACACCACAAAGTATTTAGCCAAGCATAGCTTGGATTAACTTACTAACAATGTCAAACATGGATAAAAACATTAAAGCTACCATTATTGCGTAAACACAATTGATTGGACTCCAACGCTTGATCTTTGTTCGATTCCTGTTGCCTTCCTTCTCTGATTTTCCTCCAAAAATCGCACCTTTGTGTGTGTGAAACCCCCAAAATGCGAACCCTAGGTCTAAAAAACGGATCCCCTTCAAAATGGTAACCTCCTTCCTAAAAAACTGCAGCTTTTCGCACAACTGCCGCACCAGCGTCGACCCCAGCGTCTGGGACGCTGGCTAGGACGCTCAGACTCTGTTTCAGGGAGTTTTGGGCGTTTCCTGGGCGTCTGGGACGCTGGCTAGGACGCTGCTCCGGCGTCTGGGACGCCTGCTGGGACGCTGTGCACGAAATCCACACTCCAGCTACCATTTTTCTTTACTTTCTTGCCAAGCAACTGAAATTACAAAAACCTACATTAGCAGTACCAATTATCTCACATTTACACATTAAAACATAGCAAAAACACATGAAAATAGAAGTGATTTATATCACTGATCAGATTTGAAAGCTCTCAAAAGCCCTCTTTCACGAGAAGCTACTTAATGTAGATTTCAAATATGAAAATTCCAAGTGGTGTGTTTATCTCTGAATCCACCACTAGGGGAAGGTATAAGTTTCTTTCTAAATATAATGTGTAGTCATTTTGTTTAGGCAACTAGTTTCGAATACATATGGAGTCACAAAGATTGTTGATATTGAAGGGTGCAGTGGAATCAACAAGGAAAAGTTTGCATGGAAAGGTTTGAGATGTAGAGTTAGTTTTGAATTTTACAAGAGAAAATGGGATCACGTTGGAAGTTTTGAAGTGTGATGTAAGTGGTGATTAGATTATATTGATAGACGGCATGGATCAAAACATGTACGTTGGTTTATCCCTTTCTATAAAATCTTGTTTAAAAGTAGGTTTAGATATCATAGATGTGCAGTGTTGTTTGTCTTTTAAAAGATTAAATGTCTAAAGTCTTTTTTATGTCTACAGTTAGAACAAAATACATTTTTATGTGAAGATATAACTTATAAGTGATTTAAAACAGCTTATTGCACAAAAATAAACAAGGTTGTAGTCTTGCAGCGAAAATTCGTATAAAATGGAAACGTTCAAGCATATATTCTTGACATTTAGATATAGGTTATTTCTTCATGCACCACCTCTAATTTCTCATACATCACCTCTATGCATTTGACCTATAAATATTTATCTTATGATTGGACAAAAGTGTGTAAACAAATAAACTATAATTATGATTTATGAAAAAAAGGCAAATTTTAGGTCAATTATAGAATGTAGATATGGTGCATCAAGTAACACACTTAGATATATAGTTTATTGAAGCCTTTCTTGCACCAAAAGGATGGGGGCTAAGTTTTTTTTTTTTTAAAGCAAAAGGAAAACTAGCCAGAAGCTTCGACATTGCCATCACCCCCAACTAGAAATCCAAAAGTATTATTAAAAATAAAAAACTATAAGATGCTAACAGAAATTACAAATCAAAATCAAAATACAGAAAATGGACTAGAGCACCACAATTCCCATACTAATCCCTTATAGTTCGCCCTATACTTTAACCATGTAAACAAATTTGCTTGAAATTCATCCTTGATTATTGACGCCGAGATTTTAATATCATTAAAGACTAAATTTTTCCATGCTTTCCATATGGTAGGGTGTTTATAGGAACCGGCACTCCATTAAATGTGATTTACCTATAGAAACAGGAGTGCTAAACTTAAATCTAAATATTTAAACTTTAGACAAAACATATATCTGGAATAATTCTGGAAAAAAGAAAGGAAATTACTCAACCAAAGCATCCCTCGGTAATCGGTATCACTCTCAAATCACTCACTCAAAGTCACACTCGCAGATATCAAGGTTATATAATAATTAATAAACACCACATGCTGCTAAAATGCGCATCTAAACCCCCTAATTAAATGATAATAAATTAAACAAAAAGCGGAAACCACTTGAAATGACGGTTTAGGACATAACAGAAGACAACATAACCGACATTGACGCCGTGGCTACGGCTATGATGAATGACGGAGCTTTGACGGCGTTAACGGCGTTGCTGGCGTTGCTATTTTCGGACTCGGCCGTGGGACCGTCTGACGGAGCAGGACCACCCGTGGGAGACGACGTCGGAGGAGCCGGAGGAGAAAGGAATGGTGAAGGTGCTGCCGCAGGTTCTGGAGATAGAGCGGCAGGTGCAGGCGAGGAAGCCGGCGAAGTTTCTGGTGAAAGTGATGGTGCTGGAGATGGAGATTTCCCGAACAATTCGGTTGGGAGAAGTACATTGTCGACGGTGAAAAGGCAGAGCGGCGTCGAATCGAGAACCGTGCTAGCAAGACGCGAAGTGCCGACTCCAGAATCTAGCGTGACGTCATCCCCGGCGGTTTCAACACTCAGTTCATACTTTCCGGCGCCATTAGTCGCGAGTGTGCTCAAAGGATCCTTCGTCGTCTTCAATGAACCTTTTGGAGCGTAACTCGCAAGAGCATGGTACTGTAACAATGCAACGAGCTCAGCATTCGTCAATTTGCTCAGATCCGGCACACCAGCCACCTTAAAAGCTTCATCCGATGGAGCAAACACCGTTAGTCCCTTCGCCGCCGCTGTCTGGAAAACCTTCAACACTCCGGTATCAGAAATCAACTTCACGAACGTCTTACAACCTGCCTTCTCCAACAAAGCAGTAATATTAACATCAGCCGACGGAGCAGGAGCCGTTAAAATCCCCGGGGCGATTATAGGCGCGTCGATTTCCATAACCGAAAGATTATACGGTATCTGTTTAACAGATTTCGTGTACGACGAATCAAGCTTCGAACCGGGAACCGCCGAGCCGAATCCGACCTTACCGCCTTTCAAATCTGTTATATTAACAAATCCGACATTTCCTGGCGCATTTCCGGTGGTTTGGTACAAAGTGGTGGAGAGCGTGGAGCCGTCGGGGATGGCGTGTAGCTTCTTATTGTCGTAGTAGTCCAATAGGATATGGAGACTCAATACTCCCTTGATGACGGAGAGGGGATGCTTCCCGGCGAGTGACGAAACGGCGCCGTTACTCAACACGAGAACGGTGACTGTTCCACGGCTGTTGATCTCGTCGTCAAGCTTTGTCTGTGTAAGGTAGTTGTTGAAATCGCTGTACTCGGGAAACTGCTCCAAGATAGCTGTGATGTTGTGGGCGGTGACGACGGTGCCGGCGGCGAGTAGAGAAACAAAGAGGATGATAATGCGCAATGCAGCCATGGTGGCGCAGGTTAGCAAAAGGCAGTGGAACCTGAAACTGAAAGCATAAACTAATAAAAAGTAAAGGGGGGTTATGGGGTTACGAGAAGGGATCAGAGTTTAATAGGGATTTTAACATAACCATGGTTAATTTAAAATTTAACCATGGTTAGAGTTAAACCTGTGGATGGGGGTGGGGAGTGTGAGTGAGCTGGAAATCAAAATGCCACCCTTATATGGTCAAAAAGACAAAAGAGTCCTCAAGGTTAACCGTTGTATTCTTTTTGGCTTTTAATAACGTAAACCCTTTGTTTTTTTCCATGTACAGATTTTTTTTGTCATATATCCTCTCTCCTTTCGGATCATGTTATAGACACATGTACTTCACGCATTTGAAGTTGTGCCACGTCTCATGGTGAAAAAAAAAAATGATAGTAACATCTTACCCATTTCTCATGTTTACTTTTTAAAATGTTACTTCAAACAAATAAATGACATGTATGATGCATTCAACTTTAAAGGTAACATGACTTACTATAAGTAAAAAAAAAACAACATATTTTCATATTTTTTACATTTTCGTCCTATATGTAAATTATAAAATAGATCATCTAACATCTATATATTATATACAGGGTCTATTATGAAAAAAACTAACATGTTTTTACGTTTTTTGCATTTTCGTCCCTTCATATTATTTTTAATCCAAAAAAGTCATCAAGTTATTATTTTCGTTTTGGTTAGTGAAATTTGACTATTAGAACCCAGTTTTTCAGTTTTTAAAATCTCGATTTACCAATTATAACCGGAATTTAATAGTCAAATTTCATAAAACCAAAAAAAATAATAACCTGAGGACTTCTTTGGAAAAAAAAATAACATGCATGGACGAAAATGTAAAAACCATGAAAACATGTTGTTTTCTTCATAATAAAACCCTATATATAATAATTATGTTGGCTCATATGTTAATATTATTATGTGATTAACTGAACTTAATTAAAACCTGTTTTTCTCTTGGATCTTTAACAAGTGTATTTAAATTCATTTGGGAAAGTTAGATTTCAATTCAAAGGAACCTAATTAGCTCGACAGAAGATTATTGTACATGGTTCTACAGTTTAATTCTTTATATTCATCTGATAGACTTTAATGTTTTCTAGATGTAATTTATTCATTTGCACATGATATCTTATTTTTCTTTGCTTGATAATTCTTTTTATGTTTATTGGTAGTAAAATAATTGTACATTATTAAATTGCGACATCCATTTGCATTTATTTGTATGACATATCTGGTTTCTATTTAAGATATCTTCTTTTGAATTATGTCCAACTTCAAATTTATAATAATTATGGATGACATAAATATAAATTTATTAACAGAGCTTTCAACTCCAACATAATATATATGATCGTAAAACTATCTTTCTTTTGAATTCTTTAATTCGCATTTAATAAAGTTATATTTATTTATTTAACTTATCTACGGTTTAACATTGATTATATCGTATCAATGAAAATAAATGTATATTGTGGTGTAATTAAAAGTGCATAAAAATTTAAAGTTAATATATATGACAGTTATTTTGTCATCTATGTATTTATTTCCTAATTGACAAAACAAATAAAAGTTAATAATTACATTTTTTATTTTTCTGTTAAGATTTGATCAAATTTTACATCCTCAGTGTTAAAATATTTAATATGTTTATTTTGGTCAAAAAATTAACAAATATATTTTTATAAATTGAGCTAAAACACTTGAAATCTCATAATATATAAAATTGTAAATTAGATTTTTATCTTCATATAACATGAAAAGAATTTAAATCTAGTTATTATATATATTTCAGCTTAAAACGTATTTTGGGAGTTGATGGACCGAAGGCAAAGTGGTATCATATTTTGGGAGATGAATGGTGACCTGTCATTCCATGCTTAATGATGGCTATAAATGGGTGTCATTATTTGGAGCACTCCTTGTGAATGTGGCCCAAAGGATCCACGTGGCCACGTTATGAAAACACAAAACAACTTCATCAACATTAATATATCTTTTACATTGGGCTCAACCCACAAACACATAGAGTGCATTGGTCCCTTGGCTTAAAGAATTCATTAAACACTTGAAGTCACTATTTGTTATTCATAAATCCTCAATGATTTCATCGAAATGTAGAAATACAAATACATGTTATAAAAGATCAAATACCAACTTGAATGGTTTAGTAGGTTGAGAGGTGTCGTCAATGTGATCGAGCACTCTAAGGCTTGTGTAATGTGTTTCAAACAATTCTTTCAATTGATCATAATTGAAGGCATCAAGATTGAGGGTGAGAGGAATAAAGGCTTTTTATGTTTGTTATGCCGAAAGGTTTTTTCGGTGAGGGAGGGTTTAGAGGATTCACCATCAGCCATGATAGATGGAACAATGAAGAGAAGCGTAGTAGAAAGGTTGAGTGACAGGTGGAGAGGTGCCGTCAAAGTGTGTCATGACATAGAGGGGATCGACGACTAGGGTTGCATGTGGGGTGGGGGGAATCAGAAAAGCTCTTATACTATATTTTTGTTTAGAAATCCTCATTGATTTCATCGAAAGATATATATAAATACATGTTTCAAAAGGCCTAATACGGACATGATACTAGACTCATGATAAAAGGCCTATCGAATACAATATACTAATTATAAAATAGACTATATCTATTAACAGTCACTAGCTTTCACCGGTTGAACAGAAAATTGAAAAACAAAATTTAAAGAACATTTGATACATTCACAGTAATATCCTAATCCTTTAAACAATCAAAAGTGAAAAAAAAACTAATAAGATATGTATGATAATAGAAAACAAAGATGCCTTATTTATGTGTTTGCTATTTTAATGAAGGTAGCGTGAAGGCAAGCACCGTAAAACAATTAGGCGAGAGAAAGAAAACAAGAAAGAGATAGGTATGTAATGTGAGATGTACATAAAGATGCAATAGGATTCCTCCTTTAATGAATTAGACAATTCTTTTAGACATATAAATTAATTTAGATATGTATATGTTAATCATTTCATATTTCATAAAATCAAAATAGGAAGAAAGAAAATTAGGGAAAACAAACAAAAAAAAGAGAAAAAATTATACGTTGTGTCAACTATTAACGATGCTACCATGAACATCGGCTACTAAAGTTGCCAAATACAAGTCTCACGACTCTTCGACCACCAGACCTCCATCTCATAGAAATCGACTTGCACCATCTCCCTCAAATGCTGCAAATTCTTGAATGTCTAAAATGTTTACACATTAGTAGTAATCATCATCTAATAAATTTTGACATTACTTTATTTTTTTTTAATAAAAATGGTATAAATTAATAAATATTTCTTATTTAAAATTAAAAAACCTAAAGTCAGTGAAATTTTTTAATAATCAAGCTACTAAACCGGGTTTTTTAAAAAACTAAAAACCGTCATATTTCATTGAACACAAAATAAACAATTAACTTGAGAACTTTTCTGAAAAAAAAAATAATATGAAAGGACGAAAATGTAAAAACTTGAAAGCATGTTGGTTTTTCATAATAAACTCTATTTATTAGTTATAAAACAAGAAAACTTAGGCAGTGTTTGGTTTGCAAAATGTTTATTCCAGTGATGAAATCTGTCAAATGAATGGAAGTCTGGAAGAAATGAAATCTGTCTAAATTCAAATACTATAATTTGTTTGATCGGCAGAAAATGAATTAATTGAGATTCTATTTTTTTTTTACTGTTTTTCGTTTGGAAATATATGTCAAAATGAATTCAAATATTTGTTTGGTTAGCAATTGAATTTTATAAAATATAGGGAAAATTACCAAGAAAGGTAATATAAAACACAAAATTTGACAATAAAGGTATTGTAAAATTTTTTTTGCCGAGAAAGGTAATATAAAATTATATTTTAGCCGAGAAAGAACATGAAATTCAAATTTTAGGCCAAGAAAGATAATCAAATATTATTCACTTACCAAAAAAGGGAGCATAAAATTAAAAATTTACATTTTTAATTTGTCATCAATACCTTTTTTTGTCAAATTTGAATTTTATGTTATCTTTCTTGATCCATAAAATTTTACATTACCTTTATTGGCAATTTTTGATATTTATATTACCTTTCTTGGTAATTTTCCCTAAAATATAAGGCACGTAACATTTTTCCCAGTGAAGAATTGAAGATATAAACATAGAGAGGGCCAAAACAAATGGTTGTTGAACTGGGTGACATCAAATCCAAATGCTCAGATACTCTTTCCATAGGAATGAGGCCGTACGCCTATGTTCTTTCTTCCACCGTCGACTGTCAATCCACCGATCCAAGGTTATTGGAGACGTATCGCACTTGACCCAAACCGAACTGATCGACCGCATTTGCTGTCTTCTCGTGCTCCGCCGCTTCAATGCTGTAGCCACCCTTTCTTTCGAATTCTCCGACGACCTTTTAAATCAAGTTTTAATTAAACTGAAATTAAACCCACATGCGTGTTTACATTTCTTTGAATTAGCTTCCACGCAGCAGAAATTTAAACCTCATGTTAAGTCATACTGTAGATTAGTTCACATCCTGTCGAGGGCCCGGATGTTCGGCGAAGCGAGATCGCATTTGAGGATGCTAATTGGGTTTTGTGAGGAAGATGTCCGTTTGGGTATGCGTATTTGGCATGAATTAGTTAGGATTTACCGGGAATTCGGGTTTTCTCCTACGGTGTTTGACATTATCTTAAAGTTGTACGCTGAAAAAGGGTTGACAAGGAATGCACACCACGTGTTTGATGAAATGTGTAGATTAGGGAGAGTGCCTAGTTTGCAGTCTTGTAATGGTTTGTTGACTGGTTTGGTTCGGAAGGGAGAGTTTCATTCCGTTTTTGTAGTTTATGACCAGATGAATAGGTTTGGGATTGTTCCTGATGTATATACTTGTAGTATTGTCGTAAATGCATATTGTAAGGATGAGAAAGTGGGGAGAGCTGCAGAGTTTTTGAGAGAGATGGAAGAGGATATTGGTTTGGAACCGAACATCGTGACATATCATAGTTTGATTAATGGATATATTGGCATGGGTGATCTAAGAAGTGCAAACGGAGTGTTAAGAATGATGAATGATAGAGGTGTGTTGATGAACGTGGTTACCTATACCTTGTTTGTTAAGGGATATTGCAAACAGGGGAAGGTGGAAGAAGCTGAGAAGGTGATTAGGGATATGAAAGAGGAGAATCCATCATTGGTCTTAGATGAGCAAGCTTATGGTGTTTTAATAGATGGGTATTGTCGAATAGGAAAAATGAAATGTGCTGTTCGAATTCATGATGAGATGTTAAAAGCAGGACTGAAGTTAAACTTGTTTATTTGCAATTCGATGATCAATGGGTACTGTAAACTTGGCCAAGTCGATGAAGCTGCAAGAGTCATAACAGGTATGAGTAAATTGGAATTAAGGCCAGATTCTTACAGTTACAATACTTTGGTGGACGGATATTGTAGGGAAGGCTATACAACTGAGGCATTTGAGCTTTGTGATAAGATGGTCCGCGATGGCATAGACATAACTATTGTTACTTACAATACACTTCTCAAAGGTTTTTGCTTAGCTAATGACATTGACAAGGCTTTGCAGCTTTGGCATCTCATGATAAAAAGAGGTTTGGTGCCTAACGAGGTTGGATATTGTACTCTGCTTCATGGGTTCTTTAAAGTTGGGGATATTGAAGGGGCTCTGATGCTGTGGAAACATTTTTTAGCTAGAGGATTCATTAAACCTGTCATTGGGTTTAATACAATGCTTAACGGATTATGCAAGATGGGGAAAATGGCTGAAGCAGAGCAGGTTTTTGATAAGATGAAAGAAACAGGTTGTACACCAGATAATATCACATATAATACCCTTGCTGACGGTTATTGTAAACTTGGGAACATGGACAGGGCTCTTAAAATCAAGGATACCATGGAAAGGGAAGCCATCCCTTTGTCAATTGAAACATATAACTCACTTATTACTGGATATTTCAGATCTAGGAAGTTAAGCAAAGTTACAGACATGCTCAACGAGATGCAAAACAGGGCACTAATCCCCAACATTGTAACCTATGGTGCCCTTATTTCTGGTTGGTGCAAAGAAGGGATGCTTGATAAGGCCTTTACAACTTATTTTGTGATGAAAGAAAAGGGTTTCACTCCTAATGTTGTCATATGTTGCGCAATGGTCAGTACACTATATAGGCTCGGCATGAATGATGAAGCAAACATGCTTCTACGCAAGATAATGGATTTTGATCTTTTACCTGGAGAAAAAGGTCTTGAGAAATTCTTTGAGTGGGACATCAGAAAGCAAAATGTCCAAAAATTTTCAAGTGTACTTGATGGAGTCGTGGAAGCTACTCTTCTTCCCAACAATATTGTGTATAACGTAGCTGTTGCAGGACTATGCAAACTCGGAAAAGTAGATGATGCAAAAAGATTTATCTCAGTATTGTCACAGAAAGGATTCAGTCCTGATAATTTCACTTACTGTACCCTAATTCATGCTTTATCGGCTTCTGGAAAAGTTAACGAGGCTTTTAACTTACGTGATGAGATGCTGAAGAAAGGTCTTCTTCCTGATATTGCTACATACAATGCTCTAATAAATGGTTTATGTAAATCAGGGAACCTTGATAGAGCAGTGAAACTCTTTCATAAACTCCATTCAAAAGGTGTTGTTCCTAATGTCATCACTTACAATACTTTGATAGATGGATGTATCAAGACTGGACATACTTGTGAGGCACTAAAACTGAAGGAGAAAATGGCGCAAGAATGTATTGCTCCTTCAGTTGTGACCTTTTCGGGTTTGATCAATTGCATCCATAAGAACATTGAACCGATAGAAGCTGCTATATGAAGGTGTATGTGAATCACTTTCGGCTGCCTTGAGGAAGGTATGGCTGAATCTGCCATCATGAGTTCATGATTGAAAGATAAGGAGCAAAATTGCACGGAAGACAACATGGGCAGGTATAATAATAACAAAAGAGGACTCAGGCACATTCATTACAATCAGCTCAATGACACTAATTTGTAGGGTCATCTTATGGATTTTGGTGGCCCTGTGCATCAAATTATTAGTAGGCCCCTAAACATGAATACTATATATGTATGTATGCATGCATGTATAATTAATTAATTAATTAATTTATACTATGAAACAAACAATTCAGACATACGTATATGCCAAGCCCAAACATATTATTGATAAATAAAAATTTTAATACACATATAGGTCACTTAGCATGATGTTTTAGTGTAAATTAAAGAGAATATATATGGAAATATTGTCCCAAATATAAAATTTACAAGTAAATTGTATATTTATTTAAATTCCACTTTTCTATATTTGTTTGATTTTATAACTTAGTATTGAAACATTGGTTTATTGGCAGTTAGATTTTGGCTATTAAAAAGTTGAGAGCCCAACACAAGTTGGGGCCCTATACCATTGAACAGATTGCACCCCTCCTTAGCTGACCTTGGATGAAGGTATGCTGTCTAACTCTGGGAGTCGTTCTTTTGTTATAAGTTGGAATATATAATTTTCAAATATTCCTATACTTGTTTCCATTACAAATAGCATCTTCAGTTACAAAATGTTATGTGTCAAAGGGAACTCTAGATTCGCCCATAAAGAAGTCACTCCAAGAAACACATGTGGAGAGTGAGCAGCTGCAGGGAGTAGCACCAAGAATGAGGGCCAATGTAGTGGAGCTAAGTTAGAGACATGAGGTAAGATACTATTTGAGGTGGTAATTTATTTGATTTGACTTTATTCCTTATTCAAAGGCGGTGTCTGTTCATTAGGTTACTCATCATCAGTTGGGAAACACTAATGCTGTGGTATGAGCAGGTGGAGCATTGATCTTTTAAAAGGTAGATAATCTATACCAGCTATTCGATCTATTGCTTTCTAGTTCAAAGATCTTGATTTCCAGTGGAAATTTAAATAGGTCAATACCATCTTGTGAAATAAGTTGTTGGACCCATTTATCGCAGGAGCTGGATTCTGAAATTGATTGACTTTGCAAGGGCAACTACAGAAAACCTGAAAAAGTTGCCAGATCCAAATTTGACTTGAAGAATTTCATAGGTGAACATGATTCCTTCAAGAATTGATCATCTTAAAAGGCAGATTCCAATTATGTAAAGGCAGACTGTGTTTATGAAAAGAACAGACTCGCAGACAACGATGTTTGGCTTAATTACAAGGCAAAAACTCTATAAGCTACTCCTGGGAAATTGTGATGGCTTGCGACTCAAAGTTTGCCGTATGTTCTGTCAATATTAATTTATTTGTCTCGTGAAGAATATATTCTAACTAATTATTGCCTTAGTTCATACAATCCTGCACTCAAACCTGTTGCAGCAAACAGCCAAACAGGATGCATATTGAGATACATGGTTTCAATTTTTGTACCTATACCGATATGGTGTATATCTCACAACTAATCTTAGGTAAAGATTAAAGAATGAATTTGGCAGTTTGGTTATGCTCATTAGCAGTTGTAGCTATAAAATTATATGCCTGATCAACAACCTACATCAGAATGACCTCTGAATCTCTGATTATAATATTATTTTAATGGATGTATTACATCATGACTAATCGGCTGTTCTTGGGGGCATATATCTTTATATTTTTCAGTAACATTATTGTTCGAGAGAAAACTGTAGGAAGAAATCTAGAGAGAAACCGTTGGTACGGTCAACTAAGGACTAAGGTATTTGCTTGTTTGTATTTATTAGGGGCTGCAACGGTACATAACTGGACTGTTTGTGCATCTGGTCCCCACTTCTGCATAACTCTACCAACTATATAGATAAAGTTGAACTCAATCATAGATGTAAAGCTAGTTATATAAATTGGTGGACAATAAGTTGAACAATTGCATTCAATGCTTGTGAAATACGAAATACGACAATGTTAAGAAAATCTGATGTTAGAATAAGAAACGTCAAGTGTAGTGTTACGAACTCCAACCTTGAGGATAAGGTCCATTCCAAAGGGGGGAGAATTGATACAAATCGGGTTATCCAGCCTCCAGACCAAACCACCTGACCCATTCAGAACATAAGAAGCCCCGCCCGTTTCGAGGATTGAAGATGGTTGAAATAGTAGTATAAAAGTGGGTGACCACTTCAAGCATTAGTTCTTAGTTTGCATTTTTCCATGATCCCATATTTTGTTTGTTTAATCAAATTATGGCTTGAGTTTAGGAGGACTTAGCAGTCTTCTTTCCTATTTAAATTTGTAATTTGCTTATTGAAGATATCAGAAAAAAATTGCTCCAATGCTTCTCTTAACTAATTCCTGGAGAAAGAGTCTCTGCTTCACTTCCCATTCTTGATGATATTTTTCCTGTATGAAAAAATTGAAAAAAGAAGGATTATTGTTAGATACGGAGCGCTTATTTGTTAGGAAACGGTAATCATTATTCTTTGTTAGCCTATCGTTGTATGTACGTCACAATTCAAAATATTTTGCATATACTGTTACTGTATCATGTACTGAAGTTGTATCATATCCGGAAAATGTATTATTTCATTTCATTGTGGCCTTAAATAGCATGAAAAGACGTATCCTTGAGATGATTGATTGTGTACGTGATTTTTTGAATTGTCTGGATCATACATTCTATATTTAGAAAAAGATAAACTCAGCATTGCCACATGACTACGTTAAGTCATAGATGGATGGCGATTCTTACGACTTTCAACTTTGGGCACCGAAGTTGATAACCTCGAATAGATATTGAACGACTTTTGGTGTATGTATGACGTATGAATCACTAAGACCTTGTTTGTTTTTTGTAGAAAATCTTCGAACCTCTTCTGTCTGCGAACTCGAAGACGCGGGAAGATGTTTTATATGAAAGTGCGCTTGTTTTTTTTCCGTCTTACCGCGTCCGCGAACGTCTTCCCGCATCTGCGGACGTCTGCAGACCTTTAGGCCATCTCTTTTGACCGCAGATTTCTACAGCTAAGTCTGCAGACCGCAGACATCAACCTCTTAAAAAACAAATAACACCTAAAGCTAGAAGGCGGTATCCATTTCTCATAAACCTCTTTTGGGTAGACACTATCAGTGCTTGATCAACAGATAGAGAGAGTGTGTGTGTCTATATATATAAATACATAGAAAGATCAGACAGATAGACAGAGAGACAGAGATGGACAGCGCGACAATATTTCTCATGATGTCCGTTTTGACGTTCTTTTATGTCGTTAAAACCAAGTTAAGCAGTCGGATGAACCGACTTCCACCTGGTCCGTATCCTCTTCCGATAATAGGAAACATCTTTGAACTTGGAGAAAAACCCCATCTCTCACTTGCTTCCCTTTCCAAAACCTACGGTCCATTGATGTTGCTTAAACTGGGTAGCACCATCACCGTTGTTGTATCATCGCCCGAAGTTGCCAAAGAAATCCTTCTCAAACACGACCTATCATTCTCGAGCAGATCAGTCCCAGACACTGGACGAGCAGTTGACCACCATCTATTCTCTATGGCTTGGTTGCCAGTTGGAGATCAGTGGCGAATGCTACGAAGAATATCCAAAGAACATATGTTCTCTGCACAACAACTTGATGCTGGCCAGCTCCTACGTAAGGAAAAGATGCAAAAACTTCTCGACCACGTTCATCAATACTGCATGAGCGGCAAAGCTGTAGATTTCAGTAGCGTTGCGTTCACAACAACTCTCAACTTTATCTCGAGCTTCATCTTCTCCACCGATATGGCTCATTATGATTCTCTTGCATCTCAAGAATTCAAGGATGCGGTGTCTGGTTTATCAGATGCGGCTGGAAAGCCAAATTTAGCAGACTTTTTCCCTCTACTTAAACCGTTGGATCTGCAAGGCTTACTCCGAAAGGGGAATATTCATGCTGAAAAGTTAATATCAATATTGGATAGGATGGTAGACCAACGGGTGAAGGTAAGAGCCGAATCCTTGACCTCCACGAGCCACGACGACGTTTTAGATTTGCTGCTGGACCTCAGTCAGAAAAACGAATCAGAGTTTAGCCGAAATGACATACGACACCTGCTTTTTGTAATTAAATCCTTTTTTCTATCTTTTTCATTATAAACCACTCATGATGCAATAGTTAATTGGTGATTAAAGCATCCTGATTATCAAAAATAGTTTCTGGCATCATTAGAAAACTAATTAATTTCTCAATATTGTGTAGGACTTATTTGTTGCAGCAACAGATACAACAACGAGCACGTTGGAATGGGCGATGGCGGAGTTGCTGCACAACCCAGAAAAACTAGCGAAAGCCCAATCTGAGGTCAAGGAAATCAGTGGGAAGGATAACGTGCTTATCGATGAATCAGACATTTCTAAACTTCCGTACCTACAAGCTGTTACTAAAGAAACCTTACGGCTACACCCTCCCATCCCTTTTCTACTACCTCGTAAGGCCTTGTGTGACGTAGAAGTTCAGGGCTTCGTCGTGCCTAAGGATGCACAAATCCTATGTAATGTGTGGGCTATTGGTCGAGACCCGTCCATATGGTCCGAGCCTCACACGTTCATGCCAGAGAGGTTTCTAGATGTCAATATGGACTACAAAGGGGGAGACTTTGAGCTCATTCCATTTGGTTCTGGGAGGAGAATCTGTCCGGGATTGCCACTTGCTCACAGAATGTTGCATCTGACATTAGGCTCGTTGATTTGCAAATTTGATTGGAAACTCGAGGATGGGATGAGACCCGAAGACATGGACATGAGCGAGAGATTTGGAATTACATTGCACAAGAATGTTCCTCTCATGGCGATTCCACTCGAAATCTGATACTATCAATCATCAGGTTACTCAAGTCAAGAATGCAACTGTAACAGCAGCGGTGATTATTCGTGTTGGTTTTTTTTTTTAACAGTTTTAGGCGTAGGAGATCGACTGATGTAGTGATGTGTTTTCAATTCTAGTTAGCGACTTCGTGGTACCGCGTTTCCCCGGAGCCATAAGTGTGTTAAGTTCTTTGTTATGGATTTGATAGTATGGCTGTAACGCTTGTATATTACATCATGTCAAATAGTATGAAAATGTCCTTTTTTTAAGTAAAATATTCATCTCTTTATCTTCTTTGTATCTGTTGATGATTAAAATTGTAGAGCAAGAATTTTGGAGGGGTGATATTGCAGGGCCCAACTTGATTCGAATCGAACCAAATACACAAAATTAAGTCAAAATAGGTTTTTTGTAGTCGAATTGAGTCAACTCATGAGCTTTTTGAGACCAACATAAAAAATATTGGAAATTGAGTTGATGTAAATCGAGTAGGTTGTTGAGTGAAGCTCGACAATTAACTTGTGAGGCTCTCAAGCCTTGGGCATCTCCAATGGACAATTTTAATGGGTTTGTTTACAAAAGGTTTGTTGAGGTGTGAAAAGAAGGGGTTTATAATTTTGGTTACGTGTCCAAAGTTGTTTGACAAAAAGGTTTAAGGTTGCATTTAGTTAACAAAAACTAGATATTTTTTAGTTTCAGTTTTCAAATAATAATAAATTTTTTTTAAAAAAAGCAAGGGTTTTTTATAAAAATTGAAAAATTGTTTAGATGATAAAATTTTAGTTTTAAGAAAGATAAGATGAGTGATTATAAAATAAGAAAAATAAGATAGATGATAGAAAAGTAAGAGTGAGAAAAAGAATATTATAAATAAATATAGGGTAGATAATAGAAAAGTAAGAGAGAGTATGAAAAATGGTATTTTTAAAAGTGAAATGAAAATTTATGAATTACTGTTAAGTTTTTTGAAAAGTACAATAAAATTTTTTTCAACTAAACGTAACCTAGGGATTGAAACCCTTTCATCAAAGCTTTTTGACAAAAAGGAATTCAAACCCATTTGTGAAAGGGTTTGGCTATTGTGTCCGTCTCTCCTTTTATCTTGTGAGAGTGTTTAGTTTTATTTTTTTCAAGATAAACTTTTTGAAAAGGTTTATTATTGAAGTTGTTCTTACTGAGCTTTTATATTCACAATACTTACTATTTTATATATAAAATAACTGATCGAGTAGTCTGTTGCCATTAATTTATATGTAATTTCTTAATAAACCTATTGAGTTTAGTTGGCTAAAACTTAAAAATTTAGGTTTGGGTGATCTTGAGTCGAGTTTCAAGTTTCTATGTCAAGCTTGACTATTCAACCATAGGCTTGATTACACATTTACACGTGTAGTTTACATCAAATTAATCAAGTTCGGGTCAATCCGCATAGGCATATATTATTAACCAAAATATCAGTGGCAAAGGTGGCAATGACTGCGGTGGTGTAGGTGGACGAGTTGGCATGGTGCTGGCAGATGGCAGTCGCATTGATGGATGCGGTGACAACACAGTGGCGGCTGAGATGGTAGTGTCAGAAGCAATGCGATAGTTATCATTATAATCTCTCTTTCAACTTTGAAACCAATGTATTTAAAGAGGTTTACTAATTCAAAATTATAGAATTCTGAAGATACAAAATGATTTTCATTTTTCTAGAAATTTTTTGACTATATTTCCTTTAATAAATCACTATATTCAAAATTTGCTTTTGTTTCACATTAAATGTTCATATGTATAATCAGGGGGAGTTCAATGAAAAATCTCTATGCATCGAATAACCTTGAGAACCACAATGCATCGCTAGAATATTGTAATGCATCACGCGAGAATTTGATGTATCGCGTGGAAATAATGGTGCATCAGGCGGGAATTGTAATGCATTTGTGGTGGTGCATGGAGATTTATCTATGCATGAAGGTTCTATATTGAACCCCTTTTGTATAATTATTATGAGTTATTTGAATTGGGTTGGTAAAACGGACCATCTCATGATATTTGACATCTTCGTTAAAGTTGACTTTTTATTTTTATTCTTCCATTTCTATTTCATTATTTGTCAGGCTGGCCATGATTGTATATATATATATATCCTGTATACGTTTCTTCTATTTTCTACATAATAAGAAATCCAATTCATGTAAATTATGAAGGCCGGCTAAAGAGGGGTGCAAATGTGCAATATGTTCAATGGTACAGGGCCCCAACTTGTATTGGGCTCCAAACTTTTTAATAACCAATGCTTCAGTACTAAGTTATGAAATCAAACAAAAATTGAAAAGTGGAATTTAAATAAATATACAATTTACTTGTAAATTTTATATTTGAGACAATATTTTCAAATACATCCTCTTTAATTTACTCTAAAACATCATGCTAAGTAGCTTATTTGTGTATTAAAATTTTTATTTACCAATAATCTGTTTGGGCTTGTCATATACGTGTGAATTGTTTGTTTTATAGTATAAAATAATTATGTGTGCATGTATTTAAATTTTTCATGTTTAGGAACCTACTAATAATTATATACAGGGCCATCAAAATCTGTAAGTCAACTCTGTAAATTATCACGGTCTTTCTATCCCAAAACAGGTAGTCAAATATATTATTCATAGGGATGGCAACGGGGATCGGGACCACCTTACCCATCCCCATCCCCGATCTCCGTTACCCATCCCCATCCCCGACCCCGATCCCCGACAGGTAACACATTTTTTCCCTGTCCCCGCCCCCAACGGGGAACGAGGATCCCCGACGGGTAGTTGGGTATTTCTTGCCCGAATTTAAAAACCTGGAAATGAATTTAATGTTATCTTTTCAATCAATAAATTACTACTAACAAACAATAAAACAAATCCAAGCATTACATAGTCTTTATAGTTGAGCATTTAAAGTTTACAACACATTATAAGTAAATTTCATATCAGATCTAGCAAAGTTCATATTAGATCTAGCAAATTTTCATATTAGATCTAGCAAAATAAGTAAATTTCAAATCAGATCTAGCAAATTTTCACACGAAAATTTGCTTCTTTTTTTTTGGTTGAAATCTAAAAATCTAGCAAATCATATTTGCAAACCAATTATAGTAGAAATAGACTTAGAGTTAGGAATTAGTATTACAAACAAGGAAAATGATTGGGTCGACGTTTATCTGGACAACGGCGAGGCGACAACGACGTGGCGGTTGTAAATGTGGACCGGTTGACTGTTGATCTGGACGCGGCTCCTCGCTAGGCTCGGTGATGCTCTGGTTGGCGGCGATGCTCTGTCGGCTAGGGTTTCATATCTTCAGGTTTTCAACTTCATTCTTCATCTCAGACATCGGGTCAAGGGAGGAATGGATGATAGGGAAATAAATTGACTATTTTGACTACTAAGTTTATAATAGAAATCCAAAATAATAGGGATATGTTTTTTTCTAAAATTAATTGAATTAATGCAATTTAGTTTAATATAGAAATTATAGATTATACATGCGTCGTATTCATGTTATGTCAATTGACATTCTAATCAAATGACAAGTGATTTTTAAGGTAGATTTATAGAATTAATTTTGTAAATTTTTTAAGACGTAGACATTCCAAAATAAATAAAAATCTGAGAGTTGACATGGCTTTTGTGGTGCCAGTGTGAAAGTGCATGTGTTAGAATTTTGATGCCTTTTGGAAACAGACTTTTGATTTTTCATATTTCAAAGATGAATGAATGAGAGTGATGGAGGGAGCATTGTTGTCTTAATTTCAGCCTTAATCTCTTCTTTCATCTCGCCTCCATCTTTGACACCCATAAAAATCACCATGCACCCCACCCCGGCCAATATAAAATCAACTACGTTATCGTATCTATCTATTATAATAAAATAATGGGAAAATGGCGTCAAATAGTTGTGTACTTTTGAGTTTGTACTCATTTATGTAGTGTAATTTTTTTTGTGCACATTTGGTAGTCAAACTTTCAAAAATGTTTCAATTAGGTAGTTGGGTGACTTGGAAACCGGCAACAACCGGTCACCATCCTTACGTGGACGGTTTTTTCAAGAAAAATGGTATCAAATAGCTATGAACTTTTAAGTTTGTACACATTTATGTTGTGTACTTTTTTTTTTTACACATTTAGTAGTCAAACTTTTAAAAGTGTTTCAATTAAGTAGTTAATTGAGTTACCTAAAAATTGATACAAACCGATTATGATACTTATGTTGACATATTTTATGACATAGAAGAATAAGAGAATTTTATATTTATCCTTGTAAACTTTAATTATTACGCATATATGCTTGTAAAATTTCTTATTACATATATAGATCCTTCTAAATCTTTAAATCTCACATATATATCCAAATGACTATTTTAAATTTATTTTATCATTTAAAAATTTTTTGAATACCTAAACTACCATCTTAGATTCCCACAAAAATAAATTAGAAAAATAAAGAAATATTGTTTTCTAATTTAATTCAATAATAAATTAATTAAAAAATGATATTTAATATTTTTAAATGATGTAACTAAATTTAAAATAGCATTTGGATATATATGTAAGATTTAAAGGTTTAGAATGATATATATGTAATAAGAATGTTTGTAAGGATATATACGTAATTTTGAAAGTTTACAATGATATATATGAAATTCTCCTTAGAATTAATGACTCTTAAACACCATGCTTATCAAATTCAAAACATATCATTTTCATTTGATAGATATCATGTTTAGGAGTTGAAAATTAATGCTCTATTATATTGTTATAAAATGAAAGCATATTTTATCAATTTGATACATATTTGGTTTATAAATCTTTTTATAGTTTTATAGAAAAAATAAATCATCTTAAGTTTTTTTAATTTCTAATTATAAAAAATATGTCAACATAAGCAAAGTAATCGGTTGGTATCGATTTTTAGGTAACCCAATTACTAAATTGAAACACTTTTAAAAGTTTGACTACTAAATGTGCACAAAAAAAAGTACACAACATAAATGTGTACAAACTTAAAAGTTCATAGCTATTTGATGCCATTTTTCTTGAAAAAACCGTCCACGTAAGGATGGTGACCGGTTGTTGCCGGTTTCCAAGTCACCCAACTACCTAATTGAAACATTTTTTAAAGTTTGACTACCAAATGTGCACAAAAAAAAGTACACTACATAAATGAGTACAAACTCAAAAGTACACAACTATGACGCCATTTTCCCTAAAATAATTAATAATTTACTACTTGTCATTTTATTAAAATAGTAACCGGCGTTACCTCTTTATGACATGTATGTGTATTCTAATTAATTTAATTGATTCTTATTTTAGTAATACAAATCATTTAATTAATTTAGTTAAGACTTTTAATACTTATTATTTTCGATTAGTTGAATTTCCTTTAAGATTTATTATTTTGTTGAAAAAAAACATATGTAAACGGATTGAATGAAAATTATGTTTATAAAAACAGATAAAACGCTTAAAAAGTAATAAACACGTGAATGTTTATAAAAATTATTAATAGTGAAGATCAATTATAGTTTTAAGTTATACATGTATAAAATTTGTGCATTTTGAAGTGGTTTTTACGAAATTAAGGGGTTCTTATTGGATCCAACCCTACACACACACACGCATATACTATGGATCTTGTAAGAAAATTAAATATTTGTAAGAAATGTGAGAAATATTAAATTAACGTGTTATAAGACTACTTGTAAAAAATCACGCATAAATACACACTAGAACTATGTAAAAAGGTGCATGTTCATATGAAACATACTGTTGTGAATGTATGTTCACATAAATTTTTCATGTACACATGACTTTTAAAATGCTAGAATATGTGAATTTGTGTATTTTTTTTTACAAATAGTCTTATATTATTTGTATTCTGCGTGAATCATTTTAAAAAAATAATTTTTTTTGACAGCGTGTTCACATTTGAAACACATTTGTTTACAGGCGAATATTACTGACCATATTCTGTATATATAGAGACACAGAGAGAGAGAAAAAAAAAAGAGGTGAGAGAGATAGATAGATAGACAAATGGACTACACAATGATCTTCATCGTACTGTCCATTCTCACATGGTTCTATTTCCTTTTTATTAGAGAGAAAGATGGAGGAGTCGTCGGGCGTCTGCCGCCCGGCCCATACCCACTTCCAATCATCGGAAGCATCTTAAAACTAGGAGACAAACCGCACCACTCCCTTGCTGCTCTTTCCAAAACCTACGGACCTTTGATGTCCCTTAAGCTAGGTAGCACCACTACAATTGTTGTTTCGTCGCATGAAATAGCTCGAGAGTTGTTTTCGAAACACGACATTGCTTCCTCCAACCGATCGACCCCATATGTTACTCGCGCACATGATCACTATAAATTCTCCTTGCCTTGGTTGCCAGTTGGGGATCAATGGCGATCGCTACGAAGAATATCGAAAGAAAACGTGTTTTCCGTTCGTCAACTCGATGCTAGCCAACTCCTACGTAAAGAAAAGGTTCAACAACTTGTCGACTATGTTCATGGCTGTTGCGTTGCTGGAAAACCGGTGAACATCGGTGAAACCATATCTACAACGACTCTTAACCTTCTCTCCAACTTCATTTTCTCCATTGATTTAGCCGAGTATGATTCCCTCTCTTCCCAAAATTTTAAGGGCCTCGTTTGGTCTGTTATGGAAGCAGTTGGAACACCTAATCTAGCCGATTTCTTCCCCATACTTGGTCCGTTGGATCCACACGGCTTGCTTCGCCACACAGATCTTTCTTTTGGCAAGCTAATGGCAATTTTCGACCAACATATTAATAAAAGATTGGAAGCAACAACTGAATGTTCATCAAGCAAGGATCTTGTTGATGTGCTGCTGGACATCAGACAAATCGACAAATCCGCAATTAGCCTTGATGAGATACGTCACTTGGTCTTTGTAAGTAATTAATCTTGTTAATTTTTAGATCGAGGTAGCTAGGATTCGATCTATCGGTTTAAAAATAACTAAAACGGTTAATTTGTGCAGGACTTGTTCATTGCAGGAACCGACACAACATCAAGCACGTTGGAATGGGCAATGGCGGAGCTAATCAACAACCCTGAGAAGATGTCAAAAGCTCGATCTGAACTCGAGGAAGTAATCGGAAATGAAGACAGAACAGTAGATGAATCAGACATCTCTAGGCTCCCATACTTACAGGCCATCATCAAAGAAACTCTTCGGCTGCACCCTCCAGTCACATTCCTGCTCCCTCGTAAAGCCATAACCAACATCGAGATCCAAGGCTACATAATCCCAAAAGATGCACAGATCTTGTGTAACCTGTGGGCTATGGGACAAGACCCGAACGTATGGTCGGACCCACAGACGTTCCGGCCAGAGAGGTTTCTTGAAGTGGGAGTCGACTACAAGGGTCATGATTTCGAGCTGATTCCGTTCGGTGCAGGGAGGCGGATATGTCCGGGATTACCACTGGCTCATAGAATGTTGCATTTGATGTTGGGTAGTTTGATATACAGGTTTGATTGGAAGATTGAAGAGGGTGAATATGAATATGTGGACATGAGTGATAAGTTTGGGCTTACGCTACAAAAGAATCTGCCGCTCATGGCCATCCCAATCAAACTTTGACTTTGCATGCGCGCAGCATGGATTCAATTGCGTCCAAAGACATTAGTCTATGTATTAATTATATATGTTGGGTCAACTTCGTTAATAATTGATGTTCTTGCTTTCAATTCGATCGAGTTGTTGTTAGAATGTTAGGTCAAGAAATAAAAGTACTCGATGGTCTTCTTAATTATCTTATCTTTGTAGTGGAGTTTTTGATTCATAAAAAAAATTTGACATCGATTCGTTATTACTCGAGCCGAACTCAAGCTCGACCTAGCTACTCAAGTATTTATCGAGTTGAGTTCGAGTATCAAGATAACTAAATCGATAGGCTGGCGAGCTTAATCAAACCTAAGTTTATAAATTTTCATTTTTACCCTTCAACATAATAAGTATTACATATTTTTCACTCACACATAAATTAAATTTATCTAACTGAGTGGACCTCGAGTTTGAAAAACTTACATATTCGAGTCGAGCCAAGCACATTTGAGTCGAGCCGAGAATAAATATTACATATTTGATGAGCCGATACGAGTCGAGACGAGATCGATAGTGTCGAGTACTTAATTTAACCGAGTCAAACTTGAGTTGAAATATGAGACTCGATCGAGCTCAAGCATTATTATCGAGTTCGAGCTTGGTGATACTCGACTCGAGTCGACTTGATTACATCCGGCTCGACGGGTTACCACTCTCTTCACCCTAATCATGCTACGGATGTTATAATTTGTTTTTGCCTAATAAATACTTCATTAGATTTGAATATAAGATATGTCTAAGTTTAACATATATGTCACGTATAATTTTTAATCGGTTATTTTGTTCAACATACATGATACATATTACGTAGGATTTTTATCCAGTTAATTAAATTTCAAAATATTTGTTAAAAAAAAACCTTAGTTTAACGAGTTATTAATTGATCGGAAGATTTATATATAAGATTAAAAAAATGTTTAAGGAATCTTAATTAAATAAAAGGAGACAATTTTTGAGTTTTTTTTTCCGTGAAAAATGATCCTTTGAAAATGAAGGTAGCAAAATCTTTGATTGCAATTGTTTCTAGAAGGCTGGTGGAAAATAAAATCCCGATCGAGAGCTAGAAATCAAAATGTATGGAGGGTAAAATGCCAAGCAATGCATGGCCCCATTTTAAGATATATGAGGAATTAATTAGTGTTGTTTCTGTATGGCAAATCTTTTCAGCCATTAATTCTTCATTTATTCTTCTTCTATCCATTTTCAGGCTAGCTATCATATATATAAATCACACATACAATAAATCTGTTAAAATAGTGACTTTCGCTATCTTATTCTTAAACACGTGTAATTTGTATCAAGATAATGAAAGATAGAGACTGTATATATTAAACAAGTTAAAGGGACAAAAATTGATTCTTTATATATATAAGCATTAGTTTAGCATTCGACTTCTCAAAACTTCACAAAATCGAACATCATGATCACATTAACTAGACAATTTGGACGTCGAAAGTTGGGTGTCACAGCCCATCTGCCACCTGCCACACACTCACTTGCCGCACTCTCCAACACTTACAGACCTACAGTATACGATAACGTAGGATCCCATTTAGGATTTTTGTATTTAAGAATACAATTAATAGAATTATCTCCGTAACACACACTAAACTATCTCTCAACTTGTCTGACTAAATATAATATCAAGATTAGCAATATCTACCTCCGTATTGTCAACATTAGCCTGATCATCATCCATATTTATGTACTCTAGTCATATTAAAAACTATATTTCAGTCAATTCTATTTTGACAATTGAATATAAATTAAAGTGGAACAAAACAATAATTAAAGAACTCAAGAAATTGATCACCTGAGAAAATAAGAATCCATGGCAATGACAATCTGAAAAGTTTTAGTGCAGCGACTGTATCAATTCTAAAATCAAAGACATAAGACATATGTTAGAAATTGTTTTGGACTTGATAATTTCATTATGCACATCGTATTAAAATTTGATAGTGTAAACCCCACTAAATTATTAATAATCTAAAAGCAAAATGTGGACTACATATAAATTGGAGGCCATCAAGAATATTGGGCCCTGTGCATTTGATCACATTGCACAGCCTAAAAACCAGGCCTGCTAATAAGCGCATATATATATATATATATATATATATATATATATATATATATATATATATATATATATATATATATATATATATATATATATATATATATATATATATATATATATAAAAGCCCGGCAGAACTTGAATAAAATGATTAATATATCAAAGAAAATATCATATTAAGTGTGCACATCATATCATGGGATAAGAAATTTTCTTTAATGTATTATACTACATGTTTGCAACTTGATACTTAGGTAGCGTTTGATTCACGGAATGTAATTCAAAAGAATTTAATTTTAAATTTTAATTGGTTGTTAATATGTTTGATGCTGAGTGTAAAAGATAATTTTTAGTATTTGTTTATGGATCTATGTTGGAATCTAATTCATGTTTGAGTTGAATGAATGTTAAATTTCTACAAACAAATAATTTGATGTCAAATAAATAAAATATAACTGTTTATTTCTGTTAGTAAAAGTTTTAAACAAGCAAAATTTGGATTATATTTATTTGAATTTCATTCCGCCAGATGCTTACCAAATGCCACCTTAGGACATGCATGTTTGACTGTTTCTTTCAATTCAAACTTAATAAGGATAAATTTTGATCCAGAAAGTTATATCTGGTTGTTTTTTTTTTATGTACCCTTTACTTTTCGCATATATTCCATTTACATATCACATTACTTATATTAACCAAACTATAATTAAATAGATAATTAAGATATCAAGGAAAACATTATATTAAGGGCATACATACACTGCACATTATATCATAGAAGAGACATGTTGGTAAATTGAGTCGAGTATCACCAAACTCAAACTCAAACTTGGCTATGAAGCTAGAGCTCGGCTCGGTAAATACTCGATACTGTCGAGCTCGACTCGATATATCTGGAAAAACGAAAAAACAAAATATACTTCAACCGTTTAACGAAAAAACTCGATAATTTGATTTGCCTAACACGGTCATCAGTGAGATCTAGTAACAGAAAAGGGAATAAATAGAGATTTAATTTTAGGTTTAGGGTTAGAAAGTGTGACTTACATGCTGGTGATAAAAAATTAATATGTATAAAGTTTAAGGGTAAAAATGCAAATTTACGGTCGCGAGCCTATCGAGCCAAATATTTTGATAATCGAACTCGACTCGGTTCATACTCGAGTAGCTCGAGCTGCGAGTCGTTTTTAAGTTTTTTTTTTCAAGTCGATTCTAAGTAGTTCCTGATTTGTCTCATGTAGATTACACCAGAGGGGTGCTTAAAGGGTTTCCCAAACTAAAAAAATGATGTTCACCCCCTTTCACACACCCCTTATTCACATGATTTTTGTTAATAACGTGAGACCCAATGATTAAAAGTTAATCTTTTTTCACATTAAGAAGAAGAGTGTGTAATTAGCAATTGAGGGGGTGTGCATATAGAATTACCCTAAATTATTAAGTAATTTATATGTTTTGAGCTAGCTTACGTTGGTCTTGTGGAGGTTGTGGGTGGCGTGACACTACGTTTTATGATGTCTTATCACTTATGCATTGTTTCAAACTTTCAATAGTATTGTTGGCGGAAATCAAGGTTCATGAGGAGGACTGTAACTTGCACATCAAAAAGTGGGTCCTGGTTCTAGAAAGGGGTGATCGAGTAGTCATTTCATATATCTTAGACATTATTAATTAATCCATTATGATTTAACTTTCATATTTTTCTAGATGATGTCCTTTTATCTTGGTCCTTTCAAATGATCAAAGTGATAATTTTGATCTATTTGATATGGTCACTTTGATGAAAAAGAAGTATTATGATAATTATAAGGAGTTTAGTACGTTAATATTGTTTCCTTAGTCCTTGATTACTTAACCTGAGAAATAAATTTAAGCATTTAGAAGTTTTATTTTCATAGTTTGAAAATCTAGTTTTGAAGACGATTAGATATGATATTTAATGTATTGTAGGAACACTATATATGTTAGAATTCAATATTCATGCTTTTAAACCACGTCGTCTTCCAATGCTCTATCATCATCAAGAAGACGACATACACCCACCAATGTCGAGTTCGATTTGTTATGTAAAAAAAAAGTTAATTTAGAATGAAGATGAAAATGAAAATGGGTGATTGTGGATCTAGGGACCTAAAGTCCAAGTTGAATAAGTATTTACGTACCGAGAATGTACGTTAAAGCTTATTCGATCGATCTCCGAAGTTGAACACATTGAATTGTTGCATGGAAGTTTGTCATGTAGAATTGCCAAGTTAAAAACTTTTTCTAAATTACTGTGGTTTTGTAATTTAATTGAGTAAACAAACAACTCCTAATTTGATAATTGTTGGTTTCAAAATAATTTAAATTTTTTTAAAAAAATAAATATTGAATACAAAATACATATATTTTGGGGTTAATATTGAAAAAACCCCATCAACTTTCTTCATTTTCGTTATTAAGTCCCTATACTTTTTTTCTTATTGTTTAAGTCCCTAAACTATTTTTGTCTTATTCAAAAGTGTACATTTGACCTGTTATCAAACAAGTTATATTAGTTTTTCACTTAATTAATGTTGTAAAAAACTCATCATCTTTCCATATTTTAGCGATTAAGTCTCTATACATTTTTTTATCAGTTATCGGAATAGCCGGTCAAATATATATACTTTTGAATAAAACAAACATAATTTAGGGACTTAAACAATTTATAAAAAAATTTAAGGACTTAATTGAGAAATTAAGAAAAATTGATTTTAACCTTGAATTTTATGTACATGGTCTTTAATTGAACATGTCATTTGGTTTGATTTAAGTATTTAAAAACAATAATTAAGTGGATCGATTTACATGACCTATATTTTATCCTAGCTAATCGACGTCACCATGCGTATATTATATGATTAAATTACATGTAGGCTAAAAAGTAAAAAGTCAATCGATGGCCGAATTTGGATTTGAGTTGTATTTAATAATAAAATAATATTATATAATTCAAAGATGAATTATTGTTCCATTCATTTTCCTAGCCTTCCAATCTCCACTTTTAGAAGCACACATATAAATTCAACATCATGATGACAAAACTTTACAAAAGATCGATTGAAACTTAATTAATTAACACACATTGACAACACGATCCTCTTGTTCTTGCTGACCACTTTGACGTGGTTATATTTCTTACTTACCCGATTTCGGGACCGAAAGTCGGGCATTGCAGCCCGACAGCCGCCTGGCCCGTACCCTTTTCCAATCGTCGGAAGCATCTTTAAACTAGGAGACAAACCACACCACTCGCTTGCCGCCCTCTCCAAAACTTACGGACCTTTGATGTCCCTTAAGCTAGGCACCACCACAATGATAGTTGTTTCCTCGCGTGAAATCGCACAAGACTTCTTTTTGAAAAACGACTTATCTTTCTCCAGCAGATCGATCCCGTATGCTGCTTACGCACACCGGCGCCATGAATTCTCCATGGTTTGGTTACCCGTTGGTGATAAATGGCGAAGTCTACGTAGAATATCGAAAGAACACCTGTTCTCGGTTAAGCAACTTGACGCTAGCCAACTCTTACGCAAGAAAAAGGTTCAACAGCTTCTTGACTACGTTCACGACTGCTGTGAGAATGGCCGAGCCGTGAACGTCGGTGAAACTGCAGCGACTACGTCTCTTAACTTTCTTTCGAACTTCATCTTCTCCGTCGATTTAGCTCAGTATGATTCCATTTCATCTCAACAGTTTAAAGATCTCGTATGGGGTTTGATGGAAGTTGGCGGAAAACCTAATCTAGCCGATTTTTTTCCTGTCCTTCGTCCGTTGGATCCAAACGGCTTGCTGCGCCAATCGATATTCTATACCGGGAAACTAATGGCGATATTTGATGAGCATATCAGTAAACGTATACAAGAAAGAACCAAAACTTCATCCGATGCCCATTCATCAAGCAAGGATCTTGTGGATTTGCTGTTGGACATCAGCGAAGACGAGAAATCCTCGATTAACCTCGATGACATACGTAACTTGTTCTTTGTAAGTACACTTGAATTGTTTTAGTAAATTAATTCCACAAAAACAAAAAATTATTAAAATTGTTGGTGCATGCAGGACTTATTTCTTGCAGGAACCGACACAACATCCAGCACACTGGAATGGGCAATGGCGGAGCTAATCCAGAACCCGGAGAAAATGCTAAAAGCTCGATCGGAGCTCGAGGAAGTAATCGGAAACGAAGACAGGACAGTAGAAGAATCAGACATCGATCACTAGGCTCCCATACTTACAAGCCATTGTCAAAGAAACTCTTCGGCTTCACCCTCCGGTCACATTCCTAGTCCCACATAGAGCCATAACCGACGTCGAGATCCAAGGCTACGTAGTCCCAAAAGACGCGCAGATCGTGTGTAACTTGTGGGCCATGGGACACGACCCGAACGTATGGTCAGAGCCACAGACATTTGGGCCAGAGAGGTTTCTTGAAGTGGGAATAGAGTACAAAGGTAATGATTTCGAGCTGATTCCGTTCGGTGCGGGGAGGCGGATGTGTCCGGGATTGCCACTGGCTCATAGAATGTTGCATTTGATGTTGGGTTGTTTGATTTACAGGTTTGATTGGAAGAATGAAAACGGGGAAGATGTAGACATGAGTGATAAGTTTGGTTTTACATTGCAAAAGAATCTGCCGCTTATGGCCATCCCTATTAAACTTTGACTTTATAAGTTGTTTTATTATATGTTATCGATCTTCAATTTAAACTTATGCATTTATTGTTATTGTTATCAACTAATAAATAAAGTGCTACTGACTGGTAGGTGTTTGAATTTTTCAATGTTTCTGTTTATGGAAATTAATCGAATTGAAAATATAGGCAACCTCTAATTTCTTATACACCATCTCTATGCATTTGACCTATAAATATTTATCTTATGATTGGACAAAAGTGTGTAAACAAATAAACTATAATGATTAGTTATGAAAAAATGCATATTTTAGGTCAATTATAGGATGTATATGTGGTGCATGAAGTACCACCCGAAAATATATTTTGAATGTCAGATCTGGTTTCATTGAGCCAAAAAAGAACATCAAAAATTGTTGTTGTCTCGAAACACCAAGAAACCAAAAAGATCTGGTTCGATTTCTTCCTTCTCCAGATTTAGGGTTTCATTTTTTGAAGCACCAAGGGTTTCGAATGGTTTTATTGTTTGATCAGGATCTGGAATCAATCGATCGAAAGGCTTCATTAATCGATTTGGCTCCTCTCTCTCTCTCTCTCTCTCTCTCTCTCTCTCTCTCTCTCTCTCTCTCTCTCTCTCTCTCTCTCTCTCTCTTTCATCTGATTTAGATGCACGAACAAGGGTTTTGTTCACGATCAAAGGGTTTTTCTAGATCTCATTTTGAATATGTTAAGGTTAAGGTTTTGATTTCTAGATCTCGTTTTCATGTTTGGATTAAGATTTCTTGGTTAAGGTTTGTGTTCTCTCTGCTAAGATTTGATTTAGGGTTTTTTTTTTTTTTTGGATTCGTTTTCTCTTTCTTTCTCGGTTAAGATTTGTGATCTCTCTAATATTTGATTTAGAGCTTTGGAAAACAAACTCTGATACTTAAGTTTCTTTATTTGTTTAGGACATATTTCTTATTAAAAGTAATTTTAAATTGATTGATAAAATTATTTAACAAATTTAATAAAAAAAATAGATAATCACGGTTTTATAATTATTGATAATTATAAAATTTCAGTATTTTTGTCATTTTTTTTTATCAATATGATAATTAAGATGGTATGATAAAATAAAATAAAATCAATATATATATATATATTTGATAAATATAAATATATATAACCAAATAGTAGTAGTCAACTTACAACAATATATTAAATTATGATATCATTTAAATAAATTAATAACATAATAACATCCAATATATTATATTATGTTGCATTACTATAAGATTCCATAATTTAATGTAAACAATTGTTAATGATTACTTTTTATGATAACAAAATTTTAACGGTATTAGTTAGTTACTCATGATAATGATCAAATATATACTAGTTTATTACCCGCGTATTACGCGGATATTTATAATATATATAAAATATAATAAATTAAAAGGTAAATGTATAAATATTATTTTTTTAAACAAAAAGTATATAAGAATGATATTATTATTTATTATGACCTATTAATTTTATATATTTGTAGATATATATGAACAGTAATTATTTTCTTATATTTTTTACAACTTTTATTCTATTCTATTATAATTAATCAATTATTAGAGTATTAGATTTTATTTGATTTGATTTGAATTCAAAAGTGGATTATATTAGATTTGGATAGATATCAATTAAATTTCTTTATTATTTTTAAAACCTGCCACGTGTCGATTCATGGTGATGACACGTGGCTGCACTAGAACTGACTATAGTTACTCTTTTAATAGTATAGATAGATTTTTCGGTAATAAATGAGTAATACTTGTACTATATATATATATACATTTAACGTTCAAGTTAAGATAACAAATTAACAATTAATGAGCATCTAATATAAAAAAATAAATATAGTGACTAGCTTAATTATTTGATTTGTTTAGTACACTGATACTTTTTATTTAGGGATAATTGCGGAAAAAACCTTCAACTTGTCAGTTTTTTGTGATTAAAACCCCAAACCATTTTTCATTGCATAGAAAACCATGAACTAACTAAAAATCAGTAAATCAAGGTTTTATCAATGAGTAACCGGTTGAAACCGATTATTAATCCTACAGGGACCGGTGAATAAACTACGTGGAATAAATTTTAATTGATGAAACTGGTTGCCAAGTATTACACATCATTTAAAACCTCGTTGATGATTTTTAATTGTAAGTTTTAAACGGGATTACCTCATCTACGAGCGTTAAAATGATGTGGAATACTTGGCAACCAGTTTCAACAATTAAAATTTATTCCACGTAGTTTATTTACCGGTCCCTGTAGGACTAATAATCGGTTTAAACCGGTTACCCATTGATAAAACCTTGATTTACTGATTTTTAGTTAGTTCGGGGTTTTCTATGCAACGAAAAATGGTTTGGGGTTTTAATCACAAAAAACTGATAAGTCTGGGGTTTTTTGCGCAATTATCTCTTTTATTTATTGACATAAAACAAAATTTAATCATTAAAAACAAATTGCAATTAAAATCAATGCTTAACCAAACCCTTAAACATTTGTATAAATGGTAAGTTATATGTCCTGAATTTGAAATTTTTAAATGATTTTTACACATCTTTTTTCTTACTGTGTATATTATTGTTGGGTGTTCGACACCATTATTTTGTCATTCAGGATTTTTCAAAAGGGTGTTAACTCATTAGGGTTTACCTTGGGGAGGCTCGGTGCAATCTATCAGTTTATTTCAGTTCTTTCCCATGGTCTTTTCGAAGCATTTCTTGGATTGAAACCCCTGTGGAACTCAAACTTTGACCTCCACTGTGAGGATAAAAAAATAGTTTTACCCGTTGAACCATCAAAATATTGTTATTATATGTTTCATACCTATGTAATCACACTATTATACATATTGTTGGAACGAAAATAAAACAAGTGACTCGATAACATTTCAGTTGTTGCATCAATTCAATTTTAAGACAAATTAACCATTATAATACCGACCATAACAAGAAGTTTTACTTTACTTCTTAGGGGGCGTTTGGTTCGCAGAATATTTACGAAGGAATTGGAATCTGTCAAGGAATTGGAATCTGTCAGGAATTTGAATTAGAATCCAATGGATGTTTGGTTGGCAGGAGAAGGAAATGGAATCCAATTCCTTATTCTGTTTGGTTCGTAAATCTTTTGGCAGAATTGGATTTAAATAATGTCAAATGACTGAATTACCCTACTTGATTTTTTTGTTTAGTTTTTGTCATTCTTATAATTTTTACATGTACAAAAATTTTATGAATTATATATATGAATAAATTATCATTTTAAATAATTTTTCAACTAATTTTTCAAGTAACAATCTTTCAACAAATTAACATATGAACACAATATTGAAACTCTTCAAGTAACAATCTTTCTACTAATTACAAACTAATAAATACACATATCATAATGCATGAAAAAAATTACAAACTAATTAATATAAATACATTCTGTTTGTCTTAGCCATGTAAAAACCACAAAAAAAAAAATGAAGTGAGAAGTGAAAGAGAGGAAGTGCAGATCGAGATAGAGATAGGACAGAAACATTTTATCAGATCGAAACAGAAACATTCTATCAGAAACATGTAAATCTTTAAGAACAGTCATTCAGAACAGAAACATTTTATCACAATTTTAAGAACAGAAACATTTTAGAAATGCAGATCCAGATAGAGATAGGGAATCAGATCGAGATAGAGACAGAAAATAATATCGAAATAGGAAACAGATCGAGATAGGAAAAGCAGAGCAGCAACCGATGATGTGAGAAGTGAAAGAGAGGAAGACTCGTCGCCTCACCGGAGAAGGAGATGTCGCCGCCGGAGAAGACGATGTCGCCGGAGAAGAAGACGTCGCCGGAGAAGGAAGGCAGAAGGAAGCAGGTCTTGCGTTACATGAAGGAGAGAATAAGGCGGCTGGCTAGGGTTAAATAATATTTGGGGGTATTTTTGTAACTATTCACTTTCCCATCTTGTAAGGATTTTAATTCCCTCTCATTATGGAAGGAATCTTACTTTCCCACATTCAATGGAAAATTAAAAAGTTGAAGGATTCAAATTCCTTTTCCTTGGTGAACCAAACATTTGAATTGGTTGGAATTTGATTCCCTTTCTCCCTGATTCCTCCTAATTCCAGCGAACCAAACGCCCCCTTAGGCTCTTTTATGACTTTGAGTTTATGTTAATTATTTAAATACGTGGCTAATTTAAAATGTGAATAAGTTTTTTAATTATATTTTTTATATTAAATGTTATACAAATTTATCTTTCTTTTATGACTAAAATGAATAAATTTAACTCAAGTTTATTAGTGTTGTATAATAATGTGAGTATATTGTATAACCATCAGGGCTTGCCCTGGTGGCCACCACCAAAGGTGGGGAGGCTTGCCTCTAGGAGAGGTCACGGGTTCAATCCCTGACATTGGTGAATCTAATCTAACTTTGGGTGTAATACTAACAACTAACTAGCCTTTCAAAAAAAAAAAAAAAAAATACCCGAGCAACTAACTGTAATAATACACTTTAAAATTAGAGTTATATGTAGATATTCGTGCATGAAATTTTAAACCCTTAAGTACGTATTAAATCATATTGAATAGAGTATTGAAACCATGTTCAAATACATGTTATTGTTGTAGGCATGTAAAACATGTACCAACGGGTTTAGCCCTCTTGGTAAAAGCATGGATATGTAGGTGAGAGGTTATGGGTTCGACTTCGGTCGGCAGGGGCGGACCTAGTTCATTACCATGGGTGTCACTCGACACCGATAAATTTCCAAAATACTGAGTTATGTATGTATAAAAAATCTGAATGACACCTAAGATTTTTTTTAGTGACACCTACAAAAAATTTATACAATTATAATATACAAATCTAATTTATATTTGTTGTCTTTATTACTTAAATTTATTGAAATAACACTGAGTTTTAGTTAAAAAGTTTCTTTTTTAGAAAAGCCCAACACATAAAATCAATATTAAAGAATCAGTCAATTTAATTTAGTTAGCCCAAAAAAAATTTTAAAAAGCCCAAAAAATAATACCCAAACGTGTTAGCGAGAGCTTTTGAAACCCTAAATAACTTTTGCTTTTATTCTTTCGCCCACAGAGCCACTGCTTGCCTTCACCCGTCAACTGTTGCTCACGGCTGACCGTTTGAAGCCCTGAACGACAAAACACCGGCAACGGCGCTACGCTTACCTCCGCCTTCCTGACTGCCTCCGCCTGAAGCCCTGACTCGCCTGACCTCCGCCTGCCTGACTGCCTCGCCGCTCGCCTGAGTACCTGACGGTATCTCTATCTCCCGACTCTCTCTCTTTGTTTACTTTCTGCTCTCTCATTTCTCTCTCTGTCAAGACTTGAGTGGCTAAGTGTCCAAGTGACTAAGTGAGTATACTTATTTAAGTTTTGAAGTGGCCAGGTGTAAGTAGAGAGTTTATTTAATTCTTTAATAGTTTAATTAATTAATTTACAGAATATAATTATATAATAAAGTATAAATGTTTAGTGTTTATTTTTTAAGAATTTTTTTATCAATTATTAAACTTATTTGTTAATTTTTTTTTAAAAAAATTAGGTTAATGGATAAATTTTTGAAAAGGAAGTTCCAATCATCAATCGGACCCGGATCTTCAAGCTTATTGCTTTTAAGTGTTTTAATGATATTGTACTATGTATTTTTTTAATAGGAAAAATTTTGTTATTCATTAATTTTGTGTTGGAAACCCGTTTTAATGACCCGATTCATTTTAGAAAATATTTCGAAAATCTAAGTATTAAATTTACTCTAAAAAAAGGAACATCGATAATAAAATTTTCTGGATTCGCCCCTGCCCGTCGGGGCCAAGTTGAAATTTAGGCGGAGAAAGTAAGTCTTGAGGTAAAGAAGTAGTTTAGTAGTAGGAGTATAATAGTTCACCGTTCAGAACGAATATATAAAACATGTGTTTTTAGATGATAATATATGTATGTACACATATTTATCTTTAATATATATAAAACTGTTGTAGTTATTTATTATATATACAATTTGCGAATAGGTTTGTCCAATGCAAAATTACAACATGGTCAACCATGAATGATTGTTTGTTTTTAAACATTTAAACTTTTCATAACACACATTTATTTTAGTGTTATTTTATTTAACTCATTTATTTTAATAAATTTTTGTTTAGTCATCTTTTAACATTTATTATTATAATGTTTTCTTACACACTTAAAATTAGGATTTCAATTATACTTATGTTTGGAGTTGTCTTTTGAAACTATTATGTTATGTTTAATTGTATGAAAAAGATTTTATTATTCAAATTTACAATACAATATTATAATGAAATTGCTTTATAATTAAAATGTAACTAAGTAATAGTTAGATTTTTTTTAATTAAATATGATCATGTTTAACATTGAACATTACTATTATAACGTTGACAAACTCTAATCGATGTATTGAAGACATTAACATTTTAACTTTATTTGATTTGATCGTAAAACCAAAAAATAAAATAAAATTGACGATTAAACCTAATCAATGTCAAATTTCAAATTATGGTTATGAATATTTGATTATTCAATTCCTGTTTCGATCCGATTTAATAAGCATGGTTTGTAATTTTAGCATTGCAAAATCTAGAAAATCAATGATAAAAATCAATTAACAATATCATTTGGCTTGCTTTTTTTGATATAGATATCAACATTTCAATTTCACACTTCGCTCCTGGTTCAGTTGTGTATTGTTATTTGAATTGTCTGAAAAATATTTATTATTCTTGTAATTAATATTTTAGACCCCGTAGCAAAACACAATATTCAATAACTCATTTAATTTATGTAATTACGTTTTTACAATAATTGTATCCCGAGCAACGTTTGGACATTAGAGTAGTTAAAAGGGATAATTACACAAAAAACCTCAAGTTATAAGTTTTTTGTGATTAAAACTCCAACCCATTTTTCGTTTCATAGAAAACCCCGAACTAACTAAAAATTAGTAAATCAAGATTTTATCAATTGGTAATCGGTTGAAACCGGTTATTAATCCTACGTGAACCGGTAAATAACCTACATGGAATAAGTTTTAATTATTGAAACCGGTTGTCAAGTATTACACATCATTTAAACCCCCTGTTGATGATGTAATTCTATTAAGAAATTACAATTAAAAATTATTAACAGGGGTTTAAATGATGTGTAATATTTGGCAACCGGTTTCAACGATTAAAATTTATTTCATGTAGGTTATTTATCGGTTCACGTAGGATTAATAACCGGTTACCCATTGATAAACCTTGATTTACTAGTTATTAGTTAGTTCAGAGTTTTTTATGCAACAAAAAATAATTTGGGATTTTAATCACAAAAAATTGACAAATTGAGTTTTTTGCATAATTATACCTAGTTAAATTTATAGAATAAGGTCAACTCCTACACTTATTCATAAAGAAAAAAATAAACAAAAGAAATACAGAGGAACTTTCATCGTCAAATCCCTAATTTTAATAAACAAACGATTCTGTCGAACATAAAAGTGAACAAATTTCGAGATCAGATCGCTACTTCCTATCACCGACCTTTGATAAATTCAACGGCATCCGATGGCTCCGGCGGTGCATTTGACAATAATTGCACTTTTCATCACCGGCGCTGCCGCATACACCAATCACACTGTTGGCGGCAACGCTGGTTGGCTTTTCGATGCTAATACCAACACCTCCTCCGCAAATTACGCCTCTTGGGCTGCGAATCAAACTTTCGATCTCGGCGACTACTTAAGTAAGTCCGGTGATAATTGCTGGTTTTCTTTTTAATTTGATTCGTTTTTTGAGGAAATGATTATTATTGTTGATCTGATTATTGTGATTGTGATTGTGATTAATGTGTAGTTTTTAGGACAAACACGAATCAGACGGTGGTTCTAACTTACAACGAAACGACGTTTCGTAGCTGTAGCATTGATAACTCTTCGGACAGTGACACGTTCCTTTACAGCCAAGGAAATGCGCCGTTCGGTCAGCCGTTGACCGTCGCCGTTCCGTTGACGATCGAGGGAGCAAACTACTTCTTTTCCGATGCCAGTGACGGTATTCAATGCGAGAACGGCATGGCGTTCAGGATCAACGTGACTCACGGCGTTGGACTTCCTCCGAGCCTCAGCCAGCCTCCGCCGCCTCCTTACGTTGAGCCTCCGTCTAACTCCGATGGAAGCCTTACTCCGCCAGGGACCATCGTTAGTAACCAGCCAAATGGCGCTGGATTAAGTGGTGATGCTAACGTGCGCAGGTCGGTGTATTATGCACTCACGTTCTTTGGAATCTTTGCTCTGTTTCGAGTGTGAAAGGAAAGACTATAGAGGGGTATAGATAGTAGTTGTTAGAATTTTCCGGGGCCAATTGGGAATTACGGCGTTTGTTAACTTGTTCTTTTAACGTTTAAGGTGATAGCATTAGAAATTGATTGCAGGGGTTGGATTTCAATTATTTAAACTTATGTTCTCAAAATTATAAATTTATAATGTGTTTGAACCATAAATTACCAAAAAAAAAAAAAAAAAAAAACAGAGTTTAAACTTGTTAAATTCTATCAAATCTATAGTTATTATTTCTAGCATTTTATAATACACACTCTTAACCATGCTTAAGCATCATTTCATACTTCAATCAATAAACATATTATATACGCATTTCTTGACTTTTTTTTATAAGAGAATTTGTAGGATTTCTTTTTTAATAATCTTTCAAAGAAAGTCTTTATAGAGAATATACAATCAGGTGTTGTTTTATTAACGGTTAACATAATATTTTCTAATAATATAGAATTTATCAAATGAATACAAATCTATAAGCAATTGAATTCAAATGAATCAAATATACATCATGTTTGATTGGCTAGAAACCGAGAAGGAATCAGACTTAATGCTCACCGCTTTGTTGGGCAATGCACAACACAACGCAAAGCCACCAAAGTAATCAGACGTATGTGCTCTGCTCCGTTGTACCTTCAGAATCTGATTTCTCATCCTTTTGGAAAACACAATACTTAAGTAGTGGGAAATCTGTATGGTTAATGGAATAGACATTCTTTAGAATTTGACAACCAAACATAAACTAAGATAGAATTTCCTTTAAATCGTTATCAAATTCTTTCCGAATCTGTGAATTGAACGGAAGGTTATGAATTATTAACTTGATTGTTTCTAGTTCTTACTAATAATATATCTGTCTTGCAATTTCTACTTCTTTCTCATAAACATGTGAAGAAATAGTGAAAACGGCTCCCAAAGCCTAGCCCACTTACTATTCATCTTACTAGGGCCCAAACTTCCATGGTTGGGCTTTTCTAACCATAGACAGTTCGGACTTAAAACATAGTACAATTCCTTCATAGGTGAGATTGTGATTGTGAGAACTAACCAGTCATGTATTTATATGAGTTAGATTTAATAAAAATATCTAAAATGATTTAGTTAGCTATAAATTTATGTATTTAACACGTGGAATAAAAGAAAATCATAGAAATATTACTTTTTTACTAAAATGTATAGATTCTAATGCATAACTAAAAACGAAATAATGAAATGCGTAAAATCCTTTGTTTTTAAAACCTTTTTTAACGGGAATTTAAAAAAAAAAAAAAAAAAAAAAACTCATGTTTGGGCAACATTTTTTCACATGCTTATAACAACAACATACGTTTAGATTAGTTGCCTAAAATATTTTCATCTATCTGTCATTAATACTTCCTCTCTTTTTTCTTTTTTTCTTTTCGGAGTTTTAAATCATGAATAATTATACAACTAGTATATTATAAAATTTTTATATATAATAAAGGAGAATAAAAAAATGTTACATAATACTTTTCCTAGGAATCATATTCTGATTTTTTTTGGTAATTTTATAATCATTTAAATTCAATTAAATTTAAAACTAAATATTATATTATCAATACTTATCTATATATCTAACTAAAGAAATAACCTAAATTAAAATTTAAAAACATTCCAATATTTACAAACCTAATGTTTCTTTGTTTATCATGTAACAATATGAAAACAAAGACACTCGTATTCACATGTCTTGTTTATCTATGTAACAATATGAAAACAACTCACTCTCACTTTTGAGTTTTCTAAAAGCAACAACCATCGGATTGTAATCACTTTCTGTAAAAAAAAAAAAAAAAAAAAAAAAAAAAAAAAAAAAAAAAAAAGGAAGAAAGAGATGATAAAAAAAAATCTGTCCAAGAATGAGACTTTAATTCTCGTGTACTAGACATTAAGATTTACTATTAAATACAAAAAATCTTGCAGAAATATAATGAAAAGAAAAAGAAAAGTTGATAACTTGAAGTGGGTTGTAAAGATATCTGTTTAAGGTGATACATATTAAAATGTCCAACATGTATGATTTAACCATTTTTAGTATATAATAATGTGTACATTGATGAAATACCAACCCCTTTGACATACAATTGTTGAATACTATAAAAAAAATATTTCACAAAACAATATTTTATTGAACTATTGTAATAAACAAAATACAACAGCTTTTAAGGCCAGAGACCAAACCAAACAAAATAACAACCCAAACCTCGAGCCAAGGCCAACAAAACAACACTACAACTAAATCCAACATGAAACATTAGGATACCCAGCAAGAGCCGAGGCTGGCAACCGTAGAACTAAACCAAAGCCTCAAAAGGATTAGATCACCACTTCGACCAATCTAACCTTAGCAATATTATTTAATAAAATTTTATTTTACTTAGAGTGAAATGATCAAATTTATATAATAGCATTTTTAAGTCTTTGATTATCAAACTCTATTATCGTTATATTTAATTATTCTTGTATGTTGTATACATTCATATTATTTGTGGTTAATTACACTATATATAATGAATCAGGTGCATCAGCGTACCTATTAGATTTCAGTGTACCATAATGTGAACGATCATTCACATATATATATTTTTTTGAATATACATGTATAAGACAACATTATAAGACTTTTTTTTTCAAAAAGAGCAACATCATAAATCTTGTGATTGGTAAAAAAAGATCATGTGAATGGTCATTCACACCATTCACATAGTGTGAAATGACCATTCACATAAATATGTATTGAACATTCACATAATTTTTAAGGACACAAAAAGTGTGAATTTATGTGAAATTCGTATATCATGTGTATAACATTAATTTAAACATGATTATGAGAAAGAAAATTAAAAAAAGTTTTTTAAGGTTTGTACCTTCGGGTGTGATCGGATCATTTTATACCGACTTTAATGTGTTTAAATGATATAGTTTTATGTATAAAGTCTCGGTATAATACTACATTTAATTGCTTATTCATCATTTGTAGGATTAAAGCTTAAATGGAGCTAAGAAGCCTAAAATGAGCATAAATGCATGAAAACGTCCAAGATCAAGCCCAAGTCCAACCCAGCCTCAACCCTTGAGTCCTAGGACTCAAGGTAGGACTCACTCATAAAAGCCTCACTCAAACCATGAGTCCTAGGACTCATGGTAGGACTCATCCAATTAATTGAAGCCGTACCCAGCGAACCCTACGGTAGCCTTTTTAATTATAGATAGAGAACAGCCGCATGACAGAAGAGACACAGAGAAAAAGACAAAATCTCATCACAGAAGGCGTAGATTATTATCAGAAGCTTTTCCACGGCTACAACAATGTAGTCGGTACGAGACCAACGGCGGAGGGTTAGGGTTTGATTTCTTTTACGTTTCATTGTTCCAACAATCAATCCAACAACTACGGAACACGCTCCTGACAAGTTCGATGTTTCGTACAAGTTGGTTGATAATCATATAATTATCGTTCAAGGGTTTGTTTATTAGCTAAGTATTTGTGTTTTCCGTTAGTTTATTATTGTAACGAACGATATTTTTTATCTAGTTTTCTGTGTGATTATTATTTAAATATATTGTTCCGTACGCTTCTATTTATATCTTTATCGTAAGAAGCGTCGTAGCCATGTTACATGCCGTGCCGAGCTCATTAGTTTAGGAGTTAAGACGGACTGTGAACATGACACGATTCGTGCCCAAAATACGGATTGCGATAGATGTGATTGTCATAACTATGTCTATGTGGTTAGGCTACAAAGATAATTAAACGGAATAATAAATGATTAAGTTATTAGCAACTCTAGGTCGATAATCCATAATTCCACCCAAACCCCAAATCCGAAGTCGTTGGCGTTCTTATTTTCTTTAAGTTTTCGTAACAAAGTTATAATTATTTTTCCAAAGATTCGCTCAATCACTTCCTTCCATCTATTAGTTTGATTATTAGTTTTTATTATTTGTTAACGACCATCGTAGAATAATATTGATAACCACATGCTCCCTGAGGAGATGTAACAACCCAATTATTTAATATAATGAGTAATTAATGTTATTGTATTAAAATACGATACGGAATATTAATTAAGTCCAAAACAAATGAATGAATGTTGGTGTACGAATTTTTACGATATAAGTCTTAAATATGTAGAAAGGACTTTAAAAGAAATGCAAATAATTCCAAGGTAGAAATGATAAATGTATGAAAGATGTGGGTTGGAAAGGAAAAAGAAGGAGAAACCTCCTTTTTCTTGCTTTATACATACGCAGGGAACACACACCCATATGTGTGTGTTCACCTTTTTACCAAAACTCCAAAATAGAGAGAAAAGAGAAGAAGAAGAAGAAGAAATCAGATTTGTGGAAGCTTTTTGGTTATTTTGAAAGATCCAAGAGGTAACCTCATTTATTTATATAAATCTCTTGCTTGTTCTTCTCCTCTCCATCTTCGTTTGAAGAAGATGAGAAACCCAAATGGGTTTTTATGAATAGCATGGAGAAATCTTTAGATCTTGAAGGATAATGATGAAATGTAGTTAGAATCATCATTTTAAAACATATTATTCAAGTTTTACGAATGTTGGTGGGTTTTAGTTTAAAAACCCGAAAATGGAGTTTTATAAACTCCCATGGATTTAAAAATGAATGAAATGGTGTTCTTAATGTAAAAATGAGTTTAGAAAAGTATATATATGTTGGGAATGATTCCAAACCGTTTGTATTAAATGTAAGGAATGTTGGTAGTTTTGAGCATTAAGTCCGAAGGGCAAAAGTGCAGACCTGCAATTGAACTCGGCGAGTTCCCTGGTGAACTCGGCGAGTTCCCCCTTGATTTTTGAAAGAAAAATTTCTAAGTTAAGGATCCGGATGACTTGGGATCCGAATTCGGATGGGGTGGTCCGAAATTCGGATGTGGTTTGAACCGAGTTCGGACCGTGCTTCGGTTGGAAGGGATCCGGAATTCGGATGGTCCCTGACCCGAATCCGGATGGCTTGAGATTCGGTGTGACCCGAATTCGGATGGGAGAACTCGGCGAGTTCGGTTCCCTTACTCGGCGAGTTCGGCCCAGTTTTGGCCAGAAATTGTAATTATAATTAGTCCTCGGGATCATTCACCAAAATAGCTTATATCCCCAATTGTGAAGGATAATTAGGCCAAAATAATTATGTTGGTCGATACCGAAAATTAATTAGGTTTTACGACTAATATGCCCTGATCAAAGTTGAGAAATTGTAAGCGGTGAGACTTATAAATATTATATTATGAACCTACTTGTAGGGGTTTTGACGGGTTAAGTCGCGTGAAGACTATCACTCTTACCTTGACGATTATAACTCGGTTTTGAGGCCGAGAGCGTATTTTGTATCACTGTGAGTTCTAGTATTAACGTATTTGCATGCATATCATGAATTGTATGTTACTGCTTTCGTATCATTATTGTCATTTTCATGCTTTGCCATCACATACATCATAATTATTGTTTATCACTCGGTTGATAAGTTGTTGATCGTTCGTTTGACCTCTCCGCCGAGACGGTAAGCCTGAGTGTGGTAACCCAGCGGAATCATAATGGTAAGCCTGAGTGTGGTAACCATTATTGCCTGTAAAACGATAAGCCTGTGGTGGTAATCGTATGGCATCATTGTAAACTGCATATCGATAAGCCTGTGGTGTGGTAATCGAGCAGTAGATTGTAAACCCATTGTACGGTAAGCTTGTGTATGGTAACCGCAATGTGGTAGCTTATAGCCATTAGTTGGCCTCCAAAATTGTTAGTCGAATTCATGGCATTGCATGGCATCATTCATATATCGCATGGTACTTTAATCTAGAATCTCACTAAACAACTTTGTTGTTTACCCGATAGTTGTTATTTTCTTTTCAGGATCTGTTAAGGGCAAAGGCCCGGCTGGCCCGAGTTGTTAGATATCGTTTGGAGCTCGGATAGGAGCTCAATATTTTGTGGATGATTGGGGCGGGAGTAGCAGACTTCCATTTTTGGACTTACGCGAATTAGTCACTGTTTATTAATTCGTTTGTAACTAAATTGATAACTTAATCTTGTAACCCCAGTTACCTTGCTCTGTGATTCCCGACACTCTGTTGTGTCTTATGCAAAGTGTTTGGAATCACGATTATGATTATTAATTGCAAAAGTTTTAATTTGATCGTATTTCCGCAAGTACTCTGTATAAATTAACGTATAATGGTATCGAAATACTCGTATTAGTTGTATGGGTGTTTCAGGAGACGATCCCACTTACCCTAGCTATAAGTTAAGGTGATTGGTGTTTTTATAAATTATTTTTGAACGCTTTACGACGAGCGGTTGTCAGGGTGCACTCGATTTTGAGAGGTACTTTTTTAAATCTGACTCTATATGCATATATACACGCACACTATGGAATTAATGGAAGTCTATGTTTAGCCCACGCGTCTTGTTTATGTTAGCAGTCGACAAATTTAGTTTCTAACGGTATTATACGATTGCAAATTGACGTCAATCAAACTTTTGGCATTTTACATGCACTCCACTTTGTTATTTATTTGAAGATAACATTGGTATCTAAAAGTTGTATTCTTTGGTGTCGGCAACACTAGCAAACAAATGCTACTATAATATAAAATGAGTTATGAGTTTTCGTATAAAATCTATAAATACTATTAAACAAATAATTAAAATATCACTTGTCATCTTATTATGTTACTATTCGTCATCTTCTGACTTCTATTAATGACATATGCATTTTACTTGTATATTTTTAAATATAATTAACTTAAATTTAATAATTCATTATAACTATCTAATTAACTAACAAGATTTCACCTAATTAAATTATCTCCATCTTTTTATTTGGAGTACTGATTTTCTCCTATTGTATTAATTAATTTTTAAAATTTAGAGCAAGATTTCACACGAAAATATATTATAAAACAAATTATTCATCAATTAATATCATAATTTCTCAATAATTTTTATTATATAACGTTTTTTATGTAAATTAAAATTTAAAATGTCATTGTCACAGATTTATATCACATACAATTTGATCTAATTTATTTTTACTACTAATAGCTTTTAATGCGAGATAATCTAGACTAATAATTTTTATTTATCTATCATATTTTCACATTTTGAAGCTTAATATATTATTGTTTTCTTTAGTAATCTATATAACCTTACAATATAGCTTTAACTATAATTTTCTTTAATAACTTATCAACCATAAAATTTTATACATTCAAGAACTATTACAACTCTTACTTTATCCTCGAATACCATATGTGTGTGTACGTAAAATCAGGTTTATTAGCGTATTCATCAGATTCCAGCGTACCCAACATACCCTAATGTGAATGATCATTCACATATTTTTTTTTGAATAAATATATATAAGACAACATTTATAAGACTTCTTTCAATAGGAGTAATATTATAAATCTTATGAATGGTAAAAAAAGATCATGCAAATGGTGTGAATGATCATTCACATAAATATGCATTGAACATTCACATAATTTTTAAGGACACAGAAAGTGTGAATGTATGTGAAATTCATATATTATGCGTATAACATTAATTTAAACATGGTTATGAGAAAAAAAAATTTAAATTTTTTTTTTAAAGGTTGGATTTAATCGGATAACACCGAAAGTATTGGTGTTTTGCATAATCTTTCCATTTATATTTTTATAGGTTATGATTTCTAGCATTGATAAGAGCTTATAGTTGATAATAACTTTTTAATTATAAATTAATTTATCAATTACATTCTTCATTAATTAAATTATTAATAATTTTACGTTCTGTCATAATATCAAGACAACATAATAATCATTTGAAACATTTTTTAAACTTGCTGTCATTTAATGTTATCGTTAACAACTTAACATTGACATTGATCCCATAATTCTTTTTATATTTTGATGTCAGTATAATAAAAAAACATTTTCTTAAAAGTTTTTATAATTAAAAGAAGTAAATTGAAATGAATGATGCATTAGAAAAAAACAGTGAGTTGAAGATGATAATATATATGTTTGGATTTGAGAAATGAGAATTGAAGTAGTGGTTGTCAATGTCCATGACATGACTTGATATTTTTAGTTGGGTCAAATAAAATCCAAAGACCAAGTAGGGGCCATTAATGATGTGCAATTAATATGGATCACAACAACCTTTCATCATGCCACAATTAATTATTAAATGATATTTTCATCATTATATTTTATAAATTTTAATCTATAACAAACAATATATCTCATTTTTTTTTAAAAAATGGTTTGAAGTTATTATCATATATTTTGTGTAATTGATATTATATTTATTCGTTTAGGCATGTAGGCATTCACAATTTAGTTAGTTTATACAATTTAGTTCATAAACAATAATAAAAAACATAAAAAAGTCATAAGCATAGCAACATTTAATATATATTTAAGTTGATAAATTCTCATGTGAAATAATTATGTCACACTCCTTTTGTCTTATTATAATTCAATAATTTCTTTTAATGGTCCACAACGAATGCTTTTATTATTATCATTATAGAAAGTTAACTGTAAAAATTAATAGTTATTATAAAACACTCTTAAAATTAGCTTCCATCTATGTGATTCATTTAATTCTTTTTTTATTTTAGATGATTTAGAAAAAATTATGCAATCCAAAGTTTGTAATTATCTTTGGAAGGGAAAATTGTGGGAAAAGTAAAATAGTTTAATTAAAAATTGGACAAGAGTATTAAAAAACATTTCTTTTCTAAAATGGTATGAACATGTTAATTAAAATATTGAAAATTGATTGATCTGTTGGTAACAAAATAAAAAAGATGATGATTATCAAAGTATAAATGAGATTCAAAATCGTATGGAATAAAAAGAAAATATTTCTATTACTATTAAAACAATTTCCTTAAGTCTACCCCTGAGGCGCCTTTTATACATGCTTGACTTCATAGGTTTTGAAATTCATTGGGACAAACTTCAACTTAACTTGTGTTAAGGATTTTTTTTTTCTTTCTTATTAGCAACTTAAATTGGTTTTCTTCGTCTTAGTGCGCTAACGTGGGTCGGCGGCAATTTTGACCCAATAGATCATATGGACGGAAGCGGAACGGTCAAAATGACTCGTATTAAAAATTTAAGATTAAACATAACTTTAAAAAAAAAAAATTCTAAAAAAAATGATGTATTAAACAAATTGTTTTTTGAAAAAAATTCAAAATTATGTTGATTTTGTGTCTTTTGATGGTCAACCCATTCAGTCTGACTTTACCTTTCTTTTAACTCCTTTTTTCCTATATCATTCATGTAAAGAAAGTTCTATAAAGATGAATACTTGTAATTACATGAGCCAATAAAGAAAGAATAAAATGACATTCTTTAGACTTTATTCATAATCATAATTTAATAAAAAAATTGATATTGTCATTCAACACACAAAACACACACACACACACATAGAGAGACATGAGTTCAATGTAAAACCTCCATGCATCGGAAAATTTTGGAAAACCACAATGTATTACTAGGAATAGTATAATGCAGCACGTGGAGAGAATTGTGCATCACGATCACTTGATGCATTACACGGTTAGTCCGGTCGAACCACAATGCATCGCAAGGAAAATCATGGTGCATCACGATCATTTGATGCATCATGTGACTGGTCTGAGTCGGGTCAGTCTGATAGTCCAAATCGGTCTGCTTTTTGACCAGTCGTCCAATCGAAGTTGGTCTATCATTTTTATGCATCTTCACAAAAATAAAATAGTAAATTATTTAGCTGAGAATCAAACAAAAAGCTTTTAATTCCATATAGTAACGCTTTAACCATCAAGCTATTGACTTACTTCTTTTAATAACAAACTAACTTTTTAACATATAAATTTACCAAAAATCGAATTCAACATCTCTAATTTCATAAATGAACATCGAATTTTATTCAAAACTTTTTCTTACGATGCACTAGTAAACTTATATACTAAAAGTAACTTTGTTACTAATAACTGTAAATCAATAAATTTGGTAATAAAAGGGTTTGTAATTTAAATGAATAAATTATTGTTTTATGAACTAAAATGTCCTGGGTTCGATTCCCAGCTAAGTAATTTAATATATTATTTTATGGAGAAAAATAAAAATGATGGATCAATTTTGATTGAATGGATCGATTGGACTGCCAGACCGACTCGATGTATCAAGTGATCGTGATACATCATTATTCTGGTGTGATGCACAAATCCCCACTTAATGAAAGATAAAAACTAGTTTTACATTAAATTGCACAAATAAAAATAAGAAAAGTGTTCAACATAACCATAATTGTTAAGGCTTCGATCTTAATCTTAGGATCCTAAAAATTTATGATCATGATCATTAAAAATGAGTCGATTCTAAGTAGGATATCTCGAAGGTAGCCAAGAATTTAATATTTATCGTACGATGTTAAAATCTCGATCCGACCCGACCCGTTCATACTTTCATTTAAAGTGTAACGTAAAAAGAATAAGTCTTAAAAAAATAAGTAGTTTAGTAGTAGGAGTAGGATAATTTGCCATTAAAAAAAAATATAAATTAATTTTTCAATTTATGCAGAACAACAATTTCATATAACCCTCTTGTTCTAAAACTATAAATATTTAATGATGTAATTAAATTACAAACGTTGCTATGAGTTGTACATGTTTATAATATTTGGATTTTAAATATTTTATCAATTTGATATATTACGATATAACATATACAAAATAAACAATATTATTTTAATAAAACTTTAAGACATCGATGTTACAGTCCGATTTTATGAAAACAAATATAAAAGAAAGTTGGGATTGAGGAATTGAGCCGGGGGTTTAGGAATAGGAAAACAAGTAACGGACAGAACAAGGCAAGAATTGAAGTTGAACGTTACCTTCAACTCTCTCTTTCTCTCTCTTTAAACATAATTCATCACCGTCACCGATTCTGCAAGTCAGGCGACCAACTGGACTTCACCGACCCATTTATTATCTTCATTCATCTGTAAAAAAGCAATCTTTTTACAAGTTGTGGGGATACTAACAACGAAGCCGATTGCGACTTTTTTAGAGAGAGAAATTCACTATACATCCATCCATCCATATACTGGAGTTTTCATCCGCTTCCATTAACATAACGGTAATAACTCATCTCTCTCCTTCTATTCTCCACTTGATTTCCTGTATTATTGATTCTATACTTCTTCTTTTTGGTGAGTTGAAGTTGTTGAGACAGAATGGGTTTGATTTCTGGAATTTTGATGGGGACGGTATTTGGGATTGCGATTATGGCTGGTTGGCGTCACATGATGAGATATCGAAGCAGAAAACGAATCGCTAAGGTAATGAATCGTTGACATCTTTCCAAGATTCTTATTACATGTTAATCTAATTGATTCTTAGGGTTTATTTTCGCTACTGATTTTGTTCCTTTTTTTTAATGTTAGGGTTTACTATAACTTAATTTATCACTAGTAATAGCTATGTGGCTAGAAATAGATGTGGTTGTGTATGTGATCAAAATTGTGAACAAGAATTGGTTTATCAGTGGTTTATTTTGTTGTCGATTTGATTAACAGCCCACTTCAGTGCTAATTTGGGTCTTGTGTGGAAGTACAATATAGCTTGCAGTTTGATTAAGGCATGTGGCCTCTGATGCTGAAGTTTTGTTTCTCTCCACATTCATCTCTTTGATTTGTAAATTAAATAACCTCATGTAGTATAGTGGAAGTGGTACTGGCTTTGTGCTTTCTCCCTAGACAAACTTGTGTAGCATGGGCAAAATATTGTAATACTCGTGATAGCATAATGATCTTTTCACAGGTACAAAAAGTTAAGCACTTATAAAATGTATGGTTAATGGAGGGTCCAGAAGCGACATCAGCAATTGGCTGAGGGGTGAAAAATTCTGATGTTTTTCAAGCATACACCCTTTTTTCCTCTCTTCAAAAATGGATCCCTTAGTCGAAGTAAGAAAATAGCAAAACCTATGAGGCTATGAGCTTGTTGCTTAGTTGTTTGATAATTCTTGGTTATCCATAATTCCAAATGTGTTCTATGTTGAAATAACAAATTGGTCAGTTGGCATCGTGTTCACTCAATGATGCTACTACGTGCAATAACATTAAATTTATGTTGCCTTGACGATAAACTTTGGATGACCATCTTGACTCTTGATCCATTATTCAGTATGTGTTTTATGTTGAAATAAAAATTTAGGCAGTTCACGTGATTGTGTTCACTTACTTGCAATAACATTAAATCAAGTTGCCTTGATGATAAACTTTAGATTACTCTCCTGACTCTTGACTTCACTTCATTCAAACATCTGTCTTTAAGATGAACTGGTATCAACGAGATACTGTTTCTTTCTCAGGCAGTTGACATAAAACTCCTTGGATGTCTCAACAGAGATGATCTGAAGAAAATTTGTGGGGACAACTTCCCAGAATGGATAGCTTTCCCAGTTTACGAACAGGTTAGCATTTTTAATATATCGTAATTTCTTAGTTGATATTTTTCAGTCTAGGAACTTGCACAAGCTCTTAAGTCACCGACTCACCGTGATTTTTAACATTCATTTGCTTAGATGGTTTCATCCGTTATGCAAAGTGTGGTCGGTTGACACTCAAGAATTTGTTTCATCTCGTTCGAACTTATGAGTTTTTTCCTAAGCCCAATTAAAATTTATAACTATGAACCTCTTGTAGTTTTGAAGCCTACTCTCTCAAGTCGTTACTCCCATATATGTGATGATTCAATAGATTGATCCAATAATATGAGTTTTTACACATCAAGTTCAAGCGTTAAATATTTTCAGGTTATATTGTGCTTACACATTTTCTCTTCCGAAGCATACTTGAATGAGGCTGTGGGGTTAATTTTATTACTGAGAAGGACTCATAATCCTCAAAAACTGCTAGGGCTTGGCTAGGCTGCTACTCAAGAACTAAACAAAGCAGCATGACGTCATGAAGTTGTCTGTCTTTATCAAAGTAATTAAAGAAATGTTTGTGCTAAGAAGCCATTGGACTAAAGCTAATCACTAAAGAGCTTGTTTCCTTATTTTTTCTTTCTTTTCACAATATAGTATAATTCTTGGCTGCTGAATGTGTCTCATCTTCATTGCTTTATTTTTCAGGTGAAATGGCTGAACAAACAATTAACCAAACTCTGGCCATATATTGAAGAAGTAACCTCTCTACCTTGAATAATCATTATACATCTATATATATGTGTGTGTGTGTATTTCCATAGATTTTGTGCTATATGTATGTATATCTCCGTAGATTTTGTTGCTACTTGCACTTCTGGTTCTGCTCTTCTTTGCTTGAATGAGATCTAACCAGGTGGTCCGGCATGTGCACTTGTATTCTCATTAACTTCTCCATTTAGTTCAGTAACAATATACAACCTTATCTGCTAGGCAGTGGGATAAAAATGAACCCAAAAGAAGTTATAAAGCAGTGAAAGTGTGAAACCCAATACAAAAGTATAAAGTTATGAACCCTTAGGAACCAGGATGAATGTCCAATCAACCGGTAAAATAAGATATAACTTAATCTTTTTAATTAAGAACAATAAGAATAGTTCTTAAATAGAGATAAACTGATAAAGACAACTTTAGTATTCTGTATTCGTGTTGGTTTCAGTTATAGCCCTTTAATATATACAAACCCTCCCGCCTTTCAGCTAAATCAAGTAGTTGTAGGCATTAATCGACCAAAAGGTTTATAAAATGATATAATTTGATGAAAAACATAAAGAGGCGAATCCTGATGAAATTGATATCATATCAAAGTATATATTTTTATGTTCTGGCTTGTTTCATGTTGGTCGGTTGACCTTCTTTTATTATCTTTTTTTTTTAAAGTATATTTTCCAGGGTAACCCTTCGCCCCCCCCTCCCCCCCAAAAAAAAGGAAATAAAGGAAAAAGAGAGTATATAGTTTCAATTATCAATACATGAGTGATCTCTCATTTGTAATTCTCTGATTATGTATTTACAGTATTCATTGGTTTTATTTAATGGTTCAAGGGTGTGATCAGGATTATCACCATATCTCTAATTGAAGTGGTTATTTCACATTTGGTTTTGATTTAGTTTGTGTATTAAGATGCTATTGCTATACAGAATAATATGAACTTGCTATCTCAAGATTGGATTTTTTTTTTTTGAGTTGAGAATGTTGTGTTTAAAGTTTCATAGGGTATTTTGCATCTTTTTCCAAGTGCATGTGGTATAGATGAGTTAAACATCATGGGCAAATACACCCACTTACATTCTGTATGTATTGGATTCTTAGGTTTCCTGCATTCCTGGCTAAGTCTGATTTCCTTAATTGCTACATTTGTAGGCAGCTTGTATGATAATTAAGGAATCCGTTGAGCCGCTGTTGGAGGAGTATCGTCCAACCGGGATTACATCGTTGAAGTTCAATAAACTAACTCTTGGAACTGTCGCGCCAAAAATTGAAGGTATCATCTACATACATGGAGTCAACTATTCACTGCATGCACATTATTCTCTATTCTTCATGATTTAATTAATTTGTTAATTCAACTTGTGCTAGTGACTTTGAAAGTTCACCTACAGTCAAAAGGAGTCAAAATAATGATACAAAACTACTATATAAGGATTTTATAATCTCTCATATATAACATTTCAAAAAGTTGCACCAAGTTGGTCATTTATGAAATAAAACATGAGGCATTTTTATAGCGGTTACAACTTACAAGTCATCATCAACCCCAAGGGTGGCTGAGTGATAGACTGCCCGAGTTAAGATACACTCCGATGGAGGCGTTTTGGGTTCGAAATTATCTCGGTTTCAACTCTGATGTCGCACATGCCTTTCAATGGGATGATTTAAAACAATACATGTGGTTTGCACGGGATTATTTGGGAGAGGGTTTGTATGCTAGGTCAACTTAGTAGTTGGGATTCGGCAAAATATGAAGTGGAACACGTTAGAAATTAAAATTGAGATATGGGGCATGACAGGATCTCAGTTCTTTTAAACGTCCGTCTTATCATTGAGCTTGTTCCTTTCAGTTACTTTATTATACTCTATGTTATTGACATTGGCCATTTCTTTTTTTCCTTGTTAACTTTCTCGAGACATCATTAGCCATTCTCTGATTGCAAGTTGCCATCTCGGTTTACATGCTTTTAAGTTTTTTCTATCTATAAGGTCCTTTGTCAGTTTATTCTTAAAATGTGTTTAGGTTATCGCCTTAGAGATTTGATTGCCAAGGATTTGAGCTTTATTGATCCTACTCTACCCAACACCCCCACCTTAAGCGGATTGTAAACTATGTGCCATGCAAATCGACACCCCTTATAAAAGTTTTAGCAAGGAGAAAGTTCAATCCACATTCTGAAAAATTGAGTATGTGCTGAGTCACCAATGGAATGTATGGTATGCCTGGAAAAGTAATATATATGTACTCGATCTTTTTCAATTTGAAGGTGGGTTAGGGATTTGAACACATATGTCATAAAATTTTTGACTTGTACAATTTTTACTTTTCAAGTTCATAAAATTACGTATGATGTCCAGGTATGCGTGTTCAGAGCCTTAAGAAAGGTCAAATAACAATGGACATAGATTTGCGTTGGGGTGGTGATCCGAGTATCATTTTAGGAGTTGAAGCTGCACTTGTTGCTTCTTTACCTGTTCAGGTGGATATGTGTATGATTATTAATTACCTTCTGTTGTATTGTTTACAAATGCTAAAAGAAGATCAGCTTGATGTTTGTTTTTGTACTGCTTACAGCTGAAAGATTTGCAAGTTTTTACCGTTATTCGCGTTATTTTCCAACTCTGCGAGGAGATTCCTTGCATCTCTGCTGTTGTTGTTGCTTTACTTTCTGAGGTACAATGTAGGAATCCATCAGCTTGCTTATTTTTTATTCATTGGAATAAACATCAACTCTATCATTGTTATTTTGGACGGGTGATTATGATGTTTCAAAGAAAACAGCATGTAGTTTTGACAAATTTTGCTAATGTACATCAATTGTCTACAGTGTAAAACTTGATTCTTATTTTCTTTTCCTGCTCTAATAATTCCTTTAATTTATCAGCCAGAGCCAAGAATTGATTATACATTGAAGGCTGTTGGTGGAAGTTTAACAGCAATTCCTGGACTTTCGGATATGATTGATGTAAGTTTGTTATGATGTGATTGGAGTTGGTCGATAACAAATTTCATCTGAATTGCCTTTGAATCATACATGCTAACCTACTTGTTGGTTTGTGTAGGATACTGTAAATACGATAGTTAAAGATATGCTTCAATGGCCCCACAGGATTGTTGTTCAGGTTGGTGGTGTACCTGTGGATACTAGGTAAGAATGGTTCTCGATTTAAAGTATACATTAACATGAGCCATCTTGTCTCTTTTATCATACATATGTGAATTCCATTACTCTGTATTTATGGAAGATGCAAATTGTTATTTACTGTTTCTATATCATGCAGTGACCTGGAGCTTAAGCCACAAGGACAGCTAACATTAACGATTGTGAAGGCAAATAATTTGAAAAATATGGAAATGATTGGAAAGTCTGATCCATATGTGGTTGCATACGTTCGGCCACTTGAAAAGTTCAAAACAAAGGTGGTTGATAACAACCTGAATCCTGTTTGGAATCATGTAATTCAATTAATTGCAGAAGACAAGGAGACCCAGTATGCTGTACTTGAGGTTAAAACTTTCCTTCGTCTGCTTTCTTTAGTTACTGGTTTCTTGATTATAGATAGTTTCTTTGGTTTTCTCGAAGCACTTGTTTATATCCTTGTAGCCAGAGTACTTCCACAAATACCCATCTTGTTTGTTTGAGACATAACACATGAGCACCATATGAACCTTTAGACGACTGCAAAATGATGACTTCACCAGTTCATTCAACTTTATCAGTCAATGAACTCTGAGGGTGATATCTTATGGGGACTGATTAGGGGAAATGGGTCGCAGATATTGATATAAAAATTCATTAAATATCTGGTATTCTCATGTAAATACTCATTAATCCACAAACCTAAGGAGTTACCACTCTTTGCAACATGCATTCATTTCCCAAGTTGCAACACAGATGGGTTGTGCATCAAAAAGCTCGTGTCCTTAATCTCACAAGAATTCTGGTGAAAATATACTTTCAACAATCCAATGCAGTGTGCCAGCCATAGTGTTGATGCATCGGTAAGATCTATGGTGCCCAATGCTGTAGAAATCGCTAGGCGGGAGTCGACCGGCCGACTGGGGACTAGGGAGTAGTCGGCCTAGGCGGGGAGTAGTCGGATTGAGATATTTTTATATGTAAATTTTAGAATTATACATACATCATATATATAAATACTCAAATATAAATATAATTAATCATAACATCCAAAAATATGTTTTATAAGACAACAGAATTGTTAAAATCTTCAAATACACATACTTCAAAGTTCAAATATAGAATTCTAGTTTATTAATATTATAATTAGAATATTAGATTGATGTTCCTTGATCTTCTTGACCATATTGTTCAATGATTTCAAAGTACAAACCCTAATCTGCATCTTTTTGTCTTTTATTTTCTGTTTTTTTATTAAAAAAGTTGACTTTGACCCGCCTAGGCCGATTCCGACTAAATCACCCCGATCACAAGCAAATTGCATCGGAAATCCTCCGATCAGCGCCTAGGCCGATTTTTACAACACTGATGGTGCCACGCCTAAAGATAGAATGCGTCTTAGTGTTGATGTTTCAATAAATGGGGTCTCATAGCTGAACCTCCTCATTAAGGTTTTTCAGTCTGACAGTGCTGAATTGGATTCTGTTGATAATAAAAACTGAATTTTCATACATCAGTGCGCTAAAAGTAAGGTGGAAAGAGGGTATAGTTCTCTCTGCTCGATTTCCATTCTTTTAATCCTTGTTGAAGGTATTTTCATTTTTTTCAATCTAGTAAATGGGTGTGCAGCGACTCCCACATTTTTAGAACTTGTGTATGTGTGAGAGAGTTATGGTTCTATTGGTTATGTTATATTGATACAGTGTGTATATCAAACAGGTTTTGGATCAAGATATTGGGCAAGACAAGCGATTAGGCATAGCAAAATTAGCTCTGAATGACCTTGAACCAGAAATTGAAAAAGAAATCGAACTGAAACTGCAACCTTCACTTGATATGCTCAAGATAAAAGATAAGAAGGACAGAGGAACTCTTACAATCAAGGTATGTTCGTCGATACTCTGTCGAAAATTACATTCTACAATTTTCTTACTAGGATGTTCCCTAACGAACACAACCCGTTCTTTGCAAGAGTTTTTCTATCCAGAATCAGCAATTCACTCTTTAGTCGGCACACAATATTGGTAGCACTTAATATGGTCATTAATACTCGCACAATCCAAAATATGGAGTTTCTTACGAGGATGTTCCCTTACTAATCATCTCATGAAACTGTGCATATTTTGAATTGTGTGAGCATATTAATATTATCTCATTCCCACTTCAGGAACTCCATAAATCCCTTAAATAGTGTTGCATCGTTTTTGGGAGTTCTGTGTCCTCGATCTTTCTCTTCCTTCATCCTTCGTGAATAACATGCTTTTTGATATAGAAAGGAAAATTCCTTAATTGTATATCTAAAAAATATATTGATGATCTTTTAGATCAGTCAGTTACCCACTCGTAGGTAAGTTAATGAAACTGGAAAACACTTCACACTTGCTTTGACACATTGTATAAGGGAGTGTTTTAAGTAAATTGACTAACACTCAAAATCCATAATTTTCACTAATCTTAAATCGTAAACGATGATGTGTACATAGGTGAAGTATCATCAGTTTACCAAAGAAGAGCAAGATGCTGCTATAGAGCAAGAGAAGAAGATACTGGAAGAGAAAAAGAGACTGAAAGCGGAAGGTATCATAGGAAGCACCATGGATGCCATAGATGGAGCAGCAGGATTGGTGGGTACTGGTGTTGGGCTAGTGGGCACTGGTATAGGCACAGGAGTTGGGCTGGTGGGAAGTGGAGTGACTGCTGGAGTAGGGGCTGGAGTTGGGCTTGTTGGAAGTGGGCTGGGAGCCGTTGGTAGCGGCCTCAGTAAGGCTGGAAAGTTCATGGGGCGAACCATCACCGGAACCAGTGGATCTAAACGAAGCGGCACATCAACACCGGTGAACTCAATTGAAGAAAACGGTGGGGCGAAACCACGCTAGCTGGTGCCGGTTACATTTGTTGTTTACTAAATGTGAATGGGAACTAAATTGTCTCCGCGTTTTGTTGGTTTTGTTTGTCTAGAATTTTTATAACTAGATTGACTGTAAATCATTGATGCTTCTTCGCCTCGGTGTACTATTTTGTTCATGTGGATATTAAGGGATGATGCTTTCATACCTGTTCAGTTGGTTAATGTGGCTACTTTACCCATAGTCCATGGACGTAAATAGTTGTAAATCCGAACCCACAATTATATATTTCGATAAGAAACTTTTAGGGCGCGTTTGGTACTGGAAAATGAAAATAATTGATTTGAATTGATTTTCAAGCTTATTGTTTCATAGGATGTCAAAATCAATTATCAAGTGAACGATGGAAAATTGATTTTTTAGTGTAAATATCAATTTTTTAGTTTTCTCTTTCAGCATGGAGAAAATAAAAACAGGGAAAGAGATCTGAGATTGTATTTGTTTTTTCATCCTTCTACGTGTTAAATCTTAATTGATATGTTATAGTTCTTTGTCAACAAAGCTTGAAAACCAAGATAATTCAATTATCTTTATTTTTTTTTTCGTAACAAACGCAACCTAAGATGAAAATCAAGAGGTACCTGTAGTATTTGTGTGAAGAGATGGGGACGAGGAATAAGAAAAGAGGCAGAGAGATTTGTTCCAATTGTTTGATGTGTGGTTCTTCCTCTCACAAATCGATCGTGTTGAAGAATGAAGCAGCTGAGATTAAATCTTAGGAAGGGAATTCCTGCAAATAAAATTTATTTCAAGGGTTGATTTTCTTTTAGTTACGATTTTTAAGCCAAGTCACATCTCAACTTGAATACAAAGTCAACAGACGTGTGGTTGCGAGACTATCCAAAGCGGTTTCCGGGTTGAAACTTGAAAACACCCATTATATTCGGGAACTCAAAATTATAATAAAAGAAAAGGAGTTTTTACTTTGGTCAACAGTGGCTGTTTTGATTTGGCTATTTTAACAATCAATCAATTAAAATTTAATAAATTTTAATTTACTATTACTCTTATTATATTCTATATGTTATGTATATTTATTTTCATGACAACTCATATAATACATGAATATTAACCTAGCAAAGATGTCACGTGAGAAAAATCTTGTGATGATCGAGAAGGATTATTAAAATGTCATGTGTCATTATATAATAAATAATGAATTAAAATCAAACCAAACCTCTTCAATCTCTTTCTTTCACCACGTTTGTCCATCTCTCAACATAATCTACCTCCACACATCCTCTCATTGTTCAAGAAAGACAAATGAATAAACCATCATCCACCAACGAAAAAAGACTGTTTTGATTACCTCTATCATTTTTTCTGATTACGACCACTGTTGACCCACCCTTGTTTCATGCTGCAACCACAACTCATGCCACAAATGGTTCGATTAGGGTTTGTGGTAGGAGTGTTCAAACTAAACTGAAAAAAATCAAGAAACTGAGTTGTACAGCTTGATCTAAAACCAATATATCATGAGGTAGTTTAAGTTTTCATTTTTAGAAAACCGTGGGTAACCGAAATGAACCAATTATATATATATATAGGTTCAAGATCTATGGAAAACCATCTTTGACTGGAAAACCATGTTAAATGCACATGTTCATTACGGTAAAATGTTAAATTTAATGCACAACTACAATATACATATGTTCAAATGTGCATTATTATTGACTAGTTCACATAATTTACATGTTCAATAGGATCAAATGTTTCATTTCATGCAAAATAACAATATGCACATGTTCAAATGTGCAATATGCATGAACATATGTATATTACGCATTTTTGCATGAAATTAAATATTTTGTCTTAACGAACATGTAGATGATATGAATTAGTTAATCATAATGCAATTTTGAACATATGTATATTATAATTTTACATGAAATTTAACATTTTATCATAATGAACATGTGCATTTGATATGGTTTTCCAGTCTAATATAGTTTTCCATGGATCTTGACCATATATATATATATATATATATATATATATATATATATATATATATATATATATATATATATATATATATAGGGTCAGGTTCTATGGGGCACCTGTATGCATTGTGTACTTTGGGAACCTGTATGCACCGTTAGATATTGAATTTTAATGGTTCAGATTGTAGTGGCAAAAGGGTAATTAACTTGAAAATGGGTGCACGGGTGCATAACTTCTCGTGCGCGGAAGGGCAAAATCGGAAGATGCTTGAATTCAGAAAATATTCTATCCGAATCTTAACAAACATTATGCATCTTCATCGAATTTATTGGATTCGTCTTCAAACACGATGCATCTTCATCCAATTCAATTTCAAACATGATGCATTTCGACCATATTCATCCTTGTCTTTGTTCCATCATTATGCATCACCAAAATCGTGATGCATTTCGACATTTAAACGTGTTAATTTCGTTGTGCATCTCTGAAATTTAAACGTGTTCATCAACGTCTTCAATGTGTACATCATTGTCGTGAAAACTGGTTGAGAGAAAGAGAGATGGAGAGAGGCTAGCCATGAAAGAGAAAGGGAAAGAGAGAGAAAATGGGATGAATTTATGGAAAGGTGGTTGATCATTTTATTTAGTTTCCTAAATAAATGATAAATATTAAATTAAATCTTACAATTTAACAATATATTATTAAGCATTCCCAAAATGCCCTTAATGCACCCTTTGTAAACAAGCAATGCATTTTTGGTTCCCATTTGGTTCCCGATGCATATGGTGCCCCATAGAACCTCAATCTATATATATATATATATATATATATATATATATATATATATATATATATATATATATATATATATATATATATATATATATATATATATATATATATATATATATATATATATATATATAGGGGTGAGTTCAATGGAAAACCACTATACACCTGAAAACTATGGAAACCTACGCCTACCGTCCGATTTGGTGCATTTCATGAAAAACACGGTGGCATGATCGTAAATAAGGTGATGCATCACGCGGGATTTTGATGCATCACGCGGGAAATTTGATGCATCACGTGGGATTTTGATGCATCACGCGAGGAATTTGATGCATTTATGGTGGTGCAGTGCGGTTTTCACAAATTTTTCGGTGCATGGTGGTTTTCCATTGAACCTCCCTCTATATATATATATATATATATATATATATATATATATATATATATATATATATATATATATATATATATATATATATATATATATATATATATATATATATATATATATATATATATATATATAGATTTAGGTTCAAGTGAGTACCACCTCTAATGCAGCGCACCAGAAGGTACCACCCTTAAAAGTAATTTTTTTTGAAAATTTTTTTCATGAACATTTTCTAATTAACATTACACAGATCATATGTGAATTTCACGCAAATCCGAGCACTCTAAGTGCATGAAAACACGCACCACATAAATGCACGTTCACATACATTCAAAATTATGTAAGTGTGTGTTCACATCATTTTTTAGGAGCTAGGAGATGTGAATGTATGTGAAATTTATATATGTTCTTCATAATGTTAATTAAAACATGTTTATGAAAAAAAAATTTAAAAAAAGTTTTTTTAAAGCTGGTACCTTCTGGTGCGCTGCATAAGGGTGATACTCTCTCGAACCATATTCTATATATATATATATATATATATATATATATATATATATATATATATATATATATATATATATATATATATATATATATATATATATATATATATACATATATATATATAGAATATGGTTCGTGTGAGTACCTAAAAAATGCAGAGTACCGTGAGTACCTGTGAACACACGGGTTTTAGGTGTGAACATGCTCCGAAAAAAAGTTTTTTTTTTTAATTTTTTTTCATATTAATTTAGATACAAATAATATAAGCCTATTCGTAAAAGAATTACACACATTCACACTTTCTAGTCTCTTAAAAGTCATGTGAACGTGAAAAAATTCATGTGAACATGCTTAGCTGTGAACATACATTCACAACAGTGCAGTTCATGTGAACTTGCACGTTTCACATAGTTATAGTGTGTGTTTGGGTGTGATTTTTTGCAAGTAGTCTTATATTATTAAATTAAACATGATTATGAAAAAAAATTTCAAAAAAATGGTTTTAAGCGAGGTACCTCTGGTACTCCGCAAACCTAGTGGTACTCATTTGAACCCAATTCTATATATATATATATATATACATATATATATATATATATATATACACATATATATATATATATATAGAATATGGTTCGAGAGAGTACCATCAAAATGCAGCGCACCAGAAGGTACCACCTTTAAAAAAACTTTTTTAAAATTTTTTTTTCATAAACATGTTTTAATTAACATTATGAAGATCGTATGTAAATTTCACATACATTCACATCTTCTAGCTCCTAAAAAATGATGTGAACACACACTTACATAATTTTGAAGACATGTGAACATGCATTTATGTGATGTGTGTTTTCATGCACTTTGAGTGTTCGGATTTGCGTGAAATTCACATATGATCTGTGTAATGTTAATTAGAACATGTTCATGAAAAAAAATTTCAAAAAAATTAATTTTAAGGGTGGTACCTTCTGGTGCGCTGCATTAGAGGTGATACTCACTTGAACCTAAATCTATATATTATATAAAAGTTAGTATCTTCCATTTCTAATTTCATTTAGTTGTTTCTAAAAAATTAAATACTAGATTTTCAAATAAATTTTTATTCTTATTGTTTTGTTAAATACGTTTAATCTAACTTTTTGATATATATAACCAAATAATTTATGATAATTATGTATTTAAAAAAATAGCTTTTAAAGAGCATATTTTTAAAATTTTTATTTGTTTTTTTTAACTATTATGGGTAATCGTGGACTGAACCGCGTGTAATTGTCTTTTAACGGGTAACTGAAACCCAAAAGATGATTCATATTTTTACTACTAACCGAATCGAACCAACATGTGCACATCTCTAGTTTGTGGGTTGAGGAAATTTGACAGATTCACCAACAAGAGACTAACATCAAGAACTCGTTGGATTAAGACTCAAGGGATGAGGATATTCGACACCAATTCACCAAAAGAAACCACCACCATGAACCACCAATGAAAACTGCCACATGAACCACCAACATATTCAAAGGCCTAGAATCACTACCCAAGAACGAGTCAACGAAAGCGTTGTCATCATCAGAGAAGAAGCAACCGATTTGAACATGTTTCGTGTTGTTTTTAAAGTTTTTTTTCAGTTACTTTGTGCGATTTTGAAGTTAAAACATAATTTTCGGTTTTGTTTTAGATTATTGATTTTGTTTCAGATATCTATAATGAGGAGGATTGATTTTTGTATGGGTTATGCATAATAAAACTTTAATGTTGACGAATCATCGTAAACACATAATAAAATCAAGTAACAATTAGAAGTTGATGAATGTTTATGTATGATACAGTTATAGCCAATTATGTGAAAGTGTATCAAACGTTTTTTTATATATACAGAATCATTTGTTCATTGTTTTACTGATTTAAACATTTAAATCAATGTTATAGGCAATGTCATATTAAATATTATATCAAACCTTGTATTTAAATCACTAGCTTAAATATTATATCGATTCTTACATCTTAATTATAGAATCAATGTTTTATAAAACAAATGTAAAACAACATCAATTATTTTTATCCAAAGTTTTGTACCGGTCTTATAAAAAGAATATTGTATCAAACAAAAACGTTGAATCAATAATGAAAATTTGAAACAATAAAAAAATAATAACGTAATAAAAATTGTGAATCATGTGTTTAAATTGAATGATCGATATCAATAATTGTTGACAAAGCATCTAAAATAATGAATTATATAAATTATATTAGTAGTTAAGATTAAATTGAATATATAGTTTTCATGATTTGGAGAGAGATTTTTTTTAGATGGCTAATTTGTTCCTAACCTTGATTAAAAATGACTGATACGTGACACGATGTAGCTCCTTTTTACCCTTCTCATCGTAAGATTTTTCTTACGTGCTAGATCCCATAAAGATGGAATTATATATATATAATTTTGTTCTTTAAAGCATGCAATCATTAATTGTTTATTGCTTCAAATGCAACGGATTAATTGTTTGATCATTGTGTGTTGCATGTATAATCAAAATGCAACATGTTCACTACACATTTGATAATATTTTTTCGTTTAAATTAAATTATAAACAGTGAACATGTTTCATTTTGATTATATAACACACAATGATCAAACAATTAATCCGTTGCATTTGAACCAATAAACAATTAATGATTGCATGCTTTAAAGAACAAAATTATATATATATAACTCCGGCCATCTTTATGGGATCTAGAGATCCAGTTATGATTCATTACTGTATTACAACTAAACCGGATCGTGTCCACTCTTATAATTGATTGATATGTATATATATTAAAGGAATTCATGTGATTCCTGAAGCCGTAAACCGCCGGCAAATGAATACGGCACCCGCTATCCTGGTTCTCGGTCCACCGCTCGTTTTCAAAGCCTACGAAAGCGAATTTTCAGAGAAATTCAACTTCCTGAAACCATGGAAAAACCCTAATATTCCTCTCCACCAATTCATTTCCAGTCATTCAGCTACCGTGAAAGCGATTTTATGTTCTCCTGCCAGTCCCATCACTGTCGATATCATCCAAGGCCTGCCGGAGCTCCGATTGGTGCAGGTAAGTTCCACCGGCGTCGACCATATTGACCTCCGAGCATGCAAACGCCGTGGAATTATTGTGGCCTGCTCTGGATCGATTTTCTCGGAGGATGTGGCGGACATGGCGGTTGGTTTGTTGATTGATGTGGTGACAAGAATCAGCGCTGGTAATCGATTTGTAAACTCAAGGCTTTGGCCTTTGGAAGGAGGAGGAGACTCTCCTCTTGCTCGTAAGGTTCGTTCACCTTCAACTATTAATTAATTTTTAACTTTTATCTGTAATTTTCATTAATTTATAGTGTCGATACATATATATGGACGATTCTAAACTAGTTTTACTAAATCTTCGTAAATACTTTATTAATCCACGTATTATATTGTTGATATTTTTAATAATTTATTTATATAAAATTAAATTTAAACATAATTTTTTTAAAAATAATATCAAAATACTATTGTTATTTGTCATAGCTATTACTTAACTTTTTGATTGTATATAAAATTTAGCTATTTTTTCAATCATTATATATTAATCAATATTTGATATTTTAATTTTACATACAACATAATGTTCATATAAGGAAAATTTACCAAGAAAGTTAATATATAATACAAAATTTGACAATAAAGGTATTATAGATTTTTTTGGCCAAGAAAAAGTAATGTAAAATTGTATTTTGGCCGAGAAAAGACATAAATTCAAAATTTAGGTGAAAAAAGATAGTCAACAATTATTATTTTACCAATAAATGAGTATAAAATTAAAAAGCTACCTTCTTAATTGATCATCAATACTCTTTTTTTGTCAAATTTGAATTTTATGTTATCTTTGTTGGCCTAAAAAATTTCACATTACCTTAAATGTCGATTTTCGTATTTTATGTTATCTTTTTTGAATTAGATACATACACAATATTGATAAGATTGGATGCAACTTAAATTTAATTTAGATTTTATTAATGTTAAAATATATTTTTCTAACTAGATATATCAATAATATTTAGATTTATTCAAATTAAAGTAGGATTAAGACGATAATAAAATTATAGAAAAAAAAAATCAAAATAGGTGTGTTAGGAGAGCGTCATGTGATAGTTTATAATAAAAGAAATATCATAAAGTAAACAAATTCTGGACATATTTTATTTGTAATATCAATAATTTTCATGTGTTTGGATACATAATATCATATATTAGGTATTTTTAATAAAAAAAAAAGTTATTTGGAAAATTAGTTTAGTTTTTCAAAAAATCGAATTCGTTGGTGGTTATAGGATGCTAAAAAAAAATTGTTGACGATATATAGTTAGGTGGCAAGCGAGTTGGGATTGCTGGACTTGGAAATATCGGCCTTCATATCGCCACAAGACTTAACGCCATGGGTTGCATCATTTCCTACACTTCAAGAACCATCAAACCACATGTCACCTTCCCTTTCTATCCCGATATTCACCAACTCGTTGCCATTTGCGACGCCTTGATCATTTCTTGTTCGTTAACGGATCAAACCCATCACATGATTGATCGACAAGTGATGTTGGGTTTAGGAAAGGAAGGAGTTATCGTGAACATTGCCCGAGGAGCAATAATCAACGAGAAAGAACTAGTCGAGTGTTTGGTCAAAGGAGAGATTGGTGGCGCTGGCTTAGATGTTTTTGAACACGAGCCAAACATCCCAAAAGAGCTTTTTGCATTGGATAACGTTGTGTTGACGCCTCATCATGGCGCTGTGACGGAGGAGGCGTGTAGGAAGGTTTACGAGCATGTATGTAAGAATTTGGAAGCGTTCTTGTCAAACAAACCCTTAGAGTTTGAGGTCGTTTAAAGATATATACTTGAACGAAGTGGTTTGATTACTCTATTCGTACTAATTTTTTAGTTTATTTTTTTTTTATCCTAAGGTGCATTATAATTTCATGAACTAATTTTAAATGTATTTTGTTTTATATGGAAAAGTTTAATAACTAAATTAGATGTCCATGACACAATAATAGAAAGAAAACACTAGAGTTGTAAATAGATATTAAAAGTTAATTATTTATTACAAAGACGTCACATTAAAAGCTTTCAAAACCTAACTTAATGGCTCTCGACTCAACTCGTTTACATCCTTAGGCAAAGTTACTTTGATAACAGGGTTATAGTTTGTAAATGAATATAATAATAATATTAATATTTAATAAAGCTAAAAGGTTGTTTTTCATATTTTAATGAAATCATAAAAAGATTCGTTTAAAGGTTAAATCAAATGTTAATGATTTCATTGATGAACAATAAACAAACATGACCTAAATTAATTTTTTATGACCTTTTCAAGTGTTTTTACATTTGGATTAAACATTGAAGATATGTGATATATATGATCACTCCTGGACAACAAACTTTAAATGTAAAACACTAGAGCGTCCGTACAAATTTTTACCATAAGATAAACTATCAAACATCATGATTATATCATTAGTTCACCATCCTAAAGTATTGATACTAGAATTATTACATTACTCATGATCTCCAAGTCGACTGGGTGATCCTACTTATTCTCAGGGGTTTATGTCATGATCATATATATGCACAAATTTAATAATAACAGTCAGTAAAAATACTGATGAAAATACAAGTTTGAAACATCTTTAATAAATAATGTCGTGAAGATTAACGACGACACAACACTATTAATCAATATGATTATCAGGAGCGTCCAGCAGCACATGATAGTCATATACACAATGTTTTGATACTCCTTTTGTACTCCATAATAATCAACGTACTATTGATAACTGGAACAAGAATTTATAAAACATTTTTATTTAAAATAGTAATTCATATATGATGATGGTAAAAGAAGCATCCTAAATTGGAGCATCTTTAATATTAGATATAACAAAAAAAAAAAATCATGTATAAAATATTAGCGCATCTCATAAAAGTCTTGTAAACCGGCCTAGCTAGCTACCTCAAAAATCTATAACAATGCTATATTGTACTACAATGTATGGTTGGGTGCCACTACAAGTTACAATCACAATGAAATGCTCCCTAAAGGCTAAGAGTTCAAGTCTTATAGTGGAGAAAAACCATAGATATAAGAGTAAGATTTAGAAGGGGTGTGTGATGCTGTTAGAAAAAATATATCAAAACTAAAACTAGCAAGGAAAATTCAGATTGAGACTGTCGTGGGAACGACCACCAGCCCACTCATGCATGCCTACGACTATATATGGGACGTGGTCATGATCTTTCTATTGACAACCTATTAACCTAACTATCCATGACTCCTACTACTTGACCACAATTTTCTTCCCATTGTCGTGACTGTGACTTAGGAGTCGAGGTTACGACGATCAGTTGACATCCTTAACCACCAGCATATGCTGGTTCTACCAACTCGATCAAGGTTTTAACCTCAAACTTGATTAATTTCAACTATCTTAACACATATTCATCGATCCTCAATTCAATTCTATGTGGGTTAACTAGAAATTTCTTGTGTATGAAAGCATGCCTTTTCAAGATTATGGAAGAAGAAGATGATGATGATATGGGTTTACTCCTTAGTTCCTTCTACAGATTTGGGGTTTTTTTTTTTTTTTTTACTGAAATCACACAACACAGAGGTGAGTTCGATCTCTAGATGACGGTGTACAGGTTTATACCCTGTGCCTACTTGATTAATTAAGTAACCAACTTATTTATACATGCATACTAAAACCGTTATACTCAAATTTGTCAATGATATTCTAAAACATAGTAATTTAATCTTTAATTAAGTCTAACGTACTATATATTTTCCTTTAATAAATAAATATATAACAGTTGATCAACAGGTACGTACGTAAAATGAAAATATATGACGATATAGTAATGGATCAATCCAATCGAAAGAAAAGACTAGATATAATAAATTGACATTAAAATAAAACAATATGTTTATATATTACTAATAAGAATATGGTTCGTGTGTGCAGAGTACCGTGAGTACCTGTGAACACACGGGTTTCGGATGTGAATTTGCTTCGAAAAAAAGTTTTTTTTTTAAAAATTTTTTTTTCATATTCATTTGGATACAAATAAAATAAGGCTATTCGTAAAAAATTATATACATTCACACTTTCTAGCATCTTAAAAGTCATGTAAACGTGAAAAAATTCATGTGAACATGCTTAGTTGTGAACACACGTTCACAACAGTACATTTCATGTGAACACATACGTTTCACATAAATCTAGTGTGTGTTTATGTGTGATTTTTTACAAGTAGTCTTGTATTATTAATTTAAACATGATTATGAAAAAAATGGTTTTAAGCAAGGTACCTCCGGTACTCCGTAAAACTAGTGGTACTCATTTGAACCCAAATCTTACTGATAAAATGTGATCCAAACCCATATATGATATATATATAAACGGATATGTCTTTGTCAACATTTGATTAATAATTAATGTTGTACGACGTGGAATAACAGTAACATTTTTAACCTAATATAGATAAAACTTGTTTTCAAAAGAATTAATATACAAAAAGGTCTTGTTTTTATTGTTGTTTGTAGGAAAAAGATTGTTTGAAAACGAAAGGTAATCAATCCTTATCAAGTTTCTTAAACAAAACCCGACTCATTTTTTGTCATTTTAAATCTTAAAATGATCGAAATAGATGGCGTCGGTCTAATTCTATTATGATTGATTGGCAGCAAAATTAATTAATGAATTCATGATTGTCAAATGTTAGGTTTGCTTTGTTCTTTTCTGTAATTAAATCAGTAATTAATTAATTTGTTTTTCAGTTAGGATTTCGTGATGGGATTGTACGTTAATTGGAATCAAATGATATCAATTAGAAGAATTAGTTTACATTCATTCTATGTTCGGTAATTATCGGTTAAAAAGTAGACGTCTAAACATGCATCAACAATCGGTAGTGATTCGAAAATAACACATTTTTATATTTATTTTTCAATAAAAAAAAATCCAAACTAGCTTGTTTCAAAAGAGATTTTTTTTAAAGAAATTATAAAAGAATACAAAATTGTGGGCATCTAATCTCATTTTCAAACTAACACAAAAATCCAATTATTGTGTATTTTTTTTTTCCTTCATAATTTTGTTTGGTGTTTTGGTGCATCGCATTGTCTCTTTTGTTAAATTATAACGTGTCCCAATGCTTTGGTTTCATTCTTTTTTTCGGTTGTTTTCGTTAACAAAAAAACAAAAAAGACAATGGTTGTGACAAAAAATTTATGAATGGAAAAAAGAATGGTTAATTATCCTGTACTTGTTAATAAAATAAGGTACGAAAATAAAACTTCGTATCGATTGATCTTTTAAATTTAATAGATTTACTAAAAAAAATTAAACAACTTATAAATGTTTTCGCAACATGCAATAATCCTCAACTTTTGCCTTAATTAACCTCATCATGTATTATTTTAAATTTGGGATAATGACACCACATAACTATGTACTTTTGAATTTGTGCACATTTATGTAATGTACTTTTATTTGTGCACATTTATGTAATATATTTTTAAAAATGTTTCAATATTAGGTAATTTGATGACCTGATAACCGGTACAACAAGTTACCATGCGTGGTCAAACTTTCTTTTGTGCACATTTATGTAGTGTATTTTTTTTCTTTTAATTTGTACACATTTGGTAGTTAAATTTTTAAAAGTGTTTCAATTAGATAGTTTGGTATGAGGTCACTCAATTAAAAAATTGAAACACTTTTAAAAGTACAATACATAAATATGCAAAAAAAAAAAAAAAATACATATGTACAAACTTAAAAGTACATAACTATTCAAGTTTGGAACTTAACATATAATATCTCTGTTTTTACGGTTTGGTTTTGAGTTAAACAAGGACAACGGTACGTATTCTAGCAAACCTAGTGATTTCTGTTTACGTCCCTTGCTGTTTTCTTTTTCTTTACCCCTCTTTATTTTCCTCAAAATAGCCTAAACAGTAGACACTTTTTTTTTAAATTTTTTTTGTTTCCTTTTAAAAAACTCCAGAATACAATTACTTCTAGCTTCATATATAAGATCACAATTTTATTGTTGAAAAAGCTTTAACATTTCATTTCCTTAATCAATTTCTTGAAAAGAGAACGATTGATCGACCGGTATAGTTTCAGGTTTAATTAGTTCGGAAGATCCCATGTGGGACAAAAACAAGCCTGATTAAGTATATATGATCGAGCAGCCAACAATTAAGTACTCGAGGATATGATTGATCCAGTACGTAGCTAAGTGCGACCAATTAACATGTTTTTGCTGCATAATCTGTCATATATATAGATTATAGATTATAGATTATAGATTATAGATAGATATGATTGATTGAAATTAAATTATCTGAAAAGGATTAATTATCAACTTGTACAAAACCTTTTAAGTGGAATGAGGCTCGGTTAGATCAACTTGTCAATTATATCAGCATTAATCACCATTTCCAAATCTTTCATTCTGAAGCCAATTTGAGAAGGTTTCAAGGGTGTTCATGTCTGCTCTATAATGTTTCTGAGTGAATTCTAAGAAGGTGGACCATGTAAAATCTGGATATCTTCTCTTATTATCGATGTCCTCGACCAATGCTTTAGGCGCACATACGACTTTGTCCATTCTAGGAGACAGAAAGAACGCGAGAGACTTCCTTGGCGTATGACTGTTCACGACTGCTCTATGTAAGCAACTCTTGTATATTCCGTTTGATAATGCCTGTGAAAAATTAAGGAGTGTACCCTAACGTACTTCAGCATTATATATCCACTTAATTAAAATCTAGAAATTAATCTCATGGAGTACGTTTCAATCATGCTATATATTTTAAAGACTACTTAATTTATTACATGCGTACCATGAATGTATCGCCAATATTGACAACAAAAGCTTCGGAACATGGAGCAATGGAGTGCCATTTTTCATCCACGAAAACTTCTAGTCCACCAACATTATCTTGATGAAGAATGGTTAGAGACGTGGGATCGCAATGAGGACCGGTTCCAAGTGTTTGATCAGGCTTTTGGCAACGTGGGTAGTAGTTTAATCTCATTATCGAATCATTTTCTTCATAGAAATCCCTTAAATAGGATTGACCGATCCCCAGGCTCATTCCTAGTAGCTCCATGATGCCAAGAGAGAGTTTGCTCATAGCTTCACAATATTCTTGACAAACCTTCCTAAACATACAACAATATGTTAAATGAGATTAGTTTTTAGTGTATAGACAAGAAAATCAATTAAGGGTTTGATTATGTAATCAATTAATTATATATCAAACTAAAATCAGAGGTTGATGCAAGTTTTTGGTACCCAAAATGGCTAAACTCTTGGCCCATCACATTCAAGAAGTAATCTTGAACCAGATTCAAGCATTGTGGATCTGCAGAATATCGAAAAGAAAGTGTTTCTTTCCATGGAAGCTTGGAGGAGAATCTATTAGTGAAGCTACTTGCATATCCACAATACTCACCCACTTTCCTATGAGCCCTTTGCTTCTCCAAAAGAGGCATTCCAAAGAAAAGACCCATGATCTTGTGAGCTTCATTTATCAATCTTGAATCAATACCATGGTTAACAACCTGAAAGAAGCCGTGTTTTCGACACGCAGAGTCAACTAGCCGGGCTGCATTGGACACAGCAAGCGGTTCACCAGTGAGAAAACCCTTTAAGTCGATTGGAGGAACATGAAGTTGCGGTGGTGTTGGCTCGTGGCGTGGCTTCTCCTCCTCAGGCCACACAAATTGTTGAGGTATGATACTCTCATTTTGAAGAAAAGGTGCATCAAAGATTAAAGGGGCTTGTCTAAATTTTGTTTCTTTTTTGTGTGAAAGTGATGGTGAAGTAAGAAGAAAAGGAGGCATTGGTGCGAGAAGCGTAATACTTTGATCAAGATTTTAGACAAATAGTTATTATGACCTTCTGAGGTTTCGTGATATATATATATATATATATATATATATATATATATATATATATATATATATATATATATAAGAGAGAGAGAGAGAGAGAGAGAGAGATGCTAAGAAAAAGAATAAGAAAAAGCTAGAAATTGAGACAAGTTTAAGTGAATGAAATAGAAAAGCCAAAGACCATTCAACAAAAGTAAGAATTTTTCATAAGACTAATATACCCTCTTGGCTCTTGCAATATTTCACTCTCCTTTTTCACTTTAGAAGTATAAAATTCGATACACTTGTGTGGTCTATTAATTAGTAAAAACTTAAGCACCGAAGTCATCAGGTAATTTACAATATTACATGTGTAAATTCTGTTTTGATATTAAGTGACGACTTTTTTTAAAAATAATATTTAACATATGAGCTAAATAATTTAATGCTTTAACTATAAATATTAGTTTGATAAAAAAAAGCAAGTAAAAATTTTAAAACAAATTAATTGAAACAATTTTGAATTGTTTATATGTATATAGTTTATAATAAAACTAAAACAAAAATCCTATGTAAACGAATTGTAAAACCTAAAAGGAGAGTAAAACGATAATATTTTAAACTACATGAAAGTTATATACGTTGATATTTAATCATTTATATATAAGGTAATGAATAATTTTCATTGTAAACATAAAATAAAACTAGGATCAGGTTGGGGGATTAAAGTGTCTCACATCCCTACTCCATTTCCATTATATTAAATTGGGGATTACGCGTTCTCATCTCCATTACCAGTGAATTCAGAGATTCCCTGATTAAATCGGGGTAGAGTTTTGAGTTCCTCACAGGGAATGAGTTTTTTTTACCAAACCTAGGCATGCATGGTGTCGACATGTCCCTGGTTTTGTTCTTGTTGTAACTGATAACTTGCGATACCATCCCGTTTTATATCATAAAAAATACTTAGCTTGACAATCATGCAATGTTTCAGGTTTTGTGTTCGTGTTAAAACCGTGTAGATCCAGTTATTTTTGTGTTGGTTTAACTTTTTTGTGTCGACCCATATGGGTGACCCATCTGGTATTTTTATTTTTTGATTTTCATATTCAATATTTACTTTTGAGTTTAGTTTTTAGTTTTTGCCTTCAGTGTTCACTTATGGTTGGTCTTTGACTTTATTCAATTTGAATTTTTAAACAACATAAATTAGAAATTACAAAATCCAAACAACAATTAAATAGTATAGTTTGACTGAAATAAATTGATAAATATTTCTTTTTCAACATGATTATAACATTATTAAGTTTGATTTTTTAAGGTTTTGAAAATACCTTTTATTTATAAATCATTTAAAAAAAATTCTAAATGGTCAAACGGGTTAATTTAGGTTTGACCTTAATCAGACAAAAAAAAATTACATGTCGCGTTGACTTATTTTTAAGCGTTTCGGGTTAAAGTCGAGTTCGCATAACTTTTCGTGTTAGGTTTGTGTCGAGTGGTGTGGAAAATTATCATCCTTAATCAAAACTGAATTAGCATGATATTATTATGATACTTCTGATTATTTAAGAGTAATTATGTTTGTATTTTATAATCTCAATCTTAAAATTTTTGAATATAAAAATGATTCTTATATTCTTTTAAAATATATTATTCTTCACTTTTATGAAAAAAAATAATTACATTCTACTATAATAATCCTTATCCTAGCTTCTCGTGTGTGTGTGTGTTTTTTTTTTTTTTTTTGAAATACAAATTTATTTAACTTCAAGCAAACAAGGTCTCCAGGAGAAGGTCGCCCAGCTCAAAGAGATCTATATATACCAAGAAAAGTATCAAAGCATAATACATCAAGAATGTATGTATATATATAAGCAATAAGAATGCACAATATCAACGTACTTTTTCAAATATATCGATTTGAACTTTTTTTCTTATATGGTACATGTTCTTCAGTTTTCTATTTCAATTTGATACATTTCTACATAGAAACTAGTTTTTTCATACAAATAGATCTCGATTTTTCAACTGAGCTCTATGTAAAAATTTATCATATTGTAATGAGAAACAAAAATACAAGTACCATTTAAGTAATAAAAAAAAAGTCATGTATTGTACGACCTTAACCTTATAAATAAATGGACAAAAATCTAAGAATATCAGATTCCATTTGTTGAATCCTAACACACACACACATACATACTCTCTCTCTCTCTCTCTCTCTCTCTCACACACACACACACACACACACACACACACACACACACACACATATATATATATATATATATATATATATATATATATATATATATATATATATATATATATATATATATATATAGACTAAGGATCTTTTGTGAACACTTTATTCGTTGTGCACGTTGTGAACAACCATAAAATAGCTTCTGAATCTTATGAATCTTGTTGAAAATAGTACTGGACTATTCTATTAACCTATTAATACTATTGGATCATTTGGATCTTATTGAATCCTATGAATTTGTCGAATCTTATGAATCTTGTTGCATCCTATGCATCTTGTGCATCTTGTTATAAAAAGTACGTATTATGAACCTTTTGAATGTTCTGAATCTTAAATAGACACTTCTATGAACCTTTTGAATCATATGAATCATATTACAAACACTTGTTCATATATATGAATGATTATATGTATTTTTTTTATTTGTTCACAACGTGCACAACGAATAACTTGTTCACAATGGATCTCATCCCTATATATATATATATATATATATATATATATATAAGGGTTGAGATCCATGGAGTACCATATTAGACCAGGGAACCGGAGTACCATATTAATGAACATGTTCATTACGATAAAATGTTAAATTTCATGCAAAAGTATAATATTCATATGTTCAAAATTGCATTATGATTAAATAGTTCACATCATTTGTATATTCATAACGTTAAAAATGTTTAAACTTTTAATTTCATGCAAAAATGCAATATGCACATGTTCATACATATTGTACCTTTGAACCTGTGCATATTGCTATTTTGCATTAAATGAAACATTTTATCATAATAAACGTATAAATGATGTGAACTAGTCAATAATAATTTATATTTGAACGTGTGCATATGATAGCCTGATTGTAAAAATAGTATTTATAAAGATTATGTATATATTGATTAATGCAGGTTAAGACAAAATTTAGAAGTTTTTATTTGATCGAATCTCTAGGACTGAAAAAATTAATTAGTGTGGGATGATGAATGCTTTTAGTCCAAAGTTATGTGGTTTATTTTATTATTATTATGATTATGATTATTTTTATAATTAGTTTACAGTTTTAAGGTTGTTTTGTCTTTGGTAATGAAAATATCATAGGATCAAATACATGCAGGAGTTTATCGTCTTGTAAAGTCTTATCATACATGAGTCCAAGTATCAAAATCTTGAAAATAAAATATCAAAAAGAAATAATGCTTCTTATATCATTCTTCCTAAACTTAAGTTGTATTTTTTTATTGCCTATTATATTAATTAATGAAGACTACAACATATATAGACAATGTACTATTGATTTATGAATAAAGACTTTAGAGAGTGTTTGGATTTGCGTTTGAAAAAGTGCCGTAACGTTTTGATAACTAATAATCATATAATAGTTGTAACAAAAAATGCTACTAGAAATGTAGTGTTTTGTTTAGCATCTGCTATTTGTAGGGGTGTTATTCGGGCGGGTTAATTGGGGGTTATTTTGGTTTGACTGTGTGGGTTAGCTAGCCGAACCCGAACCAAATAATGGGATGAGTTAATCAGTTTCGTGTTAAATGGGTATCGGGTGTATTCAGTTTGGGTTAAATGGGTTATTCGGTTTATAAAAAATAAAATCCTCTACAAAGTAGTTTAAACGGGTTAAATGAGTTAGGTAATTTGGGTAAAACGGGTTAAATGTTTTGAGTATCAAAATTGGATATTTACATATTTACATTCTATATATAAACAATTCTAGCTTTAATTATAAACAAATCAAAAAATGACAAATATATATATTAAACAGGTTATTCGGGTTATTTGGGTACCTGAATAAGCACGAATCCTACCCGTAAATCGAACCGAATTACTTAATCGGGTACCATTTAAACCGAATAAGAAACCCGGAAACCGAATAACCCGGTCCATTTAACCCGATTAAGGTTCGGTTCGGATGTGTTATTCGGGTTCGGTTATTTTGCACACCCATAGCTGTTTGCTATCATAATTATCGAATAATCAATTTTTAAAGTGCTTGGATTTGCGTTTTAACTTGTAAAATGACCAAATAATCACTTATTAAGCAAATAAGCTATAGTTTTTTAACTTATGAAAAAGTGTGGTAGGATTAACTCTAAACTCAAATAATCACTTATTAACGTATGCAATCCAAACACTTTAAACCAATTATTTGTGTTATTGTAACGTAATAAGCTAATAATCTCGTTTATAATGCAAAACCAAACACTCTTTTAGCCTCATTTTGGAACGTAAAGGCAAGGCATAGATGCCACGGTACAAGTGACTAACCGACAGTGGTGGCTTTTAGGGTGTGCGAAAGGCTCTACTGCACAGGGCCCCTAATTTCGTAGGGTCTCACGGTTATAATAAAGATCTAAATTTGGACCAATAAAAATTTGTTGTATTTGACATGTATACGTTGTGCATTGGTGCGTTAAAATGGAATTCATGTCAAGTTCAATTCGATTAGTATTATTTATTTTAATTTCTCACTAATCAGTTTTTTGTTCTTCACGAACTCAACTTTACCTATTAAAATTGAGTCTCAAAATGACTAATTTACTATTTAAAATATTTAGGGGACTATTTTGTAATCACAAGCATAGAGCTTCTAAAATCCCATAAGATGACACTGCTAACCAACAAAACGTAAGTTTATGCATAAATAATCTTTCGTGATTCATTAACAAATTTTTTAAAAATAACCATAAATTTTTTAATTGATTAAAATAAAAAAACTGAATGCAAAGATATATATTAAATAGATTTCTGACAAAAGTTAGGTTCTTAGGGCTGTGTGAGTACTCATCATTCTCATTTCTCATCTTTCTGACCACATCAGCACTATATCAGCTTTTCATTCTCCATGTCTTTCATGTTTCTATTTTAAAAATACTCATCTTTCTATCAAAACATCCAGCGCGGCAAAGGTTTTGGTTGGGGCCGTGGAAATAGGGGTTGTATCGCCGCCGGCTTCATCCTACGTGGACATACACCTCACACAAAAAGGAGAGTTATTTTTTTTACACTTATTTACGTATATTAATTCCAAATAAAAGTATATTTTTAGTGAAAATAAACACCTATTATTAGATACTCAAGTGCATGCTGCCACATACTTCCAAACCATAAAATGAGTAATTGAGTTTGACGGAAGACAATTAATTAGAATAATTATTATTTATATTTGTCTAAAAACAGATGCCATAATAAGACAATCAAGTCACAAAAGGTGGGAAAACAAGATCTACCTTTAAGTTCAATCACAATTATGCATAATTGTATTCTTTTCTTTTCTTAATTATAAGAAATGTGTATTTAATTTAATCACTTCCTTTAATCACAATATTATTTGGCCGACGGCTTCATCCTCAAGAGATACATCCATAGATATACACCATGAAGAGACACAATTGAAGGGTTACAGCCCGTTAAAACACCAATACGTTGGAGAAGCTTAACTGCTTCGAACCAGACCCCTAAAATGACAAACTAACACCATAAATTGTCTATTAATTACTAACAATACCCTATAGTTTAGGCTTACTTGTAACAGCTTTTGATAAGAAAGGGATGAAAACTTTGGTTTTTCCCGAAAAGGTAATTGGCTAAGGATAACTTAATAGTAAGCATATACAGAATTGTAGCCATAGGAAGAGGAAAATCGATGGTGGTGTGAGGGTTCGTAGCATCATCGGTCATGAGGAAAAGAGGACGCGGGTGGCAATTAGGTTATGATCGACTGTGGCTTGATACCATGAAAGGATTGTGAAAAGGGTCTCACCCTTTGAGGTACGTATCGATCTGATTAGTGTATAGAATCTATATTATATCTATATCTATCTATAATCTATAAATACTAATAAAATAGTAACTATACTAATTTCTTGTGAAGCCACGTGTCATCAGCATGAATCAAGACGTGGCATTTAGAGGTTTTAAAAATAATTAAGAATTTTAAGTTATATATATCCAAATTTAATATAACTTTTAAATTCAAATCAAACAAAATCTAATGTTCTACTAAGTTGTTAATTATAATATAATATAATATAAGTTTTTAAAATATAATGAAATAATTACTATTCACATATATTTAGAAATATATAAAATTAATAGGTCATTATAAATAATAATACCATTCTTATATATTTTTGTTTAAAAAAATAATATTTATATCTAAACCTTTTAATTCATTATATGTTATATATTATATATTGCGTAATATGCGAGTAATAAACTAGTATTCTATTAAAAGAGTTCCTACATGTCACTTGACGCTTAAATAGATTGTCACTTGGATTAACGATGATATGACATGTGTGTCCTATAATTTCTATTAATAAAATAAAAATAAAGTAATTTATTTATAAAAATTTTCTGACTAGAGATTTTGTTTAAAAAACCCATGAATATCGTTTCTTATCTTTCAATCTCTCTGGTCTCTTCTTATCCAACCGTATTCTCCTACTTTAGTTTTTTATCGAAGCTTTTCATCCCAAAGTAATGAAGTTTAAACCCAATTATTTAAGTATTCCGTGTAATACACGGGTAATAAACTAGTACATGTGAGTTACAAATATAGAGAAAATATCTATGATAATTAATTACTAATTCCCTAAATTACAATTCTATCATTTTTCTTGATTATTTGCTAATAGTAATTATCTGTTTACTAATAATACTTCAATTCGTAAATACATAATTTCACTTTTAAGTTTTCCCGTTCAAATATCTTAGATTTTTTTTCATTTTTTTGGAAGAAGTGAATTTAAGATGTTGTAATTAGAAAAAAAAAAAAAAAAAAAAAAAAAGAATAGCACATTGAAAAGTATTGTTTGACATTTTACAACCAAAATATCCCATTAATAAGAAATTCATGGAGACCCACAGTATAGTTGTTGAAAAATAAACAGTTTTAGCAAGAAAAGACATTCGATAAATTAATTTCCTTTTAAGTTTGGGGATCGGGTAGGATGCATGTTTATTCGAGTACCCGAATAATGTGATTATATTTTAAATACTCAATTTAGTTAGAATTAGAATTGTTTTATATATAGAGTCAGTAAAGATCTAAATATCCAATTTTAATATACACACAAATCATTTAACCCTTTTTACCCAAATTACCCAACCTATTTAACATGTTTAAATTATTTTGTAGAGGATTTCATTTTTATAGCAAAATTGAATAACCCATTTAACTTAAACCGAGTAACCCGATTTCCATTTAACCCAAAACCGATTAATCCTTCCCTTAATTAGTCATGATTCAACCAAATAACTTAAACACTCAAACCCGAATAATCCGATACTCATTTAACTTATCTGAATAACACCCCACCTAAACTTTCTAAATGATTTATTAAGTAACTAGATTATTGGCCCATGTAACACATGGGCATACGTAAGAAATATATATATTTCTAAATACGATAACTTAAAATATTATTATAAGAAATAATAAGGTAAATATTTTGATATTAACTGACATAGATAAATAATTAAAATTATATTAAATATAAATTTGTTATTCTTATTATAATAAATATATATATTGAAGATATGAAAATATATATTTGAAATACTGATTATATTACAATAAAAACTAAATCAATTTTGTAATGTTTTTGTTTTTAAATTTGAAAACAATATTTACAATATTATTGGAAAGTATTACTTTTATGAAAATTATTATAGTGTTGCTTTTTTCATATTTAGATTTGTTTTTTAATGATAACAAACTTAAAATCATGCTTTACATAAAATCTTTTTTTGATTCAATTGATTATGAAAAAAATTTTAAATCGATTACGATTGTTAACATAATTTTAAAAATAAATATTAATTTCCAAAATTTAAGAATGAGAACGAATTTTAAATTGATACATTTAATATACGATTAAACATTTAACATTTTCTTTAAATTTTTTAAAAAACTAAAAAATTACAAATCAAATAGATCATTTTAGATAAAACATTTTAGAAAAATTTGAGGTTAAATTAGGAAGCATTTAAAATTATTTAATTGTATAAGTTTCCATTAATATTCTAAAATTTCTAAAATAAATTAGATGAGTTAATTGAAAGAGTTATATAAAGAGAAATGAGCGGGAAAATGAAATTTTGGAGAAATGTGGAAGTGACATGTGGCAAAATCATTTTGCATTATTAATAGATGTTGATATAGATTATTTTAAGGATGGTTACGGAATCCGACCTTGGGTAGACTACACTATACCATGAAATCTGAATCTACCTCCACACATATATACAAATATGGTAAATCTCTCCCAAAGCAAGATTGATGTAGTCAACTGAAAGTTATCATTTATTTATTTTACTAGCTTAATACTCATGCCTTACATGAATTGTTATAAAAATTATTTATAAATTAAATATTTATAAAGTGATGGGATCCCTTAAGAACCTTTAAACAATTTCTTAACTTAAGATACAATAAAAATCAATAAAAAGATGACACACAGACAAAATCATTGAGTCAATAATAAAAAATGATGACTCTAAGTCAATTTTAAGTAATAAAAAAACGATTAAGATGTTTTTTTAATATATTTGAATTAATAATTTAAATATAGTATTTTGAATTAACAGTTTAAATATGTGAAATCATAAGTTATTCTTGTTTTAAAAATTTTTATGGTTCTTACATATGCGATTCAAGATATTCAAATAACGCATATAATCCAATTATTATAATTTTACTTCTTATATCGATTCAAAAATGTTAAACTGATTATTTGAAAAAGCGTTGCTGTTATCAAAAATGAGTTTTTTTTAATCAAACCTAAATTATATTTTTATACATGTTAAGACCAAAATATTCATAAAATATAATTAATCAAATTTAAATTTTAGACTTGGTTTTTAAAAGTTCTTAATTTAATAATTATTTTAAAGGTTGTTATTTGATCTCAACTCTTTACAAAGATGTATAAATAATTATAAATGTTAGAGTTTATTAAATTTTAGTTAATTAGCAATTAAATTAAGTAAATTAGATTTGAATATACTGGATTTGTTTTGATTGAGATTTTTGATTAGATTTTGATAAATGCCATGACAAAAAAGAGATGATGATACGTGACCATTTTTGTGATTAAAACCTCCACTCATTTTTTATTGCACAAAAAACCCACAACCGACTAAAACTTAGAAAAATAAGTTTTTTTTAAAGAATGGCTTACAACCTGATTAACCAATTGCAATCTGTTAACCAACCTTTCGTCTCCGAAAATACTTCTTTCTAGAGAACTTATTTGTCTGTGTTTTATGATTCAAATTCACATTTTTGTTGAATTCTTTGTTCAAATCTGTGTTTTTTTGTTAGAATTTACTTTTTCGACGAAATACTGGTAGTCATTGATGGCTAGTCGAGAATGGCCTATGACTTTCAATCGAATACAATCGGTAAAATACAAAATTTTATCAAAGAAAATACACTTGAAATTTGAATCCTTATTTTTTTTAACGTGTCAAAATTCCATACTTATCATTTAAAGATTTGAAAACAAAAAAAATTCAAATTTATTATATATTAAGTATTTAATTAATATTTCATAAAAATATTTATTCTTTCGGACATTTAAATTTAAAGATTATTATTTTATTGATCTTTTATAATTTTTTATATTAAAATTGAAGTCTATTATTCTATTGAAAAATTTTAAAATTATTTATTCTTTCGGATGCTTAAACTTTGAAGTTTATTATTTTATTGATTTTTTTAATATTTTATTTTAACTAGTTAACTTGAAAATTTTTAATAAGTATTAGTCATAGTTTCAATTAGTTTAGAAAAACAAAAATAATAAGTTTCAATTAATGTTAAATTTTTGTTTTTGAAAAATAAAGAAAATTTTTAAAAAAATAATAATGTATTAAGAGGATGACATGTAGCAAGATATATACTATTTATTAACTCACGTATTACGGGGATATTTTATAAATAAATGGTTACTAAAAATTTACATAAAACGTCAATTACATACAAAAATGTTTATTTTTTCTAAAAACATACGAAAATAGTATTATCTTTTGTTATTAAGATAATTAAAAATTTTCTATATTTAAATATGTATGAATAGTATTTATCGTGTCTCATCTTTTTAAAACTTTTTATTTTAGATTTTTATGTTTAAGTAAAAAAAAAACTAAAAATTTGCTTTTACATAGAATACAATTTAAAAAATTTAATATTAAAAAGAATTATAAAACAACTTATTTTCAATATTGCATTGTTTTTACTTTTTAAATATATAAAAAAATGAATAGTTAGCTAACATTAGTAGTTAAATCTGAAAGTTATTTAAATTTTTTAAAAATTTATTTAAAAATAAACTTAGATTAACATTAGAATATTTAAAATATTTCCTTTTTTAACCGTATGTATTAAATATGAAGCTATTTGAATTAAATTCCATAAATATTCTTAATAATGAATTAGTAAAATTAAAAATCTAATTATGGAAAAAATGCGGGAAATCAAAAATTTAGAGAGACGAGGTAATGACACGTGGTTCTTTTATTAATATATATATATATATATATATATATATATATATATATATATATATATATATATATATATATATATATATATATATATATATATATATATATAGAGGGTTTATTATGAAAAAACCAACATGTTTTCATATTTTTTTTGCGTTTTCGTCCCTCTATGTAATTTTTTTATAAAAGTCCTCAAGTTAATTTTTTATTTTTGGTTTAGTGAAATTTGAACAATAAAACCCGGTTTTTCAGTTTTTTAAAACCCGGTTCACTAATTATTACCGGGGTCTAATATCCAATTTCCAGTACACCAAAAAGAAAAAAAAAAATTAACTTGAGAACTCTTATGGAAAAAAATAACATAAAGGGACAAAAACGCAAAAAACGTGAAAACATGTTGGTTTTTTTCATAGTAAACCCATAGATTTGATATTATTCCACTATCCAAGATTTGATAGATAGAACATGTGCTTGTCAACTAAGCTTATCAAATAAAAGATGATGGATCCCTAATGTTATGTAGTCGAATTTGGAAGAAGGAAAAAGGCAAAAAAATAAGCAGCCTGTTGGTGAAGTTAGATTGACGGGGAAGAGTGTAGTCCAAGAATGGTGGAGACCACTGGTCCTTTGAGATATTGGGGGGGCAGAGTCATTCATGATCGTTTTCACTTCTACATCTGATACATGATTCAACTATAAAGTTATGATGTGATTGTGGTGGATTCATAAAGTCTGCTTTTCTTTTCTTCAGATTGTGATCACCGTACTTACGCGTATCAACGACTGTTGTTTTGATTATTTGCGTCATGTGAACGACCCCATGCGCACCCTCAGACTCGCAGGGTGTAAAACAAAATCAATATTCCCTATCATCTCATTCTAACAAAGGCAGATCGACTCATACAAGCAGATTGCTAGTCTAATTTACTGTAAAAATGGGACTTGATGTCGATGATTAGGCAGGCAGGCAGGCCGGCCTCTATGAATATGAGGTAACAGAAACTCTAAAGTTTGAGGAGACTGACTTGCTTTCTAAAACTGACCAAAGGGACAGCCACCAACCTTCCATGTGATATTTTTCAACATCAACCTACTATTAGTATTAACATCCGTTTCCTTTTGTCGGAAAAACTAGTAGAAAATTATTTAGAAAACCCTACCAACTTTCATGAATTTATCGATTAAGTCACTGTACTTTTTTCCCGAGTGTTTAAGTCCCTAGACAATTTTTGTCTTATTCAAAACTATATATTTCACCGGTTTAGCAGGTCACTAACCTGTAAACGGTATAGTGACCTAAACAAGAAAAAAAAAAAAAGCTCAGTGACTTAATTGTGAAAATTGAAAAGAGAGTTGGTTTTTTTAACAATAAACAATTCAAGGAACTGATTGGTTAAGTAAAAAATATATAGTTTATAATAAGACAAACATTGTTTAGGAACTTAAATACTCAGGAAAAAAGTTTAGTAACTTAATCGATAATAACATGAAAGTCCATTAGGGTTTTTTCAATATGAAGGAAAAACCATCAAAATATGGCATCTCATCGTGTTTTGATAACTTTCCAAACATGTCTCTTCTACATGGCTCTAATCTGAGTACAATTTCATTTCAGATTCATGCGAATCAAAATGATAAAAAAGAAATCTGTGAAAAAAGGGATGGTTCATGGTAAAACTAAAACATATTGCCTAGTGTCACAGATTTGCTTTCTTCTTCCAAGATCCGTGCAAACAAAAGTAACATCACTATAATTTCTTTTTTCTAGTTAACCAACAAAAATTCCAAAGTCTTTCGTTACTTTGGTCAAACCGTATCAACAAGTTTGTTTGGTTTATGCACATTTCTTGGTGCTGTACCCGACTTTCAACCATGTTGAACTTTGGTCTAGCCCTAGAAAGGAAACAAACACCTACTTTTTTCCTAACAAAGTACCTGAATTTTTACCTAAAGTAAGCAAGCATCTCATTATCATCACGTCAAGGAGAGGTGGCAATTTTAGCCATACGGGATAAAATGATCCGCATTTTAATTACTAAGATAGATTTACATATTTAAATAAAAATTAATATGAAATCTTAGAAAATGATGTATTATACGAACCGTGTTCTTAAAAAAAATTTAAACTATGCATGAATTCTATCTTTTGGTCATCTGCTAGTTTTTGTTTGAATGGGCTGGAATCATCTGGCCATGACACCTGGCAAGTAGTCCACCAAGAAAGGGAGGGCCTCTACTATAGTATTGGTCTGTCTGAATGACGCCATAGTACAACTATTTCATTCAACAAATTACCTAAAATAGATCTTTCATGTTGCACATCATTTGAAGATAGAAGACACCATATAAATATGGTTCAAAAGGCAAACATCCAAATAAGTTTGGTTACAATATAAAGTAAATCCAAATTTAGCCTCTATATTTCAATAATATATCAGGGTAAAGATGAATTCATTGCTCAGAAGTCAGCTATAACATTCTTCACTATTCCTATCTTTCTTTCTTTCTTTCTATTTTTGGGTGGGGGTAGGGGTTGGAAGGTCGATTGCACATTCAATTATGAGGCTAACGAAGGAGAACTAAAAGGAAATAGATGAAATAGAATGGAATTGAACGCACAAGAATAAACAATGCGGGATAGTAGCAGACTAGCAGAGCATCGGTACCTCCCATTTTTTGGGAACCACCTGAATGTTGCAGGATCATTCATTTAGTTTGCAACCCCGGATGTATGGATGGTCAAACTTGATGTACTTGACCCAATATGAACGGTACCTTGTCATAGCCAACTCAAGCCATGGTTTCATGTTACCGTTGTAATGAATGACGGCTGCATTCTCGATGTCACTCTTATCGATGCTTGGATTATAGCCCAGACCAAGTACATGCCAAGACTTGTCGAGTGGATGCGTAAGCCCGTAAAACGTCATTAACCCTGGTGGCAAAGTCCCAAGCTTCCATAGAACTCTGTCTTCGTTCTGAAATCAATACACCATTAGAAAATAGGAATTAAGTCAAGAAATGGGATGAATTGTAAATAATATAATCTTTACCATATTTTGCCACTTGTGGTAAATGCCAGTTATGTCCCACTTTTTCCACTGCTTGAGATCAAATACGTTCATCCCGTATGCCCATCCACATGCATTAGGGTCAAAGTTTCGGGCAATATGGGGATTAGAAAAATTTAAATACTTGTCAAAACGGTGGAAGCTTTCACCACAAGTTTCAACAGCACCATTGACTTTTCCATGAAGATCAACTTTCCACAACCCAGTCAAATCTTTCTGGACAACAATATCGTCGTCAAGAAAAAGGATTTTGTTTAACTTGGGATAAACTTGTGGAAGGTAAAACCGAAGGTGATTCAGCATGGATAGATACTTCGGGTTCCTATACTTTAGATTGGATGATCCGGCTGAGAGGGTTGTATGATGATCTGCCTTGAAGTAAAATTCCTTCATCGCAGCAGACTCTAGTTGTCGAAGAACTGGACAGTAGGATGAATTCAGCCACTTAAATTCGTCAACATTTTCTACATGGATTGTGGCTTTCCCAGGAGGGTTCAGTAGAAACCACATATTCATAGCTCCATAGTTTAATTTATCAGAAACAAGATGGAAAACATGTTTCTCTGGTTCCTGTATTTCCAGCCAAGAAAACATAAATAGTCCACGAGAACAACTACTAACTTGTCAACGATCCTATTTTGGGTATATTGCTTCTTCATTCTATAAAACTTGTTGCACAAAATTTGTGAACAATCGTATCCCTTAGCATGCTTACTTCAATTTGAGGTAATCATTAACTTACCTTTAAGCTTCATAACAGTTATCTTGGCCATAAACTGCATAATTCTCCCTCCTTTCCCAAACAAATGTAACATTTCTATTTTTGGCCAAATTTCAATTTCAAATGACTTCTTCACCCTAAATCACCCATTAGAAATTTAACCACTATGTCCCAAAATAAGCGTCTACATTTCTATTTTAGTTTCCCCAGAACACATGTCCACTTTTAAAGATATTACAATTATACCATTAATTGTGTACAAATTAATTCCACTCTTCCACAGCACTTGGTATTCTAAATAATGTGACTGTGCAAAATAATTCCACTTTTCATAGAAAATGACATTCTTGTGAACTGCCGGAAAAACAATGTTGTAAGAATCAACAATTCTAGACAAATAAAAAAAAAAGGTTTTCATACTTGAAATTTTTATCGAATATCCAAGTGTGATGTTTTCTCTTTTACTTCTTCTCATAAAACGTTTGCCACGAAAAAACAAAGCATGGTAGTTCAAAAGGTCCATTACTCTTTCCATTAAACTATGAAGGCCGTAAAAAATATATATCCCAGGAAACTATGAGACCAAATAGATTTACCTTCGCATTCATAATTGTAGAGTTGACGACAACTGATGCAGCCAATACGTTATCAGAGAAGAGAGCATAATGATATAGACTTGGATTTTCTAGGTTCTCGCTCCTCGGGAACTTTCTCTTTTCTAGTGGAAGAAGGTAATACTCTATTGTTAGGCGCATTGACAAGCAATGAATTCCATTTGGAATTGTTTTAGCTGCTAACTGGCTTAAAAATGTGCTCTGCTTTTTCAAGCTACGAACTTGCTCATCGGCTGATTGAAGCATGGCTCTCAGCTTCCCCGTAACCAACTTGCAGTCATACAGTTGATCTCTAGCTTTCGACAACAACTGACCCATAACTTTAATTTTCTCTGGGGCGCTAGAGTTGATATAAAGAAAGACGCAATAATCAAGATACATACATATCTTAAACTTGCATAAGAATCAACGAACACCCTACCTTCGATTAAGATCAGAATCTATCGTTGCATCTCCCAAAGCACGTTGACTTTCTTTAATTTGATTTTGTAGTTCATGAGCCATGTTTGTCTTGTTTTTCATATTTGCAATGCTCACATATACCCGGGCCATGATGATTTGATCTCGCATCAAGCGCACAGTTGTGTCTACGTTCTCATTATCGGTCTCTTTCCTCCATATACTGTACTTCCCAAGGACAGCAGAATCGACCGATTTGGACCGTTCGATGGCTGCATTTTCAAGCTTTAAAGTTACCTCGTCGTCTTGTTTCACTAGATCAGCTGCTCGCCTTTGACGTCTTTGGTCTCTCAATTGCTACATGAAAGATTACCGCTTAATCATCTGACAGGTAATTATAGCAAAGATGTGTACCTATTCATTAGAAGGTTGAATTTTACCCTTCTTGCCAGGTTAGTGGGTGTATCAACATATTGAGAATGGTCGGCTGCATGTAGAAGATAAACATAATTTAGATTCACATACACTTAAACATCCTATGGAAACATCGGTCAAAAGAACATCATTACCGCCTAAGGAATTATCTTGTTTGCCTTTTGAGGTCTCTTGTTTGTTAGTTTCTGTAAGCTGCTTAGGCAATGTGTCAGTGCGTGGTTTTCCATCATGAGCGAGAACAAGAAATAAATGAAGTAAACTGAAGATTGATACTACACAAACCTCAGCAGAATGTATATCAATATTGACCACATTTTCTTGCCCGGAGAACTTCCAAGAAGCTGAAAAGTTGTTTTTCCGAAAAGAATCAAGACTCAAGGGTCCCATGTCTTCTGTGTTGGCCTTGATGACATCAATAACCTATAACATATAATTAGCAGTGTAAGAGTTATGAAATAATAGGGGTTAGAATGAGGGACAAGTTCACATAGAACAAAACATTCGGTAACATGCCTCCTTTGAAAAAAGAGACTTGGTATGTTGCAATGCAAGCCTTGTTCTCCAATCTACATCCTGCATCTCTCAATGAAGGTGAGCATCCTATCGTTTGGGACATAGATATAAGATAATGTAAACACAAATAAACTCACCTGTTTACTAATACTAGTAGAGGGATCATTTTGATCTGCATAAATATAAATAGGAAAAAAAAAAATTACGCACCTCATTTTGTAGAACAAAAAAGACTCAAGTCAAAGGCATAAACATTCATTTTTATCCTAATATCAATCAAATATTTCACAGATCAAGTGATTAAATTTTTTCCATGTTTCACAAAAAGAAACTGCAGCAAGTTTAGTGAGCGTTCATTGGCCATCTTTTATTGACATCCCATGAAACTCAAATTAGTATGCAAATTAGATCGCACTTCCTATACTGATTGTTCACCTTCTACTTTTCTTTATGATTGGAAAGGGTAATAGTTATGAATTAGAAGCACACCACTCATGTTCCATGTGTATTAGAATATATAGCAACATGCAAATTTATTAAAAAAACTTTTTTGTTTTCAGAAAATCAGAGATGTTTTTTTTGGATAAGCAAGAAAAACTCACATGAGCCAACTTTGTTGACCAGGCAGGCAAACCTTGCCCCATGAATGCCCTACAAAGCAATGGGACGGGTCAAACTACCAATCCAGGAATAAGGACATGTGGCCTCTAGAAAGTTGAAGTTGGTGATGTTTGAACCCAAGATTCTTTTCTTGTAGTGTCTTATCTGCAGATCGATCACACTAGGGGTGAGCATTCAACGATCCAAACCGGTGAAACCGATAACTGAACCGAAACAGGGCCGGGCTGGTTGTAATGTTGTACACAGTTCAATTCTTGGTCCATGATATTCACAAAAATCAGTTCTCAATTTGGTTCCGGTTTATGTTTTTTTCATTGTAGAAGTCAAGAAAAACCATGACCAAAACTGGACAGGTACACTTCGATCCGGTTCTCAGTTCTAAATTACCCAACTTTTAGGTTCTCGGCCCGGCCCAATCCGGTTTTCAACCGCTGGCCGCTGCACACTCAACCACCTCCATGGAGGTTTTATATTATGCAATGTTCTAAAGGGTCTAATCATTCCAACCCTTGACCTCCAGTCTCCATTTCATAGGTTCCTTTATTGATTGTCCTCACATTTAAATCAATGGGACTCGATATGAGTTATGACATTTCATTTCTTCACGTTACACTCTCTGAATTTTGCATATATCATACAAAAGGCAAACTTATTTACACTTCATAGCCTGTACTAACCCTGTCTAAACCACAGTAGCTGGCAATGTATCTTCCTGTATCTAATTCTCTCAGTGCTCCAACATTTTCATAACAAATCGACATTTTTGATGGTTCAAACTTTCAATTCAATCTCTAAATCACACTAATTGACAACGCAATACTAATTAAGCTGCATAGAATGCAACTACTACACTTTCAAAAATCCAGACCAACTCCAATAAATTTCCGTCATCAAAACTAAATGTAATCATACAAGGCCATCTTTACTCATCATAAAAACTTTATATATTCAATCCTAAGAAACCGAAACAAGAAACCAAACAAAATAAACAACTTTATAAAGTTCAATAGTAAGATGGCAACTAGCAAGAACTCTAGCAATATAGCATATATTTAAAAGAAAATCACATAAAAATTAGTAAATTAGGTTCAACTACTAACCAATCGAATCAGTAGAATAAATCCCACGCCCAACGAAGAACACCATGGGAGCAAGAACTAAAAATAACACAAGGGTCAAAACTGGAAAACGAGATCCACCAGCGCCTCTGTTTCTATGGACGCCCAAACTTGATCCCCCCCTCTTGATCGCCATCTTTAACCAACCAAAAAAAAACCTAATCACAGATATGCAAAACAAAATCCAAAGAAGAAAAAACTTAGCAACATTTTTCAGTGTCTACGCATAATTAAACAAAAAGATAAAGATATCTTACTGGAATCCGAGGGAGGAAGGGAGATCTCGTGATGGAAAGTTGTAGCTTAGGATAATAATATCAGTTTGCTACATTTAATGAGGGGAATTGTAATAAAGATTGAGTAAAGTGAAAATTTGCAAGTCCTAGGGCTATGAATGTGCTGTTATTGGTGTGTGTTGGGGGAAGGGGGCTAAGAGCAAAGATCTGCAATGGCGGACTTGGGTTTCGTGAATCCAAATCTAATCGAAGATTTTCCACAAATTTTTAACGAATTCTTGACTGTGATTCGTACTAATTTCCAGTTTATCTTCCACATCACCGCGACGCCATTTATGTCAGTTTGTTAAAGATTCTGAGGTGTTTCCATTTGCACCCCTTAAGTTTACACTTTGTTTGAGTTTACACCCTGATTTACCAAAAAAATTTAAGGATAATGATAAAAATAACCAAATAAGAGGTTGTAAATTTGTAATACCCTCACTGTAGCAAAAAAAAAAAAAATCAGTTATTCTACAAAATAACCAAAGCTTACAGGAACGGGTTACACAAATAACCATAATACACAATCTATGTATTTTTTTAAAAAGTACTCAAACTTTACACAAAATTTAAATATATGTGTAACCCGACAGATGTCAAATTATGATTGGTTTGCGCTTTTTTCTTTTCTTCCTTTTCAATGAATGCTACACAAAGAAGCCTCTCGTCACCTCTTTAGCCCTTACTCAAAACTTTACACCTTACTCAATAGTCAATATATGTCTCTTCCTGTGTCTCCTTCCCCCTCAACCCCCTCCCTCCCATCGTCAACATCACTGCCAGTCTGCTACTCCATGTCGAGACCAAAAACCTCTAGACAAAAAGACACTCTCACTTTGTTGTCGTCGTACAACCACAATCTCCCTCCCCTTCTGGTGACCGTTGTTGCTCTGACGACAATGATCAGTGCTTCCTTTGAAATCTTGCTATTGCAACCACCACCTGCCACAGTCTACTCCATCAAACTCACCACTGAAACGGTATCACCTATCATCTCCTCCTCTTTCATCGATGTCACCAATGACGCCGCCTGCTCCATTGTCGCTGCAATGGCGTCTCCACCACCACCATCCGCCAAAGCCATCCTACTCCTCCCTCAAAAAAATTTTCAAATCTGGATTTTCAGTTTCTTTTTGGTTTTAAACATCGGTTTTTGTTTAAATCGTTCAGATACGATTTCAAAAAGGTTTTTTGAATTTTTAAATGGTTTGTTTTTCGCACATGATTTAGAAATTTTTCCAGATCTAGTTAAAAATAGGTTCGAATATGGGCTTTATTTATTCAAACCAATGATCTTTGAGGATTGTTTCAAATTTATTATTACTTTTATTTGCATTTATTTTAATAATTAAAAATTTATTAATATAATCAAATCAAAGAAATTATATTGTATATATTTAGTGATGTGATATAACTTTTGACAAGGTGTCATTTAAAAAAACTGTATATGTATATGTGCTTTAAAACTTTTTCAATCCTTTTATTTTATTTTAAATATTAATTATTAATTTAATATTATTGTTATTTTATTCTTGACACAACTTGGTGTCTATATATATGTTTAGAAGTTTGAAACAGTATTAGGTTATGAAATTGTTGTTTTCAAACAATAATCTTTAATTGGCCCCTTTTGTCTGTTTGATCAAATCGACAAAAATCATTAACCGATTCAGTAGACATGACAAATTTGGCTCAAAATTAAGAAGATGAACGGTGGAAACATGGAGAAATTAACCGACCATTCCTACCCGATCGAGGATCGGAGTACGTTTAAAGTTTATACCGGCCGACAAAGACGCCGGTGGTCGAGCGTACAGTACGGAAATCGAGTCTTAATGGTTGATTGACTGAATCCATTGGCATTCTGTACCAATCATAACAAACAGGTATCGGTTTCTAATTTTGGGAAATTGAGAGTAGTATATATTGATGGGTGGTTGTTGAATTAGAAAATCGCCAGCACATGCAGTAGGCATACAATACAAATTCAAGAATCGCCAAAACAAAACAAAACCACATAAGCGGTATTCGATCTTTCTCTCTCGATTGTTGATCTCCTTCAAATTCATCTCCCTGGACCTGTAAATTTAATCCCATTTCTCTAATAATCAAATGGATCAGAACGAAATGAAATCTTCCAGCAACATCAACAACAAAACGGGCTATTGTATTCCAACCATCTCTAATCGATCCACCAAGGGTACCTTGAAGCGTGTGAAGAGTGCTGAAGAGTTATCTGTCACCTCAAGTAAGTAAATTACTCATCCCATCCATCCATAAATCATCTTTTTTTTTTCGTTTAATTTGTTTCATTTTTGATTGAGTACGTACTATACGTTGTTAGGTTCGACATCGGAGGAGGGAAGAGAAAGAAAGAAGAGTCCGCAGGTGGTGTGTTTTGGGGAACTTTTAATCGACTTCGTGCCTACGGTGGCTGGTGTTTCATTGGCCGAGGCTCCCGGCTTCAAGAAAGCTCCTGGCGGTGCTCCTGCCAATGTTGCTGTTGGTATCTCCAGATTGGGAGGATCTGCAGCTTTTCTTGGCAAGGTCTATACATGTGATACATAAATCTTCCTTCCTTCCTTCCATCTTATTTGTTTTTCTGTATGTATTAACTTTTGAATTTGTTGGTTGATCACCTGCGCAGGTTGGCGATGATGAATTTGGTCACATGTTGGCTAACATCCTCAAGGAAAACAATGTTGATAACTCAGGAATGAGGTTCGACAAAGAAGCAAGAACTGCGTTGGCGTTTGTCACCCTAAGATCTGATGGAGAGCGTGAGTTCATGTTCTTTCGCCACCCCAGTGCTGATATGCTTCTTACCGAAGCAGAACTTGATAAGGATTTGATCAAGAAGGTATCATCAATCTGTTCGACAAAATTTAGTATATGATTCGGATCGATTTCTGTCATGCCACATTTAATATTATTTATAATCGATTTGCTTTTTAATTAATTATTCGAGCAGTCAACAATCTTTCACTATGGATCAATCAGCTTGATTGATGACCCGTGCAAATCAGCTCACTTAGCTGCAATGCAAGTCGCGAGAAACGCAGGATGCATTCTTTCGTATGATCCTAATCTAAGACTCGCTCTTTGGCCATCAGCTGAGGCTGCTCGAACAGGCATCTTGAGCATTTGGAATCAAGCCGATGTCATCAAGGTATGTACATTATTTCATAGCGTGCAGATCGATTCACTTTCTATCGCTTATAATATAAACTGGATTTTTGGATAATGCAGATCAGCGAGGACGAAATTGAATTCTTGACAGGAGGCGATAACCCTTATGACGACAATGTTGTCATGACCAAGCTTTTCCACCCGAATCTTAAGCTATTGATAGTTACTGAAGGTGCTGATGGCTGCAGATACTACACCAAGGTATACCTTTGTTTCTTGAAAAACCATCATATTCTGATAATTTAATATGGTTTTTGCACATATATGATTAAAATTAGATTCTCTTAATTGATACCAATTTGGACGATTAAAATTTCAGGAATTTCATGGTAAAGTTGGCGGTGTTAAGGTCAAGTGTGTAGACACAACTGGTGCTGGTGATGCTTTTGTTGGTGGACTCCTTAGCAGTTTGGCTTCAAATCCTCAACTGTTTAAGGTATAAATATAATACAAGTCGACTCCATTTGTTGGTCGTTTTTGTTTTTGTTTCATTTGTCTCGTCTTAATTCTAATTAACTGATAGAAACAAAAATGATCGCACTAATTACAGAGAACAAGTCTATATATCTTCTTGTGGAACTTATTTCACACGTACTCGACCTGTTTCAGGATGAGAAGAAGCTGAGGTATGCGCTAAAGTTTGCAAACATTTGTGGTGCCATGACGGTGACGCAGAGAGGAGCAATACCATCCTTGCCAACGAAGGAAGCTGTTCTTAAGAAGTTAGAGGAAGCCGAAGCCTGATCGAATAAGTTGTGCCGTTTTTGTCATTTGGAATCAAAAGAAATTAACGGTTATCAAACAATTCTCTAATAGGAAAAAAAAAAAAAAAGATAGAGAGACTAACAAAGAAGGGCAGCAAAATTTTCATCATTTCCATATATTTTATAAATGTCTGTGAACTTGTACATTGAACATGAAGTAAAATGAAAATTTTGTTCCTTTCCATCAAACATGCATCATATATATTTTCATTCATACAAGCTGCAAGTAGCTAGGCTCGATATGAAAACACTAACACGAAAAATTGATGCCAATGCGATTGTATCTCCTTAATTAACCCACCAAAAATATGAAAGCAAACAGAAGAACAATAAGACCAACCATACAATCATCATCAAGTGTTCATATGTACAATAATGAAAATTAGATTAGGTTAATCATCCGCGTTCTGGATGAACATTCTGCTGCAAATCAACGAGAAGACACAGATTTTTAACACCAAACATAAATAAGATCTTGATAGATAGATAGAGATAGATAGATATGTAAATGTGCAATATATGTATAAATCATATCGATCATTTTGGTTTATCATGCTTCCTCCGTATTTCAGGTAATCCAATGAACAAATCTGTTTCCACGTCGGAGCTTTCTCTACACTCCGTCATCAGTAAATTTGTTCTTCTTTCTTCCATAGTCTTTTCTTCAGGTTGGACTAGACACTGAAAGAGAGATTCAAGCTCATTTACATCTTTAGTTGTATATTTGAGAACAAAATCATAATTAAATCATTGCTAAAAAAGTTATTGTAGCTAAACGAATAGAATAACTTTACCTTTACATTTAGCATAGCATTTTGAGAAGTCAGCATTCTCTCCTAAACAATAGTAACAAAGATAATTATTCAATTTTCATAATTAATTTACAGAATAAAGACGGAATGAATTGACTATCAATTAAGTATATATACTTGAAATTTCAATGCAGACTAGCTAATTATTAATATGTACAAATTATTTTAGAAATATTTAAATCGATCGGAAAATTTTAACATAATATAAAGGTTCCAAATCTAGAAGAATGTGTACCTTTTCTTGTAGTTCCTTCATCTGTTCGTTATAAAGCTCCATCTAAAAACACCAAAAATGTCAATATAATCAAAGAATATATTTAAAGCCCAATTGCACGAAAATGAGTTCTTGAATTCTTATTTAGTTGCAAATAAAATAGGCCAACCTTTCGAGCTCGAATGATACAAACGCTCCTCTCCAGTTGTTGTTCAATCTGCTGCAGTTCATCAAAGGTGCTTGATCCCAGACCTTCCCCCAAAAACTTCCTGTAAAATTTAAAGATGTGACGATCTTCTTGCAGTTTTCGAATAAAATGATCTTAGTTTAAGATGTACATTTGTTGTGAATATATTCAAACTAATTTTACGGATTTACAACACAAAATTCCAACCTTTTTGCAACTTCTAGGACCTCTATCTTCTTTGCCATACTTGCTGTTTCATGCTTCAAATGCTGCCATTAATTGATGCAATATGAGAACTATATTAGTGACAGAACGTCTCAAAAGGTCAACTTTTGACATTGAAAATTGCATTTTTAGAATGGTTATATATAGTTGTGTAACTCCGAAGTTGAATACTTTATAAACCTTTTATGATTTATAATGGTTATTAACTTGTTATTGTAACAGAATAAACAGTCATTTTAAATCGATAAGTTTTGGTCTTTTGGAATGACAATTGCATGGAAAAATAAATATGATCATGAAGGATCGAGCGGATTCAAACCTCAGCATCTTCTACACTTGAAGAGTTGTCGGTTTGAACATCTTTTACGTGATTCCTGTACCGTTCAATAGTATCCTCCATGCTGAACAGATTCAAAACATGCATGTATATGAGATGCAAGTATATTACTATATATATTAGTAATAATTAAAAAAAGTTCAATGATGCAGAATGTATTTCCATGCATATATACACATATATACACAGACATAGATGTATGAACATATATATGTTTTTGTCCCAAAAATAAACAAGTACTGTCTTTCTAATTCTAATATAACATGATACTGAAGATGTAATTAATAATGTGATGATTTTTTGTAGTGATCTTGTTGGGAACAAAAGTGTTAATCACAGGTTTATTGTTCCAAGATCGTTATCAAACTGATCTTTTGAAATCTCACACTTTGAAATGCTTACATATGGTTCCTATATATACTAAGTGAATGGGTGCGTCCGAACCATCGTGTTCGTTCTTGGTGCCCTTTCATGAATGGTTGCATTGTTTAGGAAGAGACGCAACCTTTCAAGTTACTAAATGCTATTTAAGTTCTTGCACTATATATACTATAATGACATATTTGTAACACTAATTACTTTTTTGTCATTAAAATCCAACAGATCCATGCATGTAACTAGCCATATTGTTTGTTATCACTACAATCTATACCTTTCAAATTAAAAGGTTCTTACATTGCAATAGTCCGCGATACTCTCTCATTAACATATTCACTATCATTAATTCATCGACTCCAAGCAAATTCTTACATAAATATCTTGACTTTCAAATGCAATATTATTCTCATTGCCTGCAACTCTAGTTGTCAGTAAGATGACTATTGCAACAACTTTTAACAAATCAACAAGCAACTCAATTGCTAATAGTAAATTACAACAACCTAATTGGGAACAAAGTACCCAAATGCCTGTTTAAATATTTTTCTATCGCCCATAATTAAGTATTCTAGTGTATCATATATTAATTCTTACTTTCTACAGCCCTGAATAGTCGCTAATTAAAACCCTATTAGCTAGGATCGAGGACGTAACAACTGAAGATCGATGTATATAATGGTCGCAATTAGATATATAGACAGAACCTGAGCCTGCTTAATTAATTAATCTGGAAACATTTGTATTTCAGCCCATTTGAAATAATTTCTAGCTTACATATATACTTTCTAAATAGAAAATTAATGTTAATAATTACAGCTAGAGGACAATTTGAAGTTATGTATATAGTTGCTTTGCTATTATAATCATCATAAAATATCATTTTTGGTGTAAAATTATTTCTTACATATATTTAGAAGCTAGCTAGATAATTTAAATTTTACACATTCTAAATAATTAATGATGTAATTTTAGAACATTGCGTATTTAATACAGTGCATAAATAATATAATATACGTTGTAGTACTACTGTGATCATAAATATATTTAGAAGTTGATTCTTTTTATGGCAAAAATCTGAAGAAAAGCAAAAGCTGATCACTTTCTGCATATGTAAAAAGAAGTTGGAATATATGAAACAAACCACTTCGAGTTATAATCTGTTTGGAACATGCCTGCTGCCAATGAGTGTTTATGGTTCATAACAAATAAGTTCATGAAAAACCATACCCAGAATGTGATTTTTTTTTCAGATTTTTTCAAATTTTATTAAGTAATAAAAATGATATTCAAAATGAAATAAAGATCTCAAAAGGAAGTTTTTAGTCCGTGTGGATATGATTCGAATTAAAAACCTTTCAGAGAACATCTACTCCATTTATTTTCATCAAATAAATATATGGAGGTTAAGCTGGTTCATCGTTCTTCACCCCAATTAAATTGAGATTAATTAAAAGACAAACTTGAGCCAAATATGATGAACTTTCAACATATAAAGATTCCTATTCTTGGTAACCCTAAAATATAAAAAAGAATAACAAAGGCTTGATCTAAATATGTGAGTCTGTGATTTTCAGTATAGGAAGAACTGAAGAAGGATCGAGAGGGAGGGGAAGGAGAAAGAAACTCTAAGGTTAATTAATAACCTAAAACTAGAACACTTTACAAATTAAAGAAAACACTTATATATAATCTACAATATGTATATGTATATATAATTATATATGAGTCTGTTTAATTATGTGTATGCATGGAACGTGATGGTATCAATTAAGAAGAAAGAAAAACCCACACCATTAATTAAATTAATAAAAAAGTTACAAAGAGTGAAAAGATAAAACCTTGAGCTTGCAAATTCACAGAGCTTGCCTCTTGGAGAGAAGATGATCAAAGCTACTTCAGCATCACAAAGCACAGAAAGCTCAAAAGCTTTCTTCAATAAACCATTTCTCCTTTTGGAGAAAGTCACCTGTCTACTTGTAGCATTCTCTATCCTCCTCATCTGGGTCTTTCCTCTCACCATCTTAAATAGGTTTCTTGAAATTGACCTAATTTTTCAAGAAAAAGAAACACATACATCATATGTGTATCAAGATCCATCAACAATACAAACCCTAGAAGCTTAATTAATTCTTGAAGCAAAGTAGAAATAGAAAGTGTTGAAAAGAGCAAAAAAGGTGCAAACTTTGTTACTAAATATGGGTATTCCTATAAGAAGATATATACATCTAGAAAGAAAAAAACTTACGAGGGAAGCAAAACCCAAGATTGGTGTTCTTTCTTCTAGAGAGAGAGAGAGAGAGAGAGGGGTGTGTGTGTGAGTGAGAGAGAGAGAGAGAGAGAGAGAGAGAGAGAGAGAGAGAGAGAGAGAGAGAGAGAGAGAGAGAGAGAGAAAACTTGTGGAGAGTGTATGAAAGCAAAGTGTGATTGCGGGATGAGTATTTGGCCTTATATATTAGAATGGCAATTTGCAAAGGTATATATGTACGTTGTAGTTGATTGGTTCAATCCAATCTTTTAAAAAGAAAGGAAATTGCAAACCAAACCAACCCAATCTTCAAGGCAAGCTAAACACCTTTTTTAGACTCGGAAATTTCTATACAAACGTACATGGGTGAAGGGAACGATTACCATTTTCAAATCTCATTTTTCTGATCTCATCAGTGTCACATTGATCACGTGCTCTCTCCAACTCATAATATTGAAAATGCATACTTTTCTATTCAAATACCCATTTATTATTAAAAGATAAAGATAGAGAGAGAGGGCGAAGCCGCTACGAAGGGAGGAAAGCAGCACAAGGTGAAGTAGAACGGGGCCGAGATGAGTGAGACGGTGTAGCAGCCTAGCAGGTGGGTTATGTTGACTTGGAGCCTCACTTTGTTGGACAGAAGAAGTACTCCGTAAACTCTAACAAGTCAATATAAACATGAATTACAAAGTAAAAAAAAATACATATATTGTTTTAGTTAACCACCTTTATTTCTATATATAAGGATTTGATCTCACGTCTGGTATTTATGTTTTGAAGTTAAAGAAATTTAAACATTAATGAAATAGGATATTATATAGGTTAATTTGAAATATACCTTGTTATATATATATATATATATATATATATATATATATATATATATATATATATATATATATATATATATATAGATTTAGGTTCAAGTGAGTACCACTTCTAATGCAGCGCACCAGAAGGTACCACCCTTAAAAGTAAATTTTTTGAATTTTTTTTCATGAACATGTTCTAATTAACATTACACAGATCATATGTGAATTTCACGCAAATCCGAACACTCTAAGTGCATGAAAACACACATCACATAAATGCATGTTCACATGTCTTCAAAATTATGTAAGCGTGTGTTCACATCATTTTTTAGGAGCTAGGAGATGTGAATGTATGTGAAATTTACATACGATCTTCATAATGTTAATTAAAACATGTTTATGAAAAAGAAATTTTAAAAAAGTTTTTTTAAAGGTGGTACCTTCTGGTGCGCTGCATTTGGGTGGTACTCTCTCGAACCATATTCTATATATATATATATATATATATATATATATATATATATATATATATATATATATATATATATATATATATATATATATATATATATATATTAAATTTGAAAAGTTTGAAAAATATTATGATTCATTTTGTTACATATTGATTCATCATTTTTTTGAGTATATATATAATGAATCATAAATTTTAGATTAAATAAAGGGTTAAGTGTTATTTTTACCATCCAACTTTTAGATCTTTTTCGATTTAGCCATTAAACTATTTTTTGTCTCGATTTAGCCACTAAACTATTTTTGTATACATATTTAGCCACTAAACTTTTTTTTTACTGATTTAGCCACTGAAATTTGTCCCGATTTGGCCAATAAATTATCATATTTTGTATCGATTTAGTCATTCGTTTTATTCATTTTTCTCAAAATAGAACATTAAATAAAGTTTAGTGGTTAAATCAAGACAAAAGATAGTTTAGTGACTAAATGAGACAAATCTAAAAGTTGGATGGACAAATCTAAACAGTTCATCATTTTTTTACATTATTCATTAGTTTTTGAGTTTATAAACAATGAATCAGAAATTCAAAAATATATCTCAATGTATAAAATTAGTGAATCATATTATCATAGTGTTTCTCACACTTTTCAAGATATATTTAGTTTCTTACAATAACCTAAGCGCACACACAAAAGGTATCACTCGTAAAAGTACTTTTTTGAAAGAAAAATCATAAACATGTTTTAGTTAACATTACAAATATGATATATAAACTTCATGCACATTCACACATTCTAAGTGACTGAAATAACGCATCATATAAATGTACGTTCATATATATACATGCAAATTCATGTAAGTGTATCTTCACATTAATTAAATAGAAACTGTAATCATTTTGCAAATCTAATTTTTAGGTAAAATTTATTGTAATTTTAATAGATTTATACCTTTTAAAACGAGGAACCAAAAAACATTGGAAAAATAAATTTATACCCTGTGAATAAAGATAAAGTAAATAATATTTCATGTTTTATACGTTAACAAAAAAAACGTGTTTATAAAAATACTAAGTTTAAATTTATTAAAAATAAAAAATTGATGAATAACTAAATTTCTTAAATCATTTTCCAGTTCTCCATGAAAGTTAGATTTTCATTTTGAACATTTATACATACATATATATCTTACCAAGATAATATATATTCACAATTGACGTATTGTTTTCTTACATACATCAACTTCATCTGATTTTAATCATAGAATCTCATTTGTAATTAAACGCACACAACATATAATATTCATTTTTTTTATCAAAATGACTTGACAAGTGGTCATTTTGTAACTCACTTGGCAAATCTTTCTATGCTTACACATGTGTTATTGTTTCGGAGATAGAAATTATTAATTGTTAATACATGCTTAACCATTTTAAATCAAGTGAAACTCGATGTATATAAAGTATCATCATAATAATCTAGCTAGCATCAGTATATCAATATAATTGTGTTGTTAATTGGAGAAATTAAACGTAAAACTATTTAACATGATCTATTGGTCAGATCTAAAGATTTTAATTGGGTAGGAAAAAAAAAAAAAAGAATCTTATATGGCTCTCATTTAATAAATACGGTATTCTCATCTCGTAAAAAACAATAAATAAATAAATGTTTATGAGATATCCCAGGATAATGACCAGCTTTATTAGCATTTCTTTCAAGGTACAAATATACAATAATCTATGTATTTTCTTCATATATATAACCTATATATGTATACTATACTTGAATAAATTTTAAAAAAATTATCAGATTTGTAATAATAATAATAATAATAATAATAATAATAATAATAATAATAATAATAATAATAATAATAATAATATTATTATTATTATTATTATTATTATTATTATTATTATTATTATTATTATTATTATTATTATTATTATTATTATTATTTTACAATAACAATAATAAATTTAAATATAGATTTTGTGAAAAGTTAAATGTTATATTAAATAAGATTTTGATTTAATTGGAATTAAATTATATTAAATATATAGATTTGTAAAATAGACACGGACACATGTACGTTATATATGTGGGATAACATGTCGCATATCATGTGACGACATGTGTCATAAATCTTACTTATTTATATAAATAATAATCATATTGATATCTTTCTTTGAAAAATTGTCATATATTGTTTTCACTGAATCGACTGACATTTCAATTACATAGGATTATACAAAGTTATACGCAGTGCTGGTCCTATTATTTTTTAGACCCGGAGTATATACTTAAAAATGACCCTGTATATATATAAGCAATATTCGTATAAAATAATTACAATTAAATAATATTGTTTTGTTGCACTATTGTCAATGTCATGTCTTTAAAAATGTCACAATCTGTCATTGTGAAAGGTTTCACGATGCTTCTCTGAATTTTTCCTCAATTCAAAAAACCGTAAAAAAAAATTAATAGAAACATCATATGATTATAAATTGGGTAAAATTGCATACAATATTAAATTATATTTTTACTAGTAAATTGAAAAAAAAAAAAAGAAGTTTAAATTTTAAATGATTCATAATATAAATAGTAACATATGTGTCAAAATAAATAACATCTCAAGAAATAAATACATATCTCATTAGTATTTTTAATAATCGTAAAATAAATAACATAAACCTGTGATAAACAAAATAAAAAAATCAAACTCATTGAAAAACAAAAGTATGAATATTGAATTTGATTGATTGTATATTGATATAAAACAAATAGACGATAATTGTAGATGAAAATCCAAGTGATAGTGATGAGATATAAATAAAAGATAAAAAAAATACACACAATGAGAATCGAACTCATGTCATTAGAGTTCCAATGTGAGATGACTACCAACTAAACCAACACATTTTCTATGATTTTTATCGCGCAAAACACATATGACCTAATACTGGATTATTGGGTTATATTCACATATTAAATTTTTTTGGACCTTGGGCGGTGGCCCAGATGGACCAGGCCCAATGTCGGCCCTGCTTCTACAAGTATAGCAATATATTTCAAAGATTCATAAAACTTGAAATGCTTCGGGCTATACGCAAAGCGTGTGTTCTTTCTGGGATTAATCGTTTTGCAAACCAGGTCGGATACTCATGTTAATTCATAAAAAGGTAATCATATATCTTCTAAAGGTTTCTATTGATCAGTCTTACAACCAACATACATAGAGAAGCTAAGTTCTAAATCATAGTTAATAAACATGTGTCAATTTGATCCATCAATCTTCACTATAAATTTTATGATTCTAATCACAAAACCATCATCATAGGAACAAAAATTAAAATCATAATTCTAGAAAATTAATGTTTCGCATTGCCCCGAAGAAAAATGTTGGATTCACAATCCCAAAAATCCGTGCGTATGATGGACTTTTAATAATTTAAATTTTGTGAATCGATCAATATGATTCTCACGGTTTTTTTAATGACGAGTTCTAACTGATAATTTCAGTGTCTTTTGGGAAGGGGCGAGTAATTGTTTTCGTGTCGATTTTATAATGTAGGTTTGTTTCCTTGAACTCTTCTAGTCGAATTCTATAAAACTTTGTTTTGAAATAGATTTTTTTTAACAACAAAAGGTAACGTATGCCTAGAGCTTCGGCATTGCCATCACCCCAAGTTAGGAGACCCACAAAATATTGTTTTGAAATAGATGTAATTAAGTTTGTAACATTGTTGTTATATTTATTATTTTGACATGATTTTAACCATGTATGTGAGTACTAGAGTAGATTCCCAAAACTATAATTATGATGCAATGAACCCCACAAAGAAAAATGTAAAAAAAGCAAATGATGATTGTAGCAATAATAAGAGTTATATTCGGTGAGGAGAACCTCTCCTCATTCCTTTTTTTTCTTGTTTTGGTAAATACAGACAAGTCACACCCAAAGAAGAAAAAAATGAGTCATATCCCACTTTTAAATTTAGGTAAACGGGTAGAAAGGAAAGAAACAAGAATGAGAAAAATATACATGAGAGAGAAGCATAAAATCGAATCTATATGGAAAATTACTAAAATGTAATGATTTATTTCATAGGTGTATGTACTTGTGTTATTCTTTTAAACACTAGCTAATTGTATGATAACTTTGTGATATCTATGTTCAAAAAATAAGCATTATACCAATCATGTACACCACTATATCATGGAAACAAGGATTTGAAGAACTTGAAACCGGGTCTGTTAAACTAATGAACTCTAGAAAATAATCAAACGCTACAAGAGCCACATGGTTTGGTTTTAGATTTTGATTTTTTTTTCTCACTTTTACAATTTTGCACCGATCCAGTTTTGTATTTTATTTTTCATTTTGGAAATCAAGAAAAAGCCTCGTATTGAATGTGGATAATATTAAAATCAGACCAAACCGATATGGTACATGCTAGTAAGTTTCAATATTCTGTTCCGATTCAATTTAATTCTAATTAAGTTGTTGCACACTTCTACATAGATCGATATTTAGTGTAACACCTCAACCAAAATTCACAAACACATATATTTCATAAAATCACCACAACATGTTCCATGGATACACTACAATCCACAAGATTAAAGATTTTACAAAACAACCATAATTCTCATAATCTCTAACTAAATTTCAATACTACACCCAAATATAATCTTCATGAGATTACATAACCAAAATATCCAACTTATTAAACTTTAATAAACTCCCTTATGGAGTACTTACCAAATAATAAAAGACTTTTTTTCACTTGTCTTCAATTCTTAGTCGATCTCCAATCTTTGTTCGAAGATTCGGTTATTCTTTCCCTTATCCAATCATGAGAAACAACTATTTACCACAAATCACACAAGGATCTCGCAACGGCCTCCATTTAATGAGACTCGGCTCACAAGTATCTGTAATTTGACATCACCTTATCCTCCACTTAAAGGGACTCATTTCACAACGGTCATACACTGGGCTCACATCATCTCCCATTTAAGAGAATTCGATCCACATGACCCACATCTCAAACTATGATCACAATTTCTCATTCATCGACGATTCAAAACTCTCTTCACGAAGTCAAGAGAACTTGTCTATTGTCCATCATCATTCCATAATCAAATCCACATTCACATAATCACATTATTCCATCAATCTACATATGTTATGCAATATCAACAACTAACAATAAAGCAATTAAACAATAAATGCATATTACCATTACTAATCACACGTATTTCTTCTTAATGAGTCTTAACATTGGTAGGTCAAACATCAATAAACAAATTATTAATAAAAATTAATAAGTATAATTAAGAATGATATATGATTAGTAAACTAAGGGATGTGAATGTAGATATAACAATATCCATAGCCAATATACCTTTTTAATTCATACCGTTGTCAAGACAAACAAAGTAATGGAAAAGCTTGACTAGACTTGACTCCCATTATTATAAAAGTAAAAAAAAATACTTCAATTGTAATTATAGTGGGTTTTTTTGGGATTGTCTTTTGAGTTTACTAATTCATTTACAAGCTGGTTATTTTTTAGAGGTTAAATGTTTAAAATGTGAAATCAAATCTGAAATTAAAAAGGTGATCTTAAAGTCTAAAACCTCAAATCTAAAATTACATTGAATTCTAAAATTTTAACATTGTTAATTAAATTTTAAGTTTTAAACTATTTATATATTATAGTTATTTAATTCATATAACTAACATATAAAATAATTAAATATTTTAATTAGTTAAATATAAATATTTTAATTAACTAAAATATATATTTCTAATTAATTAAACTGATTTAACATTTTAATTAAATAAAATATTAATTTAAATTAAAAAGAAAACACTTCATACCTTAATTTCATACTTCAGACGAGAATTCACCTCTTAATTAGGTGGTGTTTGTTTTTTTAGATGTTCAATGTCTGAAAACTTGTTTAGATGATGAAGTTTTAGTTTTAAGAAAAATAAGATAAGTGATTATAAAATAAGAAAAATTGGATAGGTGATAGAAAAGTAAGAGAGAGAAAGAGATAATTATAAAAAATATAGGGTAGGTATTAGAAAAGTATAAGAGGGAGAATATGAAAATTGGTATTTTAAAAAGTGAAATGAAAATCTATGAAATTGTTGTTAAGTAAACAAGTTTTCATTTTAATTAAAAATTGAGATAGAAATTTTGGAAATTTTCATAATCTAAACACACTCTTAATTTAACTTCAGACTACTTTCTCCCTTTTAAAATACAAAGGATAAATCCTTAAATCTGAATTTAGACAAACAGACTAAAGTTTAGATCTGAATTCAAACTTCTGATCATTTTGAAAGAGTTTTAATTGCAAAAAAACACATCTTGAATTATTGAATTTATAAAACATAGATAATCATAAAACTATTTGGCAAATTAATTAATCTAAAAAATAAACTTTGATATTTATGTCTTTTTCTATCAAAACAAATAGTATTATATATATTCTAACTTGAAAAGCACCCTATTTGGTGCATCCACCCAAATAAATCAAGTGAAAACGCAACCAACCAAATGCAAAATTCTACCTAACGCATACACGAACACCCCTATGGACAGGTATAGAATCCTCCAACCTTCCCCACCATGCCACCACCATCCCCCCCCCCCCCCCCCCCCTCTTTCTAAAAACAAGGCACAAAAAACATACACAAATTAAAAAGATTGTCAATAATATTATTGATAAGATGAGAATATACTAACTTTTCGTTATTCATGTGTGTGTAGTTGTCTATCTACTAAAACAGATAGAAGATGTATATATGCTTTAATTACATTTCATTCTCAATATATTTATTTCTTCATTTAAATAACACCTTTTTTAAATTGTTTACTCTTTTTTTTTTTTAACGGCAAACTATCATACTCCTACTTCTAAACCTCTCACTTACATAATCATCTTGGTACCGTCAGGCCAAAGGCCCTTTGGTAAAATATAATTTATTAATATATAATATAATTATTAAGCTGCTTCTCAAATATTAATTTATCTAATTTGTTGAAAGACATTTGAGCTCTTAGAAAATAATCAACTATATATTGAATCAAGTATAGTAATTTTAAATAAAAATAAATCAGTTCCTTCCTCCCATAAAAAAATTGAGATTAGAAAGAAACCACTAACAAGAATTTTGATTACTCCATTACCTTTATTAAATATTTTTATGTTATGACATTAAATTATGGAAGCTGACTTTCATAAAATTTAATGTTGTAGAATAATTAAAAATAATACATTTGTTACTCTTTTCTCTGTTAATAAATTTAGGTCATTATTCTTAAAAGATATATACGAATTAATTAGACTTGTATATTAATAAAAAGGTCGTATAGATTAATTAACGATGGACAAGAACTACATGATATTTTATATTTTAATAAGAGTAAAGGACATTTTTGTTTTTGGTCCTTGTGGTTTGATGGTTTACCCGGATTCAGTCCTTTAACCATAATAAGGTCAAATTTCATCCCTATTTTGCTAATTTTGTGCGCTTTTAGTCCCTCGTCTGTTAAACTTAACGACACAACCGTTAAATTTGTAAGAATGACATTTTTACCCTTTTCATTGAGACGCTTTTAGTCCCTATGGTTTTATTATTTACCCATTTATAGTCCAACATTTATTTTATTTTATTTTATTTTATCTTTATAATTATATTATTTATAGATATACTTAATTTATTATAAAGACACTTATTTAATTTATAAATATACTTATATTTTAATATTTTATTTACATTTACAATTGTTCGTATTTTTATTTTAAAATTTAACTTTTAATTTAATTTAATATATATTTCTTTACTAATTTATTTAAAGTTCATATTCTTTATTAATTTTAATTTTTATAATATTATTGTTAACATTTATATATGTAATTTTGTTAGTTGTGTTTGAGTAGATATAATGTCGTCGATATTTTTCTTCTCCAAAGTCACTATTTCTTCAAATATCTTTCAACCTAATCAATTATCGACACATAAGTTATATACATATGTGAATATACTTGAAGAAATAATGACATTGGAAGATACTTGAAAATATTTTATACACACACACACACACACACACACACACACATATATATATATATATATAGAATATGGTTCGAGGGAGTACCATTACTTATACAGCGCATCAGAAGCTACCACCTTTAAAAAAATTTTTTAATTTATTATTTCATAAACATGTTTTAATTAACATTATGAAGATTATATGTAAATTTCACATACATTCACATCTTGTAGCTCCTAAAAAATGATGTGAACGCACACTTACATAATTTTGCATATATGTGGTGCGTGATTTCATGCACTTAGAGTGTTCGAATTTGCGTGAAATTCACATATTATCTGTGTAATGTTAATTAAAACATGTTTGTGAAAAAAAAATTCAAAATTTTTTTTTACGAGTGATACCTTCGGGTGCGCTGTGTAGTAGGTAGTACTCACTTGAACATATATATATATATATATATATATCCAACACATATAATATAATTTATGTGTTGATAATTGATTAGGTTGGAAGATACTTGAAGAAATAGTGATTTTGGAAAGGAAAAATATCGACGATATTATATTTACTTAAACACAACTAACAAAATTACAAATATAAATGTCAACAATAATATTATAAAAATTAAAATTAATAAAAAAGATGAACTTTAAATAAATTAGTAAAGAAATATATATTTAAATTAAAATAAAAGTTAAATTTTAAATAAAATACGAACAATAGTAAATGTTAATAAAATATTAAAACATAACTATATTTATAAAAAAAAATAAGTGTGTTTATAATAAATTAAGTATATCTATAAATAATATAATTATAAAGATAAAATAAAAAAATAAATGTTGGACTATAAATGGGTAAATAATAAAACCATAGGGACTAAAAGCGTCTCAATAAAAAGGGTAAAAATGTCATTCTTACAAATTTAACGGTTGTGTCGTTAAGTTTAACGGACGAGTGACTAAAAGGGCACAAAATTAGCAAAATAGGGATGAAATTTGACCTTATTATTGTTAAAGGACTGAATCCGGGTAAACCATCAAACCACAAGGTCCAAAAATGTCATTTACTCTTTTAATAATTTTAACTGTACTTTTATATAAAAAAATGTATAGTTAAAAATGTAATGATTGTTAACTGAACTGAACAAATTAATGAGTAGTTTTGGATTGGAAGAGATAAAAGATTTATCTATAATACAAATTAAAATACAAAATCTAGTATTTTCTTAGATGAAAATGAAATGAGTGTTTATATAGTAAAAAAAAAAAAATGGAATCTATTTAAAGGAAAAGGAGAAAAAGGATTTTATTTATTTATTTATATATTTTTAAAATTGTAAAGGGCAGAGAAGGAAAATACGGGGATAGTTTAGGTGTTCAAAAATGGTGTGATCCGTACAAGGAAAATAAACAGGAGAATCTGGAAAAAGTGAGACAGCCAATCACAAGCCGAAAACACATTTGGAGTTTATGATTTTCATATACACTGGGACCCACCCACCATCAATTTCAACTTTGAATTTTTCTACTCACTTTTAGTTTTTAGTTTTTTTCCTGGAAAATTAATTAATAAATATATTTGTTTTATATTTATAAAGGTATCGAAGTTTGACCTTTTATGTTAGCTGATGATCAGTTATGTATGTTCTTGTTCTGTTTCAAATTAAAAACTCACAAATCTTTTATTCAATAAATAAATAAAACTAAATACATATATTCATATATGATATTTCCTTAATTTACAAGACAATGTGCGTTCATATTTTCACAAATATAACATGGCTTCCTAATTATAAACATTATTTATGCATTTAATCATGCATTATAAAACTTTTATAACATCATATATAAATCTTTTCATTAAACATTTGCTTTAGTGTGCATTTAGTACCATAAATTAACTTGAAACTTACAAGACAATTCACGCATTCCTCCCTTGAGGTTCTGTTAATCACCTACAGAATGTGTTACTTAATACTTATAATGCTTTTACAAACGATTTTAATTTATGTCAATAGAAAGCAAATGTAATTAACATCCTAAATCATTCGTGAAAGGTTTCAAACCAAAGACATATAGCATTGCCACAACAACGATATAACGTTGCCTCTATGGCCACATTATCGTCCTAATTATATCGATGCTAAACAGACAAATGAATGTAAGAAGCCTCCAAGATCACAATGACGTCCTTTTCACGCCACCAATTAGACATAATGTCGACACAAAGCTACCATGACTATGTATGTTCACACGTGATTTAGCTTGTTCAAAACTACTAAACAAAGTCAACCATTTTGGCACATTTCTAACGATCCTTTCTCAACAAAACTATAAATATGTAATTCATTATAAACTATATATCCAGTGGTGCACGAATGTCACTCAATTTTAATATGTCTCATTGCTTTGTATAAATTGTTTTTTTATACATAACATAAATATACTAATAAGTAGTTCATAATAGTGTGTCATAAGATTTTAAAATTTCAAATCATATATTATCATAAATAACAACAATTATAAAGGTTTATTTATTATATAAATTACATCTTAATATAGAAAAAACCATTCATGCATCTAGACATAAAATAGAAGTCTTTTTGTTGTTTTGCAATATAATAATGAAAAATGTGGATCAACCCTATTATGTACATGTGAAGTTTTACTTTAAAGATAAACTGTCATTTTAAATTAAATACAAATAATTAAAGCTAACAACTTCATATAAAATTTTTAAGTTTTTCCAACATATCTTTTTATACACTTTTGCATGTATTTGTCAAATTATTCCTACAACATTACGATATTGGATCTACCATCACAATGTTCATCAAACGAATAATCTTCATAATGATGTCACAACACTACGTACAACTACAACCGTAGATATGTGTGTGTGTGCACGCTTTTAGTCTAAGATTGAACTCATTCGAACTTGTTTTCCTTGTTACCAAATGCATACCCAAACGACAATATAAAGCTATTAATGATTAATTAATCATGTATGCATGATATTATTCCCGGCTCTTATAATTTTAGTTTATACATTTGGTTTTTGGTTCAAAAATTATTTATCCTCTTTCGTCGTATATGTATATTTTACACTAAATATGTATTGACGGAACATCAGTGGGCCAGCCATAAAAATGTGAGTTATAATTCAATACTTTATAGACATAGGATTAACAAACTAAATATGTTTCGGATTTTGACATTGGTAAAAATTTCAAAAAGAAAACATATAAAATAATTATAATAATTTTAGCCCTTGTTTAGATTTAGAATTTAAGTTCCGTCGTTGAAAGTATGGATACAACAATGAACAATGTTTTAGTGTTGTGCGTTGAGACGGAGTGAACTATATTATAACATTCATTCGTACATTAAAATTTAAAAAATTTAAAGAATTCTAATTCTAATTTAATTTATCACACTATGTTAAATGCATTCATATTTAAACTATATATAATTATTTTAAATATTTTATAAACTATAATAATCTTCTTGATGCAGAAGACCGGACCTTAGAATACTTGGAGGCCCATGACCACATTGGCTCACTAAAATGGTCATAACTTGGGCCTCGGGTATCCGATTTGGGCTTATAATATATCAAAACGACCGTATGGACAGGCCCGACGTGCTGGCAAACAGCCGTAGGCGGTTTGGGCCCTGCTTTTCCCCCAAAAAGGCCCCGAAGACTACTTACTTTGCATTTTTCTATTTTTCTTTCAGTTTGGACTTTAGTTTTTTGGCCCGTGTTTTTGGCTCATTATCATTTTGGCCCGTTTATGTTTTTCTGTTTCTTTTTAGTATTGTAATGTGTGAACTTGGATGGTCACTTCCAATTTTTATGAAACTTCAGTTTTCTCTCCCAAATTTGTGTTCTTTGTGTGAACCAATTTTGAAGGCCAAATTCGCGGTATTCCTGTGAATCAACGTGAGTTTGGTTAAGATCTTTCGGGTATTCGTGGAATCAACAGATTATCTTTGGTTTTCTATTTGCTACACTGCATCACTTCTTCTAATATATAATCAAACTTAAAGTTAAACAAACTATTAAAATGTAAAATAAATTTATTATATGTTTGTCGCTACTTTAACAATATTATATTTTAATTATTAATTAAAGTTCATTTAAGAAATATTTTATTTATATTAATTGAATATCACGAGCTATTATTCATTTCAGATTTTAATTAAACCCTAATTCAGCAATGTCTCTTTTTATATACAAATTAAATATCAAGAGGTTCATTTTCGCAATATCTAATGTCAGATATTAATTAAATGTTCATTTTAATATTCCCCTCAATTTAAATACTATAAGAGTCTGTTTGACAAAAACTAACTGGAACTTATCACTATTGATGGAGCTGGAATTTATGTTAGTTGAAATTTTTATTAATAGATTTGGTAAAGTAGCTGAAAATATAAAATGACAACATATAAATAAATAAATTAAATTATCATTGGTAACTAAGTTACTTTAATTCGATGATTTTTATTTTTATAAGCTCGGTCTAGCTATTTATAAAATTTATTTGAAATAGCTTGTGGTTTGAGAGTTTATGGTTTTAATAAACTTCTAAAAGAAAATTCACCCTAACGCAAGTCATAGCTTATGAATTACATCTAACCGGAGCTTTTAAATATCATAAATTTAAGTTCTCATAATCTCTCATATGTTGCATGCCAAACAAACCCTAAATAAATATCAATAGTTGAGTATTATATCTTTATTAAATATAAAAAGGCTCACTTAATTTATAATACTTAATTTTAAATATTATTTAAAGGATCATCATAACAAAATCTATTTTAAATATTAACTAAATATCAGAATGATATTCATTAGACTTTGTCAATTGAGATTATGTATAATATAATGTGTTAAATATTAATTGAATATCAAGTTGTTATTCTTTTTCCATCTTTCCGATTCTCATGTTGGTAATGAATTACAGAAATAAAATTTATTTTAAATTTCATTCCTACTCACTCTCGTTAAGAATCAAGACTCTTGTCAAATAACAAACACTTATGAAGCTCATGTGATTCTATTCTATTTCTTCCACCATACCAAACACCTCCTTAATAATTTGTAATTTTTAAAGTAAAAATACACTGTTCGTTATAAACTATGTTTTATAAGCACTACGTATTTGTTTATACTTTATATAGCTTATAAAGTTTGTAAGTTATTCCAAAACTTAATACTAAACACATTTTAAATGAAAAAAAAAAAAAAAAGTGTCCTTCTAACTTGTTATTTGGTACAAATGATTAAATAGTTGAAACTTGAAACAATATATTTAAGTTATGGTTAAAATGTAAACTATTTTTTTAGATATATAATATACAGTACATAAGAAATGTATATCTAAAAATATTTTATTTTTCTGTATTTTAACGTTTTAAATGATGAATCATTATTAACGATCACATATTAAAAATCGGATTTTTTATTTTTTTTTTTTACAAGCTTATTTAATAAAAATATATATTTCATCTTTATGATTAAAGTAGAATAATTTTTTATAAAGGCATTAAAGAATAATAAATAACCCAAGTTTTAAGTCTTTTAATAGGATTTATGTTATTTTATTTAAAAAGAAAATAAATGAATACATTTTATATAACTTTCATTTAAGAAAAAAGAACATCATTCCTTGAACTGAATTATAATAAATCATGTTACATAGATTTTTTTAAATAAAATCTAGCTAGAGCCGATACTTGTAGCTTGTAGGTAAAACTTTTGTTGATAAATATATTTGACAAAGTAATTAGAACTGAAGCTGAAAAATATAGAATGCCTTAAAAATATATAATCAATATGCACAACTAATTAAAGTTATTTCAGTAATTTTTTTATAAAATCGAGCTATATCTAAAGCCTAGTTGATATAACTTATTTTTAAAGGCTAATGAATTAAATAAATTTTTGAAAGAAAAGTTATCCAAATATAGTTAATGGTTAAAATTAGGTAGCGTTTTTAATAACATTATAAACTTAAGCTTCCATAAATTCAAAAGTATAAGGTTGTTAAGATATGGTGATAAATGAAAATAGTTTTTTATAATTTATAAAAGATTTTATTTTTCATTATTTGAGTGTAAATGTCAAATTTCTACTTAACAAAATTCGGATTATTATTATAATTATTCTAAGGCTCTTTAACTTTATATGATCATCACAATTAAATAACTAAAAATAGCTTCATTTCATTTGTTAATTTAAATCAGAATAAAATAATATATAAATGGAAGGAATAACTTTATACTCTCATATGGTGTGGTTTGAGACACCACTCTTAGTTGTTCCCTTTATTTGTACAATCCTTCTCGCACATTCCTTTTATGGCAACATGTTTGGGGGCAATTATGTCATGACATTTACAATTATTTAATTTTAACCAATGGCCAAGGATGGTTAGTTTAAGAATCTTAATTAAGATTTGATCTCCATTATTGCTCTATTAATTAACTACTTAAATTCAAATAACCAATATTGTAAACCAAAACCAGCTTATCACTACTATTTTACATGCGTTGTAGTGATTGTTAGCAATATAAATCATACATAGACGTATATGCTCGATTTTAAGCAGCTGTTAACTATATAAAAGTATTAATGAAATAAGCAAAGAAGATGTCTAATTTATAAGAGATGGTGCGCCTAGTGATTACATTTAATCTAATATATTTTAATGAAAACCTCATGTATATACATATTTTATAATGTATTTGAGCATTATAACATAACAACTAAGTTTTTTATGTGAAAGGATGTGTGTGCTGCATGACTGGATTAACTGTATTTTTTATCTGAAAACACGTCAAATTACAAGTTGCAATAGATTCTATATTTTTTCATATGAAATTAATTATATAATGTTGTAGTCTTACATAAGTATGTCATATTTTTATTGAAATACCTATGATGCCTAACTATACTTCATGTGATGGCTAATGGATCTTGAGTTTGAATCTTAACAAGCATACTTCTATTTAGGTATTTTACTATATGTTACTATTCATAAAAAATATTTGTGCAACTATATTGTAACAAATTATCATGTGCATATATGTGTGTGTAATAACTAAAGTAGATATATTTTACATCTGAAAACACATAAAGTTGCAAGTTGCAACTGATTCTAACTTTTTTCATATAAAAATAATGTAATCCAGCTGTAATAAATTATAAAAGACTATTATTAAGATACACTGGACATCTATTAAGACTTGTTTAAATGATTGAAACTTTCTCGATATAAATGGTAGATGTTGAGTTAGAATCATATACTTGGAAATTGGTAATTGAATTATAAAAAAGTTGTTTGTGATAAACAGGCATATATATATTTTATCCTTTTTATTAAGGTTTTTTTAGTAAGTAAAAGAATAAACAAGATAATGCTAAATTTTTATAGAGAAAAGGGAAGAGGAAATTAGGGGGACCATTAGGCGTGCAATGCAATTATTCCATAAATAATTAGGTTTGGATCTAGTAATTTGATTAAGATGTGGTCCTTGGATCATTGAATGGAGTGGAAATTTTGAATTCAATTTCTTGATTTTTTAAATATTATTTTATTTCCCCAATTTTTCTAGATATTCGATTCCAAAAAAACCCTCCAATAATTTATTTACCCTGTTTTTTTTTTCCCTTATATATATTTAGTTTGTGTCAACAAATATTCTTAATCAGAGGGTGTAATGAAGACGAGCTAACTATATATCAGTCTGAACTCTGAAATACATTCAAAATTGATTCGATACAAGTTGAGTCGAGTCAAGTTTGAGTAATAAAATGAATGAATTTAGAACTATTCTGACGTGTAAATGAAACTAGATGTCGTTTTCGGTAACTTATTTATATGAGATTTGTAATACAAGACAGTAAAAGAATATGGATAAATGTGAAGTTAAAGTTTAGTAAATTTATAGTTTCTATATACAGAGGGTTCAATGGAAAACCAACATCCATCGGAAAACTTTGGAAATCTTCCATGCACCACCACAAATGCATCACAATTCCCGCGTGATGCATCGACTTTCTGCGTGATGCATCACCTGATCCAATGGCTATAAAGTGGTTCTCGGGTTTTCCGATACATATAGATTTTCCATTAAACTCAGATCACGCAGGAATTATGATGCATTTGTGGTGGTGTATGGATGTTTTCTAAGATTTTTCCGATACATGTTGGTTTTCCATTGAACCTCTTTATACATACATACATACATACATACATACATACATACATACATACATTTATATATATGAACACTTATTGTCACGTTTCACTAAAAATGTTATTACAAACTGTTACATTTTAAATAAAATAAAAGATAAATAGAACTCAGCATTTTTAAATTTTAAAATAAAATAAAATAATATATATGTATGTATGTATATATGTATATATCTTGAAAAGAAATACATATTATATAAAAGCATTAAATATTTGTCAAAGGAAAGATAATTAGAAAAAACCATATTTTATAACATTTTTATTTTTTGTAATAAAATATATAAACATTATGTTATACTTAAATTAAAATATCAAATTATATCAACTTAAATATATAAATTTATAAATATAAACATAGCTACTCCTATTAATATCTAATTATAATACTAAGAAAATAATAATTTTGACAAATAATATTACTATTTTTATATTATTTTATAATCTATATTTTTATGTTGTAAATTTTATTTTATATTTTATACTAATAATTGGTTTTAAAAGTATTCACATAATAGGTTGATTAATAAACTAGTAAATACTAAACGGAATGGGAGTTTACTATTTATTATTATTATTATTATTATTTGAATTTATTATATGAACCAAAGTCCAAACATACTCCAAAATTTAGTATCTTGGGCCTAGAATGGCCCATAATAAAGGTTAACAGAGTTACAGACCCACAGCCAACGGAAAATCATTGGTCATGACCAACTAAATTTTATATATATATATATATATATATATATATATATATATATATATATATATATATATATATATATATATATATATATATATATATATATATATATATATATAGGATTGGGTTCACATGAGAACCCCTCATTACCGTGAGAACATGTGAACCACTCTAAAAATTGTGCATCCACTGTATAAAATTGTGCATTTGATACTAAAATTAAATGTTTTCGATATATTTATGCATTTCATGTAAAAATTTACGCATCTCATGCTATAATTTATCCATTTTATGTACGAATTGTGCATTTAAGAAAATTTGTGCATTTGATGTTCAAATTTGGGCATTTAGTTTATAATTTAATGAATGTAAGTTTTAAATGTAATTTTAGTGTTAAATTATGATATTTATTAATATTTAAGACTAATAATGATTTTAAGTAAAACTTTTAATTTTAAAATTTGTGCATTTGATGTACAAATTAGTGCATTTTGGAGTGGTTCTCACGTTCTCACGGTAACAAGGGTTCTTACCGGAACCCAATATAAATATATATATATATATATATATATATATATATATATATATATATATATATATATATATATATATATATATATATATATATATATAGAGAGAGAGAGAGGTTCTATGGGGCACCATATGCATCGGGAACCAAATGGGAACCAAAAATGCATTGCTTGTTTACAAAGGATGCATTAAGGGCAATTTGAGAATGCTTAATAATATATTGTTAAATTATAAAATTTAATTTAATATTTATCATATATTTAGGAAACTAAATAAAATTATCAACCACCTTTCCATAAATCCATCCACTTTTCTCTCTCTTTCCCTTTCTCTTTCATAGCTAGCCTCTCTCTATCTCTCTTTCTCTCAACCAGTTTTCACAAGACAACCACTACTATTACCGCCAGACCCGACACCACCATCGCTGTCCACCGTCGGTATGCAACTCTGCACCATACTTGTGCATCGATGTTGACGAGAATTTGTTTGCGTCTGTTGATCATGGTTTTTGAGTATCAGTTTTTTCACAAACAGTCCATTCTACGATTCTGTATCATGCTTATGGCTAGTCAAAGAATTGTAAGATTCTTTATTAATGTTGGTGTTATTGCTTCCAAGAAATAGTTGGAGCATATGATCTTGGTTGTTTCAAACATGATGCACAACAGCAAATGCATCACGACAATTATGAACACATTGAAGACGTTGATGAACACATTTAATTCAGAGATGCATCACGAAATTAAACGTTTAAATGTCGAAATGCATCACGATTTTGGTGATGCATAATGATGGAACAAAGACGATGATGAATATGGTCGAAATGCATAATGTTTGAAATTGAATTGGATGAAGATGCATCGTGTTTGAAGACGAATCCAATAAATTGGATGAAGACGTATCATGTTTGTTTAAATTCGGATAGAATATTTTCTGAATTCAAGCATCTTCCGATTTTGCCCTTCCGCGCGCGAGAAGTTATGCACCCGTGCACCCATTTTCAAGTTAATTACTCTTATACCACTACAATCTGAACCATTAAAATTCAAGATCTAACGGTGCATACAGATTCCCAAAGTACACAATGCATACAGGTCCCCCGTAGAACCTGACCCTATATATATATATATATATATATATATATATATATATATATATATATATATATATATGTGTGTGTGTGTGTGTGTGTGTGTATAAAACATGGTTCAAGAGAGTATCACTCGTTATACATCGCACCAAAAGATCCCACATATAAAAAAATTTTCTAATTTTTTTATAAACATGTTTTAATTAACATTATAAAGATGATTTGTAAATTTTACATACATTCATATTCTCTGACTCCTTAAGAATAATGTGAACATGCACTTACATAAGTTTACATGTATGTGAACGTACACTTATGTAATGCATGATTTCAGACACTTAGAATGTGCAGACGTGCATAAAATTTGCATATCATCTTTGTAATGTTAGTTAAAACATTTTTATAAAAAAAATTAATAAAAATTATTTTTAAAAGTGAACAACCACAAATGCCTTTGATTCCTATGAATCATTATTGCAGATACTACTATAAACTCTTTGAATCATATGAAACTTGTTAAATCCTAAAAATCTTGTTGAATACAATAAATTTATGGAATCTTATGAATCTTGTTATAAAAATTGTTATGAATCCTAGTAGTAATCTTGTTGCAGGCGCTTTGAATAATATAAATCTTGTTGTAGGTACTTGTTGGTATATATACATGTGCGTGTGTGTTGAGTTTAACAAAAAATAAAATTAGACTGGAAATGGTAGTCAATGCACATGTGCATACATTCAATGCACATGTGCATGTGATTTAATTGGCATTGGTTCTCCAAACTAATATGATTTTTCATGGATCTTGAATCATGTGTGTGTACATTAAAAAATAAAGTAAACGGCATGTAACAATCTTAGAGATATTATATACTAGTTTAATTGCTCGTGTATTACGTGGATATTTTTAATATATTGTTGTTTATATAAACTAAGAGATAATAAATATTAAATTTTTTTCTTAAAAAGTATATAAGAGTGATTATTATTTATCATGACCTGTTAAATTCTGTATTTCAAAATATATATGTAAAGCAATTATTTTTCTATAATTCTTATAATTTTATTATTTTTTGATTAAGAAGTTACTAGATTAACGCTCATGTATTACATGGGGTTAATTTAAAAACCAATATTTACAACTATGTGTAATATAATAATTTTATTATTTTAAGAATAATAAATTTTATTTAATTTTAATCAATTAAATATTAAGATCAGTTTTGAATAGAATTGATATACTTTAAAATATAAATTACATTTACTAAATGAAATGATAAAAGGTAAACACAACACATGACAAACCAAATGAGAGCACGACACATGACATATTATTTACTCATTTATTGGTACTACGTTTGTTGACGCACATATACGTGGTTATTTTTAATAAAAAAATATATTAATTATAAAAAGAAATAAATTAAGAGTATATTAAAAATAAGAGTTTATAAGTAATTTTGAAAGGAAAAAAGATTTCTAAAGGATACATTTAAATACTTAGTTAGGTATACATTAAAAACAAAATATTAAAATATAATGATATGAGTTATAAAACAGTGTTAACGATTTAACGTAATTTTTGTTATTTAAATTTACAATACTTTAAAACAAAATATGAATTACCATAATTATGATTACAAGGAATAAAATAGAAAAAAAGTCATCATTGTAGTTTTATTTCAAATAATTAACTTGTATAAATGGAAAAAACTAAATTAGGAAAATTAGGAGGGAAAATGAGATTTTGCTTCATCGAGAGAATGACATGTGGCGAAAACATTTTGCTTTATTAAGATACTAGTTTATTACCCGCATACTACGCGGATATTTTTAATATATATAAAATATAATGAATTAAAAGGTAAATGTATAAATATTATTATTTTTAAACAAATAGTATATAAGAATGACATTATTATTTATTATGACATATTAAATTTATATATTTATAAATATATATGAATAGTATTATTTTCTTATATTTTTTTAAAATTTTTTATTATATTATATTATAATTAATAAGTTAGTAGAGTATTAGATTTTATTTGATTTAATTTGAATCTAAAAGTAGATTATATTAGATTTGGATAGATATAATTTAATTTTTTTATTATTTTTAAAACCTATAAATGCCACGTGTCGATTCATGGTGATGACACGTGGCTTCACTAGAATTGAGTATAGTTACTCTTTTAATAGTATAGATAGATAGATATAGATAGATTAGAGTATTAGATGTTATTTGATTTAATTTTAATTTAAAAATAGATTCTATTATATTTGTATAGATTTAGTTTAAATTTATTTGATATTTAAAAAATATAAAAATATCACATTTCAATTCATGATAATGACACATGTGGCTTTACAAGAAACGAATACATTTACTTATTTATTATTATTTACAAATTATAGATTACAGATATAGATATGAACATGATTAAATTATGATATCTGTTTCAACATAAAATTTACAAACCTCTCATATAATCACCATAAAGATCATTCTCTGTAATTTCCTCGCACAATATAACGTTTATGCAAAATATATACCAGACAAAATCTGAATAAACCAACAACAAATGCCCATCTACAGGAGCAAAAGTTTGAAGAAAATGCCCATTGATTTAAAACCCATCACACCATTTCCTCTAAATAGCCAACTGCTGCATTTGGATCCAAGTGATGCATGAAATGGTGAGAAAAAAGTGCAATGAGCAATGGGTTTCTTCTTAAGCAAGTTACAAAATCGCCCTTGCTGATCTGAGCATCGCCATCAACGTCGAAGAGACTGAACAGTCCATGTACCTGCAATGCCATAACTTCTTGCTCGTGATCTCTTAATGAGGGCATAAATTTAGTTCTGAAACGACTCACCTCATCCACACTCAAGCTTCCAATGGCTGGCATCAATGAAACACCAAGCTGTGGCAAAATCGAAGAAATTGAGACATGTTAGAATGTGTTCGACGATGATGTCAAAGAAACTTGACAAAAAGATTACTTCTTGCTTGGAAATGTAATGATTTTGATCAACGTCGCTATCAATGAAGGCTGCTTCACAAGCTTGTCGAAATAGTGGCTGATTGAGTATATGAGCTGACCCTACCAAGAACTGCATGATTCGAAACTGTAAGCGTTAATCCTTGAACGATCAATGCATCTTGATGCCAATTACAAAAATACACTTTCACTACACATGCATTATTACCCAAAGTTACCTCTTTAAAGGAAATTTCTTGGTTCTTGTCCACATCAATGAACTCAAACATCTGTGGAAAAAGATAAATACCAAACAAGATGGACCCATCAGAGATGTAATTTATGGCAATGGAAAATGTAATTGGGAAATATAGCATTTATATTGGGGTGGAGTACAAAACAAGAAGGAAGCCATCACTGACCTTTTTAGAGAGGCCACAAGGCTTTAACCTTAAAACCCTTGAGAAATCTTGAAATTTAACTTTTCCACTGTGAACAAAATATTGGTCAAAAAAAGGTCACTGGAATTCCTCATCTACACGTCTCCGGTTCTAGACTTAGAATTGTACCAATTAGAGATGAACATACCATTTATAAAAACGTCTAAAATGCCACATCTTATAGTGAGAGTCACCATTTATAAAATGTATAAAATGTCTAAAATGTCCTCCACAGCATCAAGATGTAATGATAACGGGCAAATTGGTGATTCTAGGTTGCAACATTTCCTATTCTAGTAAGTTTCCAACCTAAATCACCCATACTATTTGTTGTTTGTGTGAACTATCATTATTGAAATTTGAATAAAAAAATATGATCTCACAACTTTTGAGATTGGAATGAACTACATATGTATATTTACTGTATATTGAGAGACAAAACTGTCCAATTAGTTGAAGTGCAACTAAAAGTTCTTTTTTGTAATGAATAAAACTTCAGAGTACTAATGCTTTGAGTTGATTAAATGTTAATAGCCTAAGGTTTGTTTATTACAAAAAAAGAATCAATGTTAAGGATAATTTAGATATTTAGTTAAGAAAAATTTATAGTACTACGATGTAGAGCCAAATGTTGCAATTTTCAGAATGAGCATTAAATAAAATTGTGTTACTCGTTTATTTGCAAAGATGAACAAATGAATTCGTCACAATTGCTCACTACAGCACACTTGCGCATTTAGTTTTCTTCCTTTTTCTTAAATATTTTTTAACAACGAGTTAGCTTACAATGAAACTACAAGTACAATAGTCATAAAAACTCATTCACTTGAAGATGTATGGGTTCGTAATTGAGTGCCCAATGTTACGACATTACGAAACTAGCGAACATACAAATAGCACAAATAGCATGATTGAAATACAATAATATAATGGAAACATACCTGGTGGGATCTGGATCCATAGCAAGAAACCTATCCAAGAAGTCTAAAGCATCCAAAGTGCTCAAATGGTATAACTGAGCCACAAGAAACACATAACTCATCTCAAACTATCAATGATACAAAAAGTAGAATCACAAACATTTGGAAGAGATTAGAACAAAGGACAATCCCTTGCAGTTTCAAAGGAGGCTATCTTTGTGAGTCAAACCGCCTTATATTCATAAAGGACTAACCTTAATAAATTGCTCAAAGATTCGCAATTTAAGTGAAACACAAACCGAGGTTATCATGATTTTATGAAGTTAAGGTGTTCCTTCATAATCAATGGGTATTTTCTTTTACATTCGTAAAAGGGAACACAAAATGAGATACTACTACTCTGCTACTGGCACTACATGTGTAAGTGTCGATTAATTGCAACAGAATGTGGTATCTAATTAGTAATTCAAAACACACATTAAATTGAAGATATAAACTCACTTGTCGAATCTTTGCCATTTCAACAACAAACAGTGATGGATTTTCCTGTTAAAAGAAAGGCGCATTGTTAACATGTTAAATTCGGAGAAAACTTGAAGTGGCTTGAAACAACAGAACTACTCTAAACACGCACAAAATGATTGAGAATTTAAAACCGTTTTAAGATAAAGTATAGTTCAAAGCCAGTAATGTGACGCCTAAAGACAAAACAAACACATGCAAAACAATTTTTAATTTTTCTGTAAATTCATGGAAGTTCAATTTTATCATATATGTGATTAACTTTGTCAATCGCGACCTTAATTAGAAATAGTACACTAACTACTGGGTCCAAGAATTTTCAACGAATCATAGTTCAACCTTGTATTGAAATTTGGAGTTCACGTATCATTAATATTAAGTTATCAACGCCAAACTTCAGGAAAAAAATCCATATAAGAATTTATAAAAGCTTGCATGCCTGAGCATACATAGGTGAGACATACCAGCTCGTCAAAAATCATGCCAAAGCTGGAGCCTAGTTTGGTTGGGTATGCATATCAAAGGGCGTAAGTAAGCCAAGCTTAAATTGGTGGGTCAAACGAGCTTATACAAGGCCTTAACAAGTTACTTGAGCTATTTGTTTATTTCTTTAACTTGGTAGTCAATCCCTTGGGGACTCCTAATTGTAACTTTATCCTAAATGGGTTCGACTTCAATTACTTCCTCCATCCCAAAACAAATGTGCATTGGACAACAACACACATATTTAGGAAATGTGTGATTTTACACCTTTTATGTACTTAAATGACAGTTTTACCCTTGAGTTTAATTAATCAATTTCCTGGGAAAGACAAATACTTTGTAAACATAGGGTTATTACTGGAACCTAATAAATTATAATCATCTATTTTTGTAAGTGGACATTAACTTTGGGACGATTTAAAATAGAAAGGTGGAGATCTAATTTGGGACGGTGGGAGTATATTGGTGCAAATAAGAACGGGCCTATATGAGTGAAGCCAAGGTTTGCATTTGTGAAAGTCAATATGAACCATAAGTCTTGATATTGGCAACCGAGCCCAAGCTTGAGTATTAGGAGCTTTGAAGCAATAAGCCAAGCCCAAGCTTACCAATATTTCCACAAGCCAAGATTCAAAAAAGGGTCGACTCGGCTCAGCTCAATTGCACCCCCCCCCCCCCACTTGTAGGTCAAGGACCTCTGTTAATAAGTTATCTGATGAAAGTAGATTTACCTGTCCAGAATCAGCTGCCTTTGATAGTAGCATGTAATCAACAAAGGAATGTGATGTTTGTACAACATTGAGAGCACGAGCCATGGCTCTGCCCGTCTGCATAGATTATTATGTATAAATATCAAACAATTATCTATAACTCAAATTTGATGATATAAACCATGCAATAACGCATGAACAGAGATGAGTATCTAACTTCTCCAACCATCCCAATTGCAGATAAACCGCTCCTCTTGTGTAAATGAAAAAAAAAAAAGAACAATATACTTCGCTAGAATGAGCTATTTTGAACAAAGACATTCCAAGGATGAGCTTTTTCTTTTGCATTTACATTTCCACAATTTATCCAGATCACCCATCCTTAGAAATTAAGTGTTCTTAAATTAAGTAAGGTGTTGTTCTTTCGCATAAGTGATAAGTGACTGAAAATTGATTGCAGTGCTGATTGATAAGTGATTGACGTTGATTACTGATTACTGAATTAATAAGTCTGTTTCTTTTGTACGCTGGATCTGTAATACATATAAATCTAAGAACAAAACTTGATCACAAGAATAATACACTTATATCAATTTATTTAAAGATATAAACATAAATAAATCTGAATAATCAAGTTTGTAAATAAATATAAAATGTATTTCAACTTTCTTTAACACATAAACAAGAAAAAAATCTGAAAAATCAAGAATCTTTAACATATAACTTGTTCATCCAACTTGTTCATAAATAGTCAGATATAAATATTTTAATAACACAAACATAATTTCAGTGTATTTTCTATCAACTTAAATTATTTTCTATCAACTTAAATTATTTTTTAGTTATTTTTTAGCAAAAAATTATTTATTATATTGACGTAATAAAATAGTTAGATTAAAACATATAAAGGATAAAAATGTAAAAATATTTTATCAATGAAACATAAGATAAATAATTTTTAAATAAGTAAATTGAATATATAAAAGAAACGTAAAATAAATAAATTAAATATTCTAAGGGGATAATTTTTTAAAAATAAAGAATAAATATATGTTATAAAATAAATATATCTTAAAAAATAAAAATGTATAGATAATTTTAATAATTAAGGAGAAAGGGAGGAGAGTTGTTTTTAGTTTTAGAATAAGTGACAATAAGCACGTAAAATATGTTGATTGAATAAGTGATGATAAGTGATGATTTACCACTTATTACTTATTGAAAGAAAACGCACTTATTGGCCAAAATCACATACTGAATAAGTGAAATGGCTAAAGCAGCACTTATTATAGGAAAAAGAACACCCCTTAAACTTTCAACAAAAGCCTTATTGTATACTCAAAGTAATTGGAATAATGAAGAACTTTTATCATAAAAAGGGGAAACCATGCCTAATAGATATGTACATTTGAGTTTGTACACTTTTATGCTTTGAATTTTTATTGCACACATTTGGTAGCTAAACTTTAAAAGTGTTCCAATTAAGTAGTAGAACTACATGTAAACTCAAAATTACATATTGGAATACTTTTAAAAGTTTGAGTATTAAATATCCACACAAAAAATGTACATAGCATAAATGTGTACAAACTCAAATGTACCTAGCTATTAGGCACCGTTAACCCATCATAAAAACTAAGTAATTATAAAATGTATTTCTAAGGTCTGTAGGTGTGCAAATATAACAAAAGAGATAAAACTCACTTTCTCGGAGAAACAAGCAGCACTTTCCTTGTGATGTTCTGAGGGTAAAACCACAGGAAGATATTCAACCTGATCAGTTTTAAAAATTATTACTTCTTTAAAACCAGTACACAAGCAAGCATATATAGGCTACTAAGGAGCATACCTCCATGAAATTGTGAAATTGTGTGAACATTCTAAACATGAGTGTCGCCAAAGCGATATGACCCCTACAGAGCAAGGGAAATCACTGTTAAAAATGAGATAAATTATTAAAAAAAGGTTAACAGAAATTTCACACTATAAATGATTTTACCATGATTGATCAAAATGTACATGAGGATATCGAACTATGACCGGTTGGATAGGATAACCAGGTATAAATGCACCATGTTGGAATGAAATTAGCTGCCTTCCGTTGGTCGTGGTTCCCTCGGGAAATAATAGTAGCCGAGGAAATCTGTCACTAGAGGCCTTTCTCTGTATTGACATTCTTAAAAGCACATTTCTGTATCAAATTGCTTACACACACACATATACAAGGAGGAGAGAGAGAGAGAGAGAGAGAGAGAGAGAGAGAGAGAGAGAGAAAGAGAGAGAGAATAAAACAACTTCCTATTTTTCAAAGTAGTATGGAAAAGATTGGTGATTTACAATAACAACCCCCAAATGAATGGCATTGGATTATATTCCTTAGGCTATGGAGTTACTGACTGGTGAGGGCTTATTACCTTTATTTCATATACAGCATGCTTCCGTGATTGTTGCGAAAATCGATTCACGTAAATCACCTATGTATGAAGATTTTTGCATAATGATTCAAGATACAAAGGTAAAACTGCACACATTTGAAAAACAACGCAAGATAATATTTATATACCTGCATCGCTCTAATAATGGTACCAACAAAGGGCATGGAATCATGGGACTCGGATGCAACAATTGTAGGAAATAATTCGCAGAAAAAGAATATTGGATCAATGTACGATACATGATTAGATACAAGAATAGGAGCAGTTTCCCTTGGAGCTGGTTTTCCCTTTCGCTTTATCCAATGGTAGCTGCAAAAGCAAATAGAGGTGGCATCTCAAAATATTACAAAAAAGTTGTAGCTTCATTCATAACATCGATGATATGTATGCCTTCCATAAACGTTTCAAGTTGCAACTGAACACGTGGTATAACAAAAGTGTGTAATTATGATTCATAAATCTGAAATACCTAACAAAAGAGGAGGATCTTGTGAACCCAAACAATATCATCACATCTTTGTAGCTATAAAAGTTTCCACAAAAGAAAAAAATGCAATTTTTATAGGGCATCTCAGTTGCTCCGATTATCATGCCATGAACTATGGACAGTGCAAATCACATACCTCCCTAAATAATTCGTGTACTCGTTCTCATCCAACAAATACACAAGCGTCTCGTGTTACACTTTATGTTGACTAGGTGTTTGAATGTGCATTTTCAAAGTGATTACTAGTTTTGTCAAACATGGTAATTATTTATCAGACCCAAAATAATCAAACTTTATTTATTTTATAATTATTTTATATTTTTTGAGTTGAGGGGGGCGACGCAAGAGGTTGCGGCAAGAAAACTAAATTTGATGGTTAAATGTGAAATTTACTTGACTAATCTAAGTTCTATCAAATGATTGTCTGATTCGAATAAACTTATTGTGATTACGAATTTAAAGGATGTGATTTAGGAGATTTGATCATCAAGATAAATATTCAATTTACTTAACCATCCCTGGCTAACCAACTGATTATCTGTTTCTTATTCTTCAAGTCACCATAATCAACATGGCACATCCAAAACTAGAAACTCATACTCAAATTTACCTAAAATATCAAAATAAATGATAGTAGTTTCATGATAATTGTAGAAAATCATACGTTCAAAACGTAACCTATGGAATGGATGCATAAAAATTAAAAGCATCCTTGAAAACGTTACCCATAATAATTAGATAAAGAAGGGGTATGGATTGGATATTACCCAAATGAAAATAGGATCCCCCTAGCACACAACCGGGTGATCCACATAACCCGACATCTCCATCTGGGCATTGGATTCTGCTTATCTTTCCAGCCATGTAAAGCAAACTTTGTAGCAACATAACCAATTGCCAAACACAAACCGAACAATAGAAGCCGAAGCAATGCTATAGGCACGCACACCAACACCTTCGCCCACTCATAAACCCCTTCAATCTTGGGTGTATGGTTCCTAAACGGATCCAGCGTGGTCGACCCGGGAACTTGAAATCCGTTTGACCCAATAAACCCATATATGTTTCCATCAAAATCCAATTGGTGGGTATTATCGATGGAAATTGAACATTCATGTTGATCTGAAGATGAGGGAGGACCCAGATGATCATCGACGTTTAGGATGGTTTGATGGTCACCGGAAGAAGGGAGTAAAGGGGTTTTGATATCATCCATTTTTGGGTTTTTGCAGTCACAAAGACAAAGAAAAGAATGATGGAGAGTTGTTTGCTTTACAGGGTTTTGTGGTTGTGGGCGTATTTAGAGGTTTTCGATCTCCGCGGACACATCGCCATGGCCCATGAAGAAGAGGATGGATTCAGTCACATTCAATCAAAAATCTTGAAGCACCCCCGGAATTACGGTTTGACCGTTTGAGCCATTATTAAAGATATTATTATATAACATGTTGTGTTGTAATGCAATAGAAGGCCAAACAATCTGATCCATAAAATGAAGAAGATTACGTGCCTATCATAAATAGTGACACTTATAAGTTTTAAGACGAGTTTACAGTGTCAAGTCAATTATGGATCTTCTTCAACTACCATTGATCGTTTTGCATTTGGTTTTGTCATCCATCATTATTATTTTTTATATGTTATTATTATTCATTATAAATCAATTCAATCGAATGAAAACATAATTAATGTTCAATTTCAATCGATATATCAAATCAACAGAAATTCTCGTAAAAAACCTTTAAACTGTTATTTAAAAAATAATAATAATAAGTAGTTCATTTTTGTTGTCTGATAAGTTATTTGATCGATACTCACGAATTTGTTTTTCTACAAAAAAAGGTATTGGTAACCTATTGAACTAATTACAATTGCTGACGTAGATTTTATAATTCTATGATTATGTTTTTGTCAATTAAAATAATTATGTTTTTGTGGATTAAAGTTTAATCAACATGAACTCATTAAATAGGTAAAAACAAATGGGTCTAAACAACATTGGATTGAAAAATCATTGTTTCTATTTTTTTTATCAAACCAACATTTTTGTTGCCTGAAACACAAGACTCTTTTTAAAAAATTTTATTATTTTGACCTGCCATTTTGTTTTATGTTTTTGTACGTTTAACGAGTTAATGTCGATGTTTTTCACACAAAAGATTTCAAATAGTTTTGTGTCAATCAGTTACTTAATTTTACAAGTTTTGACGAAATACTAGACTTTTTTAAAATATTACTATTTTGACCTTTTGTTTCGTTATATAAATTTACAAAAAAAAATTGTTTTGCTTTTTTTTTTTTGTTTATCGGTCGAAAATGTTGGACATTGTGTCGACCCAAGCTAAGTGAGGTTTTTTAGGATTAAGATAATCAAATTAGGGTTGAGATGAAATGTGTGGACAGGGTTTGAGATATTGGTTATAAAACCAAATACATGTTGTATTCATTGAATGATTTATCAAATTTTAGAAAAAAATATATTGATATTTATGATTCAATTGATATCCATTCGATTTAATGTATATGCCCATAACTAAAAAATATCTATTAAAAATAGTCACTTTTATGTAATAACTATCTAAATTTGTCTTAATTATGTCATGCATTTTCACATTATATTTTTTCATAAAATTTGATATGTAGTTGAATTCGATCCGATAAAAATATTAATATGTGATTGTCATTTTATGATGACTTGAATATCCAGTATATTCTACCGATAAAAGGGTAAAATAAAATAAAACATTGTAGTTTGATTTGATCGCTAAACAATTAGATTATGTTGTTGTTTTAGTGATTTTTACATAAAACTTTTTTTTTTTATCATTTACCATAATAATAGAAGTTTTGTAGCTTTGCCGTGAAGACGTCAACAACAACAAGAAGTCCTGATTCCCATGACGACAGGGTAAAGGAAGATAGATGTTGATAGTCTTGTCCTCACCATGGTTGGAACGATTGCGTCATAAGAATGACATCCACATACAATGTTAATCGAGTTAGCCTCAAACTAATAAAATATGATAAGCTTTTGTTGAGGCTAACTTGTGCTTGATAATTCATGCATAATCGAGATACGTTACATGTCTATGTGTGCTATAGTTGTTTGACATACTAAAAGTGCATTCCTAATTTACTCCATAAGAACAAGTAAAATACCCTAATCCAGTCCTCTAATCTAATAATTGTATTCCTCACTCTCCGGTAATTATATTGGTAAAATTACAAAAAAAAAAAAAAAAAAGGTAATGTAAAATATAATTTTTGTCAATAAATGTAATGCGAATTTTTTTATGCCAAGAAAGATAACATAAAGTTTAGGTTTGACGAAAAAAGGTATCGATAAACAATTACAAAGATAATATTTTAATTGTATAGTTCAATTTTCGACAAAAACAACATGTCCACAAAATGTGTGTTTTGGCAAGGACACCCTGACCCCGGGTCGCATTCGACAAAAACAACATTTGATTATTATTTTTTAAGCTAAAAAATAAATTTCATATTCTTTCTCGACAAAAATAAAATATAATGTTACCTTTCCTCGACCTAAAAAATTTTACGATACATTTATTGTTAAATTTTAAATTTTATATGCAATTTTTCTGATTATATCATTTATGTCAATCCATTATACCAAATGAGAAACTAAATGTCACACGTCATTTAAATAGAATGTCACCTAACTTAACAATGATATGACATGTGTACTTTACTATTTTTATTATTAATAAATTAAATATCTATATCCCTTAAAATCTCAATAAACAAAATTTAAAAAATATTTTAATAATTTTTAAAAATATTAATGAGCATATTAGTTTTTTAAATTTAAGTTCATATAATTATAAGAAAAAAAATAGAGTAAATTACAGAAACGGTCCTTGTGGTTTGTTCAAAATTATGAAACTGGTCCCTCAACTTTAAAAGTTGCATAAATGGTCCCTCAAAACACTGTTTATTTGCACAAATGGTCCTAGCTCCGTTACTTGGGTGTTAAATTTTCTAAAATGACAAATTTACCCTTTTCATTATTATAATTTTGGTCCCTATGTTTCACAAGTAATTTTAATATTGGTCCCTGTAAATTTATTTATACTTTATTATTTAAACTTTTAACTCTTTTTTATAGTAAGAAATTATAATTTAATAAGTTTAGGAAATTTAATTTTTATTATTAATTGCTTTAAATTAATTTTTTAAATTATGTATCTACTTATAATAATAAAATTTTAAATTAATATAATAATAAAATATTAATCATAAGATACTTTAATTAAAATAAAAAATTGATCATTTTGCCTTTTATGTTATTATATTTGTAGTTACTCAACTTTAAACTTTATTTAATTAATTTTAGTAAAAACCTAGTTTATTTACCCATGTATTATATGGAGCATGTCTAAAAAAATTATTGTTTTAAAATACATACAATCTTGAAAGATTATTACAAATTTGTATAATAATAATAATATGTGAGTTGGAATTTTGATTTATGTTGGATTAAGAATATAAATTTATGTTTAAGAAATCGAGATAGACATTTATTGACTTTTCATTTAATCTATAGATTGAAAACTCATTATTGACTTTTTATTGTCAACCCATATTGATTTAAAAGAAAATCATTTTTCAGTTGTAATAATTATAATTTTTATGAATTTCCTAAAGTAATAACAAAAATTTAGAGAAGTTGATTTTGTTAATTTTATTTATTCCCGTGTTATAATTTTTTGTATCACAAACAATATTTCTTTGAACCCTTCACTATTCAATTTTAATATTAACTTTTTCATTATTATTATTATTATTATACAAATTTGTAGTAATCTTTTATTTTAAAACAATAATTTTTTAAACATACTCCATGTAATACATGGGTAAAAAAAACTTGTTTAATTAAAAAAAAAAACACATAGGTGCATCCATACATCTTGTAACACCCTACTTTTACGTCTAATGCCACATGGGACTCATAGTCCACGTCATCCAATCATAGACAACATCATCAAGGGTTAAACAGCTAATTACTACCAGCATTATCATCAAGCATAAAGCAACGCGGGACGGGAACCAACCCCCGTCGGTAATGTCAGTCAACCACAATGTAAGTATAGGTTACAGTCATCCAAAAGTCACTGGCTCATAAGCCAAACCGCAAAATACCAAGACTACTTACGAAAGTAGTCACTAACTACTGTCCACGTGGCGGGTCCCGACTACTGCCCGCTGAATCTCTAGCCTCAGTCCTCGCACCTGAGATCCACAGTTAAAACAACAGTCAGCGGAAAGCTGGTGAGTTACTATAAACAACTTTAAAACAGTTTTATAAAACAGTTAGCACAACGTAACAACTGGTAAACAACTCTACATGCGGCCGGCATCAACGGCCCGACGCCTCATCGGGAGCGACCCGGCACAGCCTGCATAGCCCACTCCACAAAGTAGTGGGTTGTCAGGTCCACTGAGTTGGGAATGACCCAACAGGCCTCTACTCTGCGTATCAACGACTATACGCGTGATCCACGAACTCTGCTCTGTGCTAACAAGTATCAACATATGAAAGGAGTCCACACTGGACCCGAATAATAAACAACGTACCTCTTTGAAAACTCAGTAATCAACAACAACGCATTTATTTAAAAGTAAGTAACTCACCTGAAGCACGACTACAGTCTCGCTATCAACGACAGTCTCTACAAGTCCCAGGCTTAGCTACGAAATCCTGGCAACAATAACCACAACTACATTGTAACGACTAGCTACGGAACTCATAACGACTATACTACTAGCATTTACGGACTCGACATCAGCTATCGGACTCAGACTCACGAGCGCGGCCATGAGCACGGCCACGATCGCGGTCTCGGCCGCGGTCTGGGAGCGCGGGCGCGATCCCACCGCCAGCGATCACCCTTAGCCGCCTCATCCTGATCGCGGGCGCGACCAGATGAGCACGGCCGCGATGCGGCGACGAACAGAGCAGGTTATGCTCTGTTTTCGGTTGCCACGGGAATCCTCTTCCCAACTCGATTTTGCATACATCAGGGTTATAAACTAACCCCAGTCACACCTATCTACTTAGCACAACTACTTAGCTCAATTTGACAACAATCACTAACCTTGGGAAGCCTTCCTTTCTTGAATTCAGTTTCAATCTTGGAGAAGGAGAAGAAGGGTTCAAATCCCTGGTTATGGCTACCTCGAATCCTTTCCAATCTGATTTTCTTGCTACAGCTCTGCTAGAGGAACACATACACCCATATACACTTGTGATTTTGAAATGAAATGAAGAAAATGAATCATAACGTACTATATATACGTTTTGGGTCCGGCACCCAATTAAAACGGGTACGATACTCACTAATCACTGGGTAAACACCCGTTAACCCAATTAATCTCAAATCAACGACTTGGGTTTAGAATGTCAATTAACTCATTAAAACAACCCCAAATTCCCAATTACTACTGGACCGGTTATTATCTCAACCGATTAAAGTTACACGTAACAGCAATTTATTTTACCGGTTCACGTGCAATCAACCAATTAAATTTCACCAACTCATTAGAACAGCTCTTAGAGCCAACAATTAAATTCCACGTGTCAGCTACTATTTTCCGGATGTTACACATCTCTCTCTTGTCAACTTATTAAAGGGCATGTATGGAAACGGGATAAGAAAAATCGAACAATACCTAAACCGAATCATAAATTTGAAGAAAAAAAACTCTCATATCTTATATCAACATAAATCAAATTCTAACTCGATTTCTTAAACATAAATTTATATTCCTAATCCAACATAATTCCAACTCACATATTATTATTATACAAATTTGTAATAATATTTCAAGATTGTATGTATTTCAAAACAAAAATTTTATATAGACATGGTCAACTAGGTTTTTACTAAAATTAATTAATAAAGTATAAAGTTGAGTAACTACTAATATAATAACATAAAAGGTAAAATGATCAATTTTTTATTTTAATTAATGTATATAACAATTAATATTTTCTTATTATATTAATTTAAAATTTTATTATTATAAGTAGATATATAATTTAAAAAAATATATTAAAGCAATTAATAATAAAAATTAAATTTCCTAAACTTATTTAATTATAATTTCTTACTATAAAAAAGAGTTAAAAGTTTAAATGATAAAGTATAAATAAATTTGCAGGGACCAATATCAAAATTACTTGTGAAACATAGGGACCAAAATTATAATAATGAAAATGGTAAATTTGTCATTTTAGAAAATTTAACATCCAACTAACAGAGCAAGAACCATTTATGCAAGTAAACAGTGTACTGACGGACCATTTATGCAACTTTTAAAGTTGAGGGATCAGTTCCATAATTTTAAACAAACCCAGGACTGTTTCTGTAATTTACTAAAAAAAAAAATTAAAATTCTCATGTAACACACGGTTAATAAATTAGTACGCGAATTTAATTAACGACACTGTACGTCAGATACCAAATATGTCTGTATATCTGTGAGAGATTTGATTGGAGTACGAATGTTGATTCAGTTGAGATTTTGAAACGTTGAAGACGGTTTGGTTTATTTATCAGGATCAGAATGATAATCCTCAAAATCAAATCTCCAGTGATCGATTATCTCATTCGAATTCCATCATCCACGATTTGTAGAGGCTAGCTAGATGTTCGACAATCCAGTGGACCAGCGAAACCCTCATAAGTTCTATTGCTCGTTTATTCCGTTAAAATCGGTAACAAAATGTGAATGTTTGTGGCGTTCTAATCGCAACGCCATCTCCTCCATTTCCAATCTCTCCCTCTCTGTGCATGTAATTAGTTTCCCGCCATCAGCATCTACCATGGATCGAAGGTCTGTTCCACTTGCAATTTTTCAAGCTTTTAAACCAATTTTACATGTTAGGGTTCAGTTGTAGAAACCCCCCCATTGCAATGCATCTAATTTCTTCAATTATGGAGTAATTTTGAAGATTGAATATAACTTCAGAGGATCAGAGGATGTAAACCTAATTGCATATATGTAGATATAATAAGTGGATAACCCTAACTTTTGTCTGTCCGTCTGTATATCTAGACACATCTGTGTTCTTGAATGGATAACAATTACGATAGTTCATCTTCATATAATCCATACTCATATGGAGACCCTCTAAACAATAATGCTTCATCCCATCAGCCCCCACCACGTGTCATTCGACAGCTGCGTCGTTTGCATATGTCTGAGGATGAAGCACCAGCTACCGCACCATCAACAGCACAGATTGAATTCTCACACAGTTCCAATTCACATAATGAGCTGGAAAGGTCTAAACCTACTGCTGCTCTTTCGAGAAGTGGGGAATACCGTAATCAAACCGGCTCACTTGATTTAGCTCAACGTTTTTCTCTTCAAGACCCAGACTCACTTGTTGATTCCCCAGATACTCAATTACAGGCCATGTCATTTGGGTCTCGTAAGAAGTCCTCAACAGTTCTACTCTTACATGGGAATCTAACTATTTGGGTTTACGAGGCAAAAGACCTTCCAAACATGGATATGTTCCCTAAAACGGTGGGTGAAGTTTTTTACAAAGATAAGAACACCAGTGATCCATACGTAACCATTGCTATAACAAGTGCAGTCGTTGGAAAGACATATGTGATTAAGAACAGTGAAAACCCTGTTTGGAATCAACAATTTAATGTTCACGTTGCACATCATGCTTCTGAGATTCATTTCCTTGTTAAAGACAGTGATGCGGTGGGATCTCAACTTATACGAGTCGTGACAATCCCAGTTGAGCACATATATTCTGGATCTAAAGTGGAAGGAAGCTTTCCCTTGATGAATACGAATGGGAAGCTTTTCAAGAATGGAACCTGCTTGAAACTTGCATTGCAATACATTCCAATTGAAAGATTGACCTTATATCACAATGGAGTTGGAGCTGGTCCTCAATATTTAGGGGTTCCTGGCACTTACTTTCCATTGAGGAGAGGTGGGCAAGTTACTTTGTATCAAGATGCACATGTACCTCATAATAGCCTTCCAAGTACTGAGCTTGACGGTGGCATGCACTATGTTCATGGTACATGTTGGATAGACATGTTTGATGCAATAAAAAATGCTCAGCGTCTTGTTTATATCACTGGATGGTCAGTATGGCACAAAGTGAAACTGATTCGTGAGACGACGAATACACCGAAATACACACTTGGGGATCTTCTGAAAACCAAATCTCAAGAAGGTCTTAAAGTTTTGCTTCTTGTTTGGGATGATCCTACCTCAAGGAACATCATGGGCTACAACACGGTAAGATCTTTAACTAGTTCATGAGGCTATAGGTTCTGTTATATAAATTCTACACCAAACTATAAAAACAACATTTGTTTCTTGTTAGAATCTAGATTAATGAGCATTGTTTGTTGCATTGAATCTGTTTGTCACCCCTGTATTTTCTAGTGTACTTGTCTCTAAACACTACCACAGTCCACAGGTCAAATTGTTGACACTATAGGCATCACAATTGTGGTACTTAGCAATAGATGCAGTTGGCAATGTGAGAAAGCATCATAAATATGAGTAAGTTGCTAAATTTGGTGATGATTGTGACTAAAGGGAGTGGCTAACCTTGCCAACCTAGCAGGCCAACCTCCTAATCTTTCAAACTATTTTGTTCTTATAATGTGTTACAAGATGGTCTTAGCAACTTGATTTCAAGGTTTAGCATCATCTTTGTTGCATTGCAAACTAGGGGATTTTCTTTTTTTGGAGTTGAAGACTTTTGTAAACTTTTTAGTCTTTTCTTGAAAGACTGGTGAAACCACACAGAAGGGGTTAAACTTTTGTGGGTTGCCCATTTGCACCCATGGTAATTCACTCGGAAATATGGAAGTATGAGTCTATGAAATTTGAATCGGAGATCTTAATCTTTTCTTAAGGAAATCTCAGTCACTTGGACACTTGGACATGCTAGCTTGGCATAAACTGTTAGTTTAGATGGGCTTGCGTTTACAGTCTTAATTTTGGCAATTGTTTTCAAGAGACTTGAATTCCCGGTCTAAGAGCATCTGTAGTAATTAAACTTGAACATGGTTTTCAAAATTGGCGCATCATAATTATCATTCCACAGCAATATATAAACACTACTTCTTGATGGGTCCCACTGATACCTTTTTTAACATTTTAACAATAGCATATCCTGATGTTTAAATCAAATTAGATAAAAGTAGAAAATAAATAATAAAGACATAATTGACAAGACACGAAGCAAATAAAAAGCATTACTTTTAGTTGGGTCACAATTTATGTCTGTAAGAACTCGTTCCTATATATGAACGGTGTATGCGATGATTACGTTCCAATGTAACTAAAAATTATTTTTTTAAACTACACGGCCACAAACATTCGGGACAACTGCCTCAAATACCCTAAGGGGACGTTTGGTTCACAAAATATTTTCAGAAGGAATGTAATCTGTCAAAGGAATGAAATAGGATTTAAATTTCATTTCATTCTGTTTGGTTGGCAGGAACGGAATAGAATGAAATTAAATTTCGTTCTTTGTTATTTTTCTGCTTAGTTTGTAAAGTGGGACGGAATGGGTGGGTGGGTGTACGGTACGTGGGGTAAGATTTGGTGGGATAAGGTAGGGTTGGGTGGGTAGAGTATGGTAAGGTAGGGTGCGTTGGTGGGTGGGTGAAGTAGGAATGGTAGTGTCGCCGGAAAACGTGTTATGGGAATGTAATCTCAATTCTTTGCTTATTAGGTAAGAAAATAGATTCAAATGGAGGAAGGAAAATTTTATGTCAAATGGAATTCTCTTTCCTTTTCCTTTAGCCAACCAAACATACAAAGGAATGAATTTTTCATTCTAATAGAAGGAATTTGTGAAACAAACAGGCGGTTTTAGTCGGGCTCGCAAGTTTAGCTCAACGGACAAAGATGGGCAACCATCACCTGAATAATGTGTGTGTGTGTATATAGTTTTTATGGTCACAATTATTTCACTAGTTTGGATGCTTTGGCTGGAAATTACCACCTATAAGAGATCCATTCACACTATCGGCCACAAAGGCTACTGTTTATTTGGCTGTTAGATGGATTCCCGTCATGACTTCGTAGGCAATATAACTTGTTTTGGGTGTCAATTAATGTAATTTCTTGTTATGCTTTTGCACTGCTTAAGCTTAATATTTTTAGGACGGGTTCATGGCTACCCATGATGAAGAGACACGGCGTTTTTTCAAGAACTCTTCAGTGCAAGTGCAGCTTTGTCCTCGTATGGCTGGGAAGAAACATAGTTGGGCCATGAAGAAGGTATGCTACAATTGATCTTGAAATCTTGATGATTTTACTATAAAGAAAATGGAATTTCTTAGTTTTTTCATTAATTAGTGATCTCTGCATTTTGTAAGACATCTACAAAGTACAAAGCATGATCAAATTTGCCAATAAACTGTAAAATTCCAGTCATTTGCATTGCTCTAAATGGACGAGATTTTTCTTTTCTATAGATTTCAGATCATTATTTCTGTAATTTGAAGACAGAAATTGAAATCTAAGTAATGTTCAATGGAATTTTCATTTTCTCAAGTATGCTTATCTCGTTGTGCTATATTCCGAGTTATCTAACCATAATGCGTTCGAGGCTTCGAGCTATAAAGGGATTACCATAATCCAAAGTGTAGTTGGTTGTTCCGTTTTATGTAGAACATACAAAAATTAATACTCCATCCTTTTAGAAGAAGAGTCAACATTACACGTTTTATTTGTAGGAGAAATGGATTTAAAGGCAAATTGGTGTTCCTAGATTACCCTATGTTTTCAAAGATGGGATGAATGATTGAGGTGAAATAATTCAAATATGTATTGTGTTTTGTAAAATGTAAAGTAGAGCTTTTTTGGATTGAAGTAGTGTTAATAATTTCATGTTTAGACAAGTTGTTATTCTTACTGTTTGATATTTATTTCCTTTCCTCTGTAGGAAGTTGGAACTATTTACACGCACCACCAGAAAACTGTGATTGTAGATGCTGATGCTGGAAATGGTAAACGAAAAATTGTATCTTTTGTTGGGGGCCTTGACCTATGCAATGGTCGATATGATAATCCAACGCATCCAGTATTTAGAACTCTGGAGACAATACATGCAAATGACTTCCACAATCCTACTTTCACAGTTAAGTATCAGATCTTATTCTTTCTTTCTAACAAAGTCTTGAACATTTAATTGGATAATTGTATGTCGTTTGAGAACATTGTTGTGGGTACATCAGATACTTTGATTAACTTGATGCCTTGGTTTCAACTCAAATGAGAAATCCCTGTTCAGTTCAACATGTGTGTGAATCCTTCATCTTACTTGCAGTGATACTGACTCATAGTTTTGGGGCTATTTTAATATTGCATGATCTAAGATAAATGATGCTTTAATACAACAGGGGAATCTTGCTGGTTGTCCAAGAGAACCATGGCACGACTTGCATAGTAAAATTGATGGACCAGCTGCATACGATGTTATGAAAAACTTTGAGGAGAGGTGGCTAAAGGCAGCAAAAGCTAGTGGCTTAAAAAAACTAAAGGCCTCATATGATGATGCTTTAGTAAAAATAGACAGGATGCCAGAATTCTTGACTGTGAATGATGAACCTTGCCTTAGTGACCAAGACCCTGATGGATGGCATGTACAGGTAAATAGATATATAGCAACTAGTAAACATTACTGCTCTGATGGGACCCAAAGATCATGAGTTTGACTCACTGATACTGGAAACACGACATTCACCAAGGCAAGGAGTCTTGGTGCACTTGGGTTGCTCTGTTTGTCAAAAAGGAATTTTCTCATCCTAACCTTAAGTGACAGGATTCATTTTTATTTCATGCAGATTTTTCGTTCAATTGATTCAAACTCAGTTAAAGGTTTTCCAAAAGATCCCAAAGAAGCTACAGCCAAGGTGATGAGATATAACCATATTCTTTTAAGCCATGTTTGTTTGGATGGATGCAAAGAGAAGGTGACATAATTAGCAGTTTAATGGAGTAGGTCATCACCATGCTAGTTTGGTTTGTTGGAATGGAATGAACAATTTAATATATTGTTTGGTATGCATGGATATACTCCTAAATAGTATTAAGTTGATTACCAACGAATGACTAAAAGTCCTTTAGTGGAAACAAAATATAACTCAAAGGGAACAGCACCACTCAAATACTCAATAAGTAGGATGTATTTTTTATATTTAACAAATAATCAAACTTCCATTCTTGAAGTCCATTAATCTCAAATTGATATTTTTTGTTAATCTTCATGAAATATTTATAAAGATATTTCTAAGTATAATAATCTCATTTATATCGTCTTCCCATGTAGGTTTGATAATATCTTGTCACTTTCAACATTTGCAAAATTTTGTATGCAGATATAGGTGTGTGTCTTTGATTCTAGTTGGCACTAAAGTCGGTGAATATGATTATGGTTTGACTAGAACTAAAAAGAATAAATACTAAAAAGTAATTGTGAAAATCCTTAATTGGGTTTTGAAAAATAAAGAAATAATGTAAGTCGTTTTTTGACAGAAATAAATTGCCATATAACTAACATGTCCGTAGAAGTCGTGGAGGGAAAGAAGAGATAAGAGCCACATTATAGTTTCACTCCATCCTTCTATGGACTTGAAAAACACCCAAGCTTTATGGAATGGAAAACAAGGGACATGAAGGAATCATATTTCTTATGGAGTGGTTCATTATTTACAATTGGGTTACCTTTAAAATAGCCCACCATATTAGTGAATTTAGTGTAATCATTCTAGACCTTAGAGTTTTTGGATTGTGCTAAAACAAGCTTGGAGATGTGAACTGCACTATTGTATAAGCTATGGCGTGTGTTAAGGGAATGCGCCTCCTTGTAGGGTCTAGGGGAAGCGCCCCTTACAGTGGTCCTCTGGCCGACCAATGGCAGGGTCAAGGAGGAGCCACAAAACAAAAACGAAATCACCAGTGTTAGTGTGCAGTTGGTTAGTGGGCCATGCTTTAGCCGTTGTAATTGTGTCATTTCAACAGAATGTTGAGCATCACGTGTTTTTTCCACTATACCACGTTTTAGCCATTGTAAATCATAAGAGCACATCATGCTTAGTCCTTTTTGATGGCTATGTGCGCAGGAAACCACAATTTGATGGTTTTTTCTTGTGGTATTCAATAAGACAACCTAATAAAGATTTAGGACTGTTCTAACATTGGTGATGCTCTCTAAACATTCAAACAAACACTAAAATACATATTCTTGATCTTTGCTTGGGATTATCGTGTTACAATATTTGTGTAACTGGGACAAATAGTTGTTACTGAAAAGTGATTTCCTTTCACAATCCATGTGTATCCAAGTCAATTTGAAGTTTGAATCTCTATTAATCTCAAGGAAATTTCTCCAACATACAAAATGTAACATTGGAACGTTCATGTGTTTGAACCATGATAGTTGACTTTTGTAGTCAAACCATCATTCTCATGAAACTGTTGATAAAAAGAAGAAGGGGCACACCTGGTGAAAATGCAATTTTGGATAAATTAGGGAAATGTAAATGCAAAGGAGAACATCACACAAATGGCACGCTCAAAGTTCACTCTTCCAAAATCCAAGGTGCGGGTTGGATTTTCACAAAAAGTATGGCCTAATGGTTAATATGCAACAATAAATCAAGTACAATGGTTCAAAATGTTGATAAATCTAATAATCTATTCTTGTAGGATTGTAGGAACGTAAGCTTCTTTTATATACTGGGTAGTTAATAGCAGCGCTATAGCGGTTAGCGTCCAATTCACAAAATAGCGGTCTGGCTATTAGCGGCACTATTTACCGCTATATGGAGGCAATTTTGGATGAAAAAGTGGTCAAAAGAGCTTTATGGAACCTGGGTCGGCCCATTTATAACTTTGATTATACTTTTTATATAACCTTTAATGATTTTAATCTTATATATGTATTATGTTATGTTCTTTATATAACCTTATATGATTTTAGTTATATAGATGTATAATATTATGTATTTATATAACTTTTTATGATTTTAATTACATACACACACGTATGTATGTATGTATTATGTTATGTTTTTTATATAACCTTTTATGATTTTAATTATATATATGTGTGTGTGTGTGTGTATGTAAACCGTTGTATCACCGCTATGCCACCGCGATAACCGCTATAGCAAATAGCAGCCTTGATCGCTATGTGATTTTTTACCGTGATAACTGCATAGTTTATATATCACCGCAAAGAATGTTAGGTTTAATTTGTTTGTATATCTGCTTTCCGTATGTGGGTCAGTGGGTGTCATCTTCAAATCTTCAGACACCAACTAAATGTGTCCACACCATCTCTTCAGTTCTTCTTCTAAACAGAAAATGTATGAACAGAATTTGGTTTGTGGGAAGAACGTGCTTGTTGATATGAGCATACATTCTGCATATGTAACGGCTATTCGTGCTGCACAACATTTCATCTATATCGAGAACCAATACTTCATTGGATCATCTTATAATTGGAGTTCTTACAAAGATTTGGGTAAGGAAGATTTCTTTTAGCATGTAGTCATGCAGATAGCCAGAATGAATTTTGTATCAGCTTCAATATTTTAAACACCTTCTGTTATCATTCACAGGTGCCAACAATTTGATTCCAATGGAGATTGCGCTTAAAGTTGCTAGTAAGATTAGAGAACATGAAAGATTTGCTGTGTATATTGTCATCCCTATGTGGCCAGAGGGTGTTCCGACAGGTTCTGCTACACAAAGAATTTTATTTTGGCAGGCATGCACATATAGCTTTGACCTTGTGTTTTAGCAAGTTGAAGTGTGCACCTAGAGGTGGCAAATAGTTTAATAGAATTGTTTGATTATTAGTTAAATAGCTAAAATACTTCTTAATAACAACAAAGTCATAAAAACCTTGTGGACAGACAACAATAATTTCAAAAATTTTCTATTGATTTAATATGGGCTTCACCTTCCTTGCTCTGGATATATGTATACAATATACGATATATACCTCCCATGTGGGCAGTGCGCTTGGTTGGTGGGATGGTCCAGGGGTGGCCTTCATAGAAATGGGTGTCATGGGTGCACTAACTATTTGCATGTAGTTATCTTGCAAAAAAGTGACACCAAGAAGTTATCATATATGTTATAAGGGACCTTTTCGAAGAATTGCAAAAAAACCGTGTTATTTTAGATGTTGAAAACTAGCTTATTTGATTTTGACCTCAAAAGACAACATGTATGTTATTATTATTTTTCTTTTCCAAACACATGGAGTACTTGTACCGTTGTGGACTAAAAGTTTATTATAACCTTACAGAACAAAACAATGCAAATGATGTATGAGACTATCTACAACGCTCTGGTGGATGTTGGACTTGAGGAAGCAGAGTCACCACAAGACTATTTGAACTTTTTCTGTCTTGGGAACCGTGAAGACACAAGACCAAAGGATGATTTGCTTCCTGACTATAGTCCTGAGGTGAACTCCCATTTTCTCTGTAAAGGCATTAGTTATTTTGCTCTGATACTTTGACTATAGTCCTGACTCCTGAGGTGAACCATAGAGTCCTGATTTTAACTTTTTATTTTATAATTTTAGAACAGATTTCTTGCAATTTACCTTCAATATCTCCCCCTTGTCTCTCTACTATTGGTATAACTTATAAGATTTACTCGGTAATGATCATTTCTCTATAATTTTAATGAATTCATATATGTTTCAAAATTTAAAGATTGGTCTTTTTGACCCATGAAATTAGATGTTATTTCCAAATTCTTCTGTGACTATCAGCTATTTTGTTATAGTAAGGACATACAACTCCCATCTTTAAAAGGTTAATACATTTCAGCTTGCAGATCAAACTTTTGAAATTTAGTTTCAAAGTTTGAGAAGAAAATTCTTGCAGTTTAACTTCAACATCTTTGATTTTGTAGTAGTTGTTGTAAGTTTAGTGGGTAACTGGTCATTTCTATTAAAAAAACACACAAAATTCATCAGTTTCAGATATGAAGATTAGTTTGTTTGACCTTAGAAGCGAACCCGTATTTCTAATTTTGAAGGTAGGGATTTCACTAATCTCACTAATTTGTAAATACTTTTTGTACTTGTCTCGAAAGTGGTTAGTTTATTTATTTCAGGCACTCACTCGTAGGAGCCGGCGATTCATGATCTACGTTCATTCAAAAGGAATGATAGTCGACGATGAGTATGTGATTATAGGGTCTGCTAATATTAATCAACGCTCAATGGAGGGAACTCGAGACACTGAGATTGCAATGGGAGCTTACCAACCTCATAATACCTGGGCAAGGAAACACATGGACCCACGAGGGCAGGTAACTAGATTGCCTTAGTCCATTACATGCTTTTGGACTAATATTGTCACATTTAGTCGGACTTTCTTTGATTCCTATTATGATTTTTTTAATGAATGGGGTTTTCTATCAGGTTTGAGAATCTAGTTTTTAATGACTAATGCATCTTCCGAGGGATAATTTTCAATATTTAGTATGTATATCAAATTGGAATATCATTTCTTTTTGTATGACTTCCATTGGTTTTTCTAGATTTATGGATATCGAATGTCACTCTGGGCTGAGCATCTTGGCACTATTGATGACACATTCACGCATCCAGAATCTCTCGAGTGTGTGAGACAGGTCAGGATAATGGCCGAAGCAAATTGGGCCCAGTTTGCTTCAAATGAGGTATCCGAGATGAAGGGTCATCTCATGAAGTACCCTGTTCGTGTAGATCGAATGGGGAAGGTACGATCTCTCGAGGGAATCGAAGACTTCCCAGATGTCGGCGGTCAAATTACCGGATCTTTTCTTGGTATTCAAGAGAATTTGACTATTTGATAAATAACTTTTTTTACAGTTTTGTTAGATTAATTAGGGTGTGGAAACACCATCATGTTTTTTGTTACTGTGGTCAATTCTTGTGCATAGAGTTTCTTCATTTTTGTTACAATTAAATGACTGGTTACTTATGTGAGCTCAATGTATATATCAAAGATGGAACTTGCACTTCTTTGTTAGTTTCATTGTTATTCCTTGACGATTTATGAATTTCATGTATGTGAGGAGAGATATAATTGTGATTATGGGTCTTATCTTGGCACAAAAAAAAAAAAAAAAGAAGGAAAAACTATCAACGATGGGAAACCCGTAACTAGTTGACTAAAGAATCCTCGAATTGACTGGAGATGGGACGGGGATGGTGAATTTCCGGTTTAAAATAACAGGAATGAGGTGGGAGACACTTTAATTTCCGATCATGTACCTGATTTTGGTTCTATTTTATGTTTTAATATGAATTATTATATATATATTTAATGTTACAACGTAAATTATTTATTATACTTTATATAATAATATTAATATCAATGTATATGACTTTTTTATAGTTTAAAATAAGAAAAATTATAGTGTATATGAAAGAGAAATTACTTGATTTCAATTGATTAACCGTCACACATCAATTGAAATAATTAACATGATCACACAATTATGTTGCATGGTAATGAAGTGAACCCTTTGACAAAACTTAATAATTATTCCAAAGGTTTAAGGTAAATAATTGTCCTAATTAACATTGATCAAACCACCCTTTAATTCGCCTTAGCTTCATCACACACAAATCATAAGCCATTTCTGCCTTCATATACATACCCCCGACAAATTTAACTCTTTCATAATAAAACATCCAAAAGAAAAGGTCATTAACATTTATTTATTGTTTTTTAATTCATAATAATGACGTACTCTATAACAATTAAGCCAAAGGATTGAGATTGCCCTGTGACCGAAACCACACCCTCGATAAGCATCAAGCGCATTTCCATTTCCTTTATGAATTGTATATCTTCAGATGTTTAAATACGTACCACACCGCTGGCTGCCGCATGTTCCACCTCGTCTTGCCTCCAAGAGGCACCAGTGGTCGATTTTTCGTCATCTTTTAATTTACACCTTCGCTCTATGAGGAAAATTTATCGAGGGTGTGGCAAGCAAGATTTTGGTGATATGAGCAATGAACTTGGTGAAATGGTTAGTTGTATAAATAGTGATTAGCGTTTTGATTTTGAATGTAATTAAAGAAAGTTGGAAAAAAGCATACTTGGCATCTTCCATAGGATATGCTAATCAAAATATAAAATTAATTGTCCAAAATTTGTTGGTGCCCATATTCAATTCTCTGTGCATAACTAAGCTTTAAATTATTGTTTTGAATTTGAACAACTATGAATAATTTTTAAAATGTAATTAACAAAGCTATCTTATATATGAATTGGTAGGAATTTTAAAAGTTAATTATTCATAAATAACACGTACATACCTTACTCAAATTTCACTTATTTTGAAAATAAACATTTTACGGCTTATACTATATATAGTTTTTATTTAAAGAACTAGTGCCACATCAATAGCTCAAATGTAATATATATGGTTAGAAAGCAAATGGTAATATACATAACTTAATATTGACAATTAAATGAAAATCAAATAATCTTTTAATAATAAAATTTAAATTTTCTTTTCATGTTTTTGGTTCTCTCCGTTTTGATGTGAAAACCAAAAAAATGATATTTACATTAGAAATCAATTCTCCATTGATATCATCCAATGAAAAAAAAAATTAAAACCAAAACAATTTCATTTTATCGATTTCTTTATATCAAACGAATCTTTAAAAACTATTTTTGAAAGTATAATGATCAGTCTGTATCGTTATTTATTATTATTATTATTATTGTGTGTGTATTATATAGAATTTAACTGAAAGTATATCTCATTTGCATATAATAAACCCAAAATGCATGCTATGTTTATGTGTGTGTGAGAGAGAGAGAGAGAGAGAGAGAGAGAGAGAGAGAGAGGGAGAGGGCTTTTTGCTGTTGGTGGGGATGACATGGTGTTTGGACTTTGGAGGTGACAAAGCAGCACTTCTATTTCTATATGATTGCACGAGACAGATGCTTTTATTTTCAGGGTTTCAACTTTCAGATTTGTTTCATTTAGTCACTAAGCTATTTTTTATCATGATTTAATCACTAAACTATTTTTTATCATGATTTAACCACTAAACTTTTGTTTAATGTTTTATTTTGATGAAAATAAATAAAACTAATGGCTAAATAGATATAAAATATGATAGTTTAGTGACTAAATCGGGACAATTTTCAATGGTTAAATCAGTAAAGAGAAAGTTTAGTGGCTAAATATGTATACAAAAATAGTGTCGAGACAAAAAATAGTTTAATGACTAAATCGAAAAAATCTAAAAGTTGGATTGTCAAAATGACAGTTAACCCTTATTTTTATTATATATTCATTTAGGGTGTGTTTTAGTTCGTGGACTAGAATTTGAAATAAATAATATTTATTTTTTTAGATATTAGCAGTAAGGGATAAAGAATAATCTATAATCTATATAGATACTATTAAAATAGTAACTATTTTGCCACGTGTCCTCGTTTGCTATTGTCACGTGGCATCACCTCCTTCCGCCATTTGGAACTTATATTTTTAAATCTTTAATTAATCCATATAATAAATAATTTAAATAATATCTAATCAAATCTAAATCTAACTAAATCTTATCTAATATCAAACTCAATTTTGAATAATAATTTTTTTATATATTTATATTTAAGTTTATTATACTATATAAGTAGATATTATAAATTTGATAAAATATATTTAAAAATTATTCTACAATATTAATGAAATTAAAATTTTAAATTTATACTCATGGTATATGTGAGTTTATAAGCTAGTTTTTAGTATCGATTAACGACGATAGTAAATAAATAAAAAAGGCAGCGCCTTTGTGGATTAAAAAATAGGTGTAAAAGGCAAAAGGAAAAAGGGTCGACGCTTTAGGTGTTGTTTGGCTCCTCCTCAAAGCCAAACGGATGTATGTATGCTTTAGGTGTCGTTTAATACAAATCTATAATAAATACTAATAAAATAGTTGTTATACTCATTTCTCGTGAAACCACGTGTCATACCATTAATCGACATGTGATATTTTTAGGTTTTAAAAATAATGAAGAAATTTATATTATATCCATCCAAAATTAATGTAATATACTTTTAAATTCAAATCAAATCAAACAAAATCTAATATTCTACTAACTTATTACTTTTAAAATAATATAATAAAAATTTAAAAAAATATAAGAAAATAATTACTATTCATATATGTTTATAAATAAATAAAATAATAGATCAGAATCAATAATAATATCATTCTTATATACTTTTGCTTAGAAAAAATACCTATTAGTTTTTTACATATTAAAAATATCCGCGTAATACGCGGGTAATAAACTAGTTTGCTATTAAAAAATAATAATGAAACTGAAATCTTGCATACAATCGAACTTAATATTAAATAAAACGATATAATGCATGTACCTTAATAGTTAATATGACCACATACACACACACATAATATAATATATTTGAAGAACGATTTTGACTTTTCCTTTAAAACACACACACACAAACACACACACAAACACATATATGTGTGTGTGTGTTTTTTTTAAAGAAAAGTCAAAATCGTTCTTCAAATATATATAACAGGGTCAAGATCACATAAGAACTCTACAAGTCCGTGAGAACCCTCCAAATGCACAAATTTATATATCAAATGCACAAATTTAAAAATTAAATTTATAACTTAAAATCATTATTGACTTTCAATATTAATAAATATCATAATCCAACATTAAAATTACATTTAAAAATTTAATTCATCAAAATTTACACTAAATGCACAAATTTGAACATTAAATGCACAATATTTGTCAAATGTACAAATTCGTACATAAATGGACAAATTTATCATGAGATACGTAAATGTTTATATCAAATGCATAAAATTAATAAATGTATAAATTTTAGCATCAAATGCATAATTTTATACATTAAATGCACAAATTTTAGAGTGGTTCTCACGTTCTCACAGAATTGAGGGTTCTTACCGGAACCCAACTATATATATATATATATATATATATATATATATATATATATATATATATATATAATATGAATACTTTAATAACTAATTAATTAAAATTACGCAAACTTTATTAGTTTTATGATTATTATATTACATATATTTTTAAATTTAACTCATGTAATACATGGATATTAACCTATTATGTATATATAACTGTTAAAGATTAAAGCAAAACAACTATTTAAATATCACAATCAAACAACTAGCAAAACAAGTATACTACTTGTATTAGTATACATATGAGAAGAATAAAAAGTTTTTGCCTCCTTAGCTGTTGGGTCCTGAAACAGTAGACAAGGTTGCACACCTAAATGGGTCGCCCTGAATATGAAACTATCAATGCTTCGCAAATATTGGCATCACAAGTTGTTGAAATCATATACTGTTACTTTGCAAACGTTAAAATTAAAAGAACGTAAAAAAAACATGAAAATGACTTATTAACATACCTTATTAAATTCAATGATAAAAACGATTGTGCAACTATAACCCATCATGCTTTTGTTCTATATTTTATCTTTTAGTTTTTTTACTTAATCATTAGTCATTATATTAATTTTAATTTTTATAATTCGATTAACTTATTTTAACTATTATTCAGTTTGAGTCAGTCAATTTTTTAGAGTGACTAACAAAGTTTACATAAAATGATGATTGGATTACAAAAGAATTTTTAAGTATTATATCCTAAATATTTATTACATTGTTTAATACTAATATATCTATAAATAATTATAAACTAGGTTAATATCAATGTATTATATGGGCGGAGGAAATTTTTTTTTTTTTTTAAGTTATATAAAATAATATAATATAAGGAACTAGTTTGTTAACCAATGTAATAATGTATTACATGTGGTATGTTTTATTGATGATTATTATCTTAGAACATATGTAACTATTAAAGTTATTATTATAAAGATATCAAAAACATATTAATAATGAAACAATATTAATTTGATTTACAACGCGCGTTTATTGAATTAATATAAAATATGCAATTGAAAATGATTATAAGAAAATAAACAAATATAGCCTTTGAAAAAATCAATGTGTTTATTCATGTTCTTAGTCTAAATATAATTGCTTACTTTAATAAAAAAAAATGAACGTGAAAAATTATCTAGTGATTTTATGACGATACGTGATGATAAAGATTTTTTTATTAATATACATATAGAATATGGTTCGAGAGAGTATCACTATTATGCAGCGCACCAGAAGATACCACCTTTAAAAAAACTTTTTTTAGTTTTATTTTTCATAAACATGTTTTAATTAACATGCCCTTAGAGTTTCTAATTTGTGTGAAATTTATATATGATTTGTGTAATGTTAATTATAACATGTTTATGAAAAAAAATTTCAAAAAAAATAATTTTAGGAGTGGTATGTGTAATAAGTGGTACTCATTTGAACCTAAATCTATACGTAGATATAAATATAGTTTTTAATTGTAAGATATTTCATCAAGAAATTATTAATATAATTAATTTCCGTTGATTAAATGAGCCTCATAATTTAGGAAACAAATCTAAAACAAACTTTATTTACGTTTTATTGAATTAAATTGATTATAATAGTCCTGTGTTAAATTAGAAAAAAGAACGGAAAAACGAAAAATTAATAACATTAAAAAATGACATGTGTCAAAGTTATTTTCCTTTATTAATATATATATATATATATATATATATATATATATATATATATATATATATATATATAATTTAATAAATTAAAAGCTCGATCAAGATATTAATATTAATTTTTTAAGCAAAAGTATATAAGAATGATATTATTAATTATTTATTATAACCTATTAAGTTTGTGATTTCTAAATATACATGAATAGTAATTGTTTTCTTATATTTTTTACACTTTTATTATAATTAATAAGTTAATAGAGTATTATATTTTGTTTGATTTGATTTGAATTTAAATGTAGATTGTACTAGATTTGGATAGATTTATATTAAATTTCTTTTTTACTTTTTAAGACCTATAAATGTCACGTGTCGATTCATGGTGATTACACATGGTTTCACAAAAAATAAGTAATTACTTTTTTATTAGTATTTATAAATATAGATTTGGATTATTTATTCATAGTTATGGCAAATACATCAGTGGGGCCAACTGTTTTTCTATTCAAATATCATGATTTTTGATTTATTTATAAATAAATACTAATAGTTATAACAAATTCGTCGTCACTTTTTTATTTTTATACAATTAATATTTGTATATTTTAATTAAATATGAATTATTATATTAAAAATAAAATAAAAGATAAATAAAATTTGTTAATTTAATATTTATAAATACTAATAAATAATTAACATTATGTATCGTTTTTTATTATCTAATAATTTGTCATCACTAGTTTTTTGAAAGTTATCAATTTATTAGTTAATCTAATCGTAACGATTCATCATAAGAAATAATCCACTTTATTATTTTACGAAAATAGAAGATGAAAAAAAAAACTCATTATTTGAAGATCTATAAAACTTTTTGAAAATATTAGAAAAAAATAACTATTTACATATATTTAAATGATACATAAATATATATGTAATAAATATATAACAATACTATTATTGTATTTTTAATATAAAAAAATATTTATATAGTTTATGTAATCAAAACGTGTGTCGATAAACTAGTTCAACTAAATAGAGAAAATAAAAATTAAAGGTAGGAATAGGATTGTGATTTTCTTTTTAACAATATTAATCCTGTTTATTAATAAACAAAAAATCTGAAAACCAAGAATCATATCGGAGATGGTATTCTCCTTGGAAGGAAGATCAACTTTTTATGTGGATGTTATGGTGAAATCTTGGGGCGGGTCGGGGCTGTTGCGAGGGCATATACGAACCGAGTCTATGGAAAGACCACCTTTGGTGTGGGTGCAATCGATCTGTGTTAGAGAAAACTTCACCTTCGTCGGTATGTTGGAGTCTTCCACTATGAAGTCTCCGACACGGTGGTATTCCCAGTTTCCGATTGTCTCCAAGAACCGCTTCGAAACACTATGCTGACCTGTGCTCGTCGTGAGCTTAAACTCCACCGGTTTCACGTCCCAACCATGGACGTCCTCCGTGCTAATCACCCGCCGTCCATTTCGTTTTATTACCTTCCCTAGCCGGAGCTTGAATAACAACGAGTATGTGCCCGCCGGAAACTGGAACTCAACGTCGCCGTCTACCTCCAGCCACCACATTTGTTTAAGGTATGCAACCGAATGGAATCTGGCAACGGGAATCATTAATTTCACATTAATAATTAATTATTTTGAAACGGAAAAAAAAATATAAGAAACTAATTAGAAACTCTACCTTGATTCAACTGAAGGAATATGATTCCAGTATCTCCGATCATCGATTCCGGTGATCGATAGTCTCTTCGAAGAAACTGATACACACACGCCTCCCGTCATCTTGTCCACCCAAAATTCCTTAAACAAAATGTTCAAAACTCTTCAAGGTACGTAAATCTATCGCTAGCTAGTGTTATAAATTAAAAAATAAAGAGAAATTAAGCGAACCTTATTTCCATCATCGAAAGACACAGGTCGACTCAACCTTGCGAAAATCTCCTTTATGCCCAGTTTATTCTCATTGCTAGTCAACAAATTTCCGATGAGATTTTGATAATTAGAAGGCAATTTTGAAATCCATATGAAATCGGCAGATGACGCTGCTCGAAATGCTCGGTTAATTCGAGCTAATTTGCAGATCTCAGGAGGTTCCAAGTAGGATAATACCAGAGCTACGCAGGATTCCGGTATGTCGCCGAGGTTGACCTCCGATGGATTGTCCGATCCGTCTGAGGTATCCGGGCTTAATAATGAGGTGCTGGCACCCATGTTTTATCGTAGAGAGGAAGGGTTACAACGTGGTGGTTGACGGCGGTTTTACGGTGGATACCCAGATATCATACAGACAGTGAGAATGGTGGAAATGGGTGTGTTACTGAGAGAGAGATTGCATGTGTTCAGTGTGTGTGGGTTTGAGGTGGAAAAAAAGGGCGGGTGAGTGTGATTTATGCCTTTATCCGTTAAACTAGAGTAATGACGTGGATTTGTGAATATTTCTTTTTATCACAAAATAATGAATTAATAATATAAAACCTGAAATTAAATACTCAACAAGTAATTATTATTAATAATTTTGATTCATTTCTTTAACCCTTACAATTATTCTTATTAAATCCTAAATTTTATATAATTATAGTTAATATTATCGGTTGTCAACCTGACCCGACCAATCTAATTAATAAATTTATAAAATCAAAAACACAACTTAAATTTGTGCCACCGGCGACTAAAATTTTGGGTCTGTCATTGTTTCAGAACACTTTCAAATGTATGCATTTCCTAAAATAAATATGAAGAGTCGAGTTATTAATTGTAGTAACGTATATAGTAGTCACATAAATTGATATGCATGTTGGTGTGTGACGAAATCCAAACTTATGTGTTTTAACTGTACGTTTATTGACCTTATCCGAACATTTATTAATAATAGAAAATTAACATGGTCGGTCCCATGAAACATGTTCAGAAGCCAAAATTCTAATTAAGTTACTATTTAAATCTTTTGTGTTTCGTTAAATGTGGATATATATAAAATTTATTCTTGAATTGAATGACATTTAATGTTGTAACCTTGACATATATGCTATTTTTATCCTTAAATTAATGCCATTTTATGCATGGTTACACTACAAAATTTTTATACAACACCTAAATTGACAATTATATATCCTTTACCATATATAAATTCGTTAAATTTCTTTATTAATTTTAACTAGCTTGTTGCTAAAATCATTAATTGAATATTAATTGAGTTATATTTTATTTATATTATATTTCAACCTTATCCACAACAGCGTTTTTCCATTGCGTGACACAAAATATATATGTTATTCTTTCTTAATAATTAATTAATGCCTTAAATATTGACGCCACTTGTGTGTGTGCCCTTCAATTGATGAAATATATTCATAGTTTAATCATTATAAACAAAGGTGGTATTTCTTTAATCAATGATAATTTAATATTTCCCAAAAAATCTTAATCACTTATGGATATGGTACACACACAATAACGAACATCCAAAAGGGTAATATAATCAATGGCTATTTAATTACAACATATCCTGCAGGGGGTTTTTGTTCTCCAACTCCATCCGAATAATTAATTGAATCAGTTTTTAAATCCCATATTAATTTGATTAATTTTTTATCAATTAACTATTGTAAACTAAACGTATGTACATCAAAATATGTCATCATAATCAATAATATTGTTATTTGCATTTTAGTGTTGGTTCACATCATTAAATAACAGGTGTCACTACAAGCAAAGTGTCATTTAGTGACACATGCTTTTAGTGACACTTATAAAAAGAGTAGGTAAATGATCAATCTTTTATCCACACTTTTTCTTTTTTAGTGTCACAAAATACTTTAGGCCTTTACCCACATACTTTTTTAGTCACTAAATATCTATACCCACTCCACTTTTAACCACTCTTTTTTTGTCAAAAAAGTGTCACTATAGGTATCAAAATCTTTTACCTACACAATAAAAAGAGTGGCTAAAAGTGGAGTGACTATAGATATTTAGTGACTAAAAAAGTATGTGGGTATAGGACTCAAGTATTTTGTGACAAAATTTTTGTGTCACTAAAAAAGAAAAAGTGTGGGTAAAGTTTGCTCTTTACCTACTCTTTTTATAAATGTCACTAAAAGTAAGATATAGTGACACTTATTTTTGTGTCACTAAATGACACTTTGCTTGTAGTGTGTGTACTTTCTATTTGTCTCATTTAGATATAGATTATTGTGTTTTTGTTCGTACCATTTGGTTCATTAGGTTTTTTAAAAATGCATCTCAATTTATAAAAATAATAAAGGGTATTATCTTTCTAAAAATAATAAGTTGTATTTATTTTTTTATAATAATAAGTTGTAGGTATCTTTTTTTCCGATCAAACATGAATGTGACACGTGACATTTGGTGTTCTCCTTTACTGTATACTAGGTTATTATCCATGTATTACATGTGTTAATTTTAGAAATTGATATTTATATATATGTATAATATAATAATTATATGAATAATAAATTTTCCTAATTTTAGTTATTTAGTTATTAACTTAATCCATATTAGATTTACATAGATTTGATTTGCTTTAATTTAAAAATAAAATCAGTAAATGACGTGTCAAAAGGAGAGAACGACATGTGGCAAATTAAATGAGAGCATGACATGTGTCATTTAGTTACTCTTTTAATAAGTACTAGTTTATTACCCGCGTATTATGCGGATATTTTTAATATATATATATAATATAATAAATAAAAAGATAATGATATAAATATTATTTTTTAAACAAAAGTATATAAGGTGATATTATTATTTATTATGACCTATTAATTTTGTATATTTCTAAATATATATGAAGAGTAATTATTTTCTTATATATATTTTTTTAAACTTTTGTTATATTATTTTATTATTAAAAAGTTAGTAGATTATTAGATTTTGTTTAATTTATTTGATTTAAATTTAAAAGTGAATTATATTATATTTGGATAGATTTAATTAACAAGTTAGTAGAGTATTAGATTTTGTTTGATTTGATTTGATTCGAATTTAAAAGTGGATTATATAAGATTTGGATAGATTTGATTTAAATTTCTTTATTCTTTTTAAAATTTATAACTGGCACGTGTCGATTCAAGGTGATGACACGTGGCTTCACCAGATTTGAGTATAGTTACTCTTTTAATAGTATAGATAGATAGATAGATAAGATAAGATTAGACTGGCAATCTTTTCCAAATTAAATGCATGAAAATAAGCTTCGAAATTAAACGATAACCTAGTTCAAGTAGTTTAAAAAAGTAACTATTAATTATTACAAGTTGTTAAACAAGCTTTCCCTTAATTAATTATGTTTCAATAAGTTTTTTTTATTTGTGTTATCCTATGGTATTTTTAACTTATTTCAATTGTAGCTTTACCTACTTTATCAAACAAACATCTATTATTATAAAAAATTCAACTATCAGGTTCACTTTCGATTATTTTATTTTTAAAAATAATAAATTAAATTTATCTTTTTTTATAATAATACGTACATTGTATTTATCTTTTTCGTAATGAAACGCGAAGATGACACGTGACATTTGATGTTCTCGATCTTTTATCATATAGAGATTTTGAGATATAAGGATTTTTAAATATATTAATAAATTTTTTTATTTGATATGATCACCAACGCATCACATTATTTACTTTTTTATTTCAAAATGTTAGAAAAATAGCTAGGCTGGGTAAACATATTCGATCACATTGTAAAAAGAATACATGCAAATACATGGAGCATAATATTGTCATATTGATAAGGTTGAAAATTATTAACATTGTTTTCTAGACACATCCCTTGATAAATTAATTAATTCATGGGGCATATCTATCTATACTATATATAATAAGAAAATCATTTGGAGTTTCTGGACCATTAAATGGAAAGAAATCAATGATTCAGATTAACGACAACTCATAATTATTTATGAAATGTCTTTTATACCATTAATTAAAATCAATAATTATATCTATGTCATTTTATCTTTCTTTCCTAATTAAACTCAATAATTAAAAAATATATAAATATCCTTTTATCTTCTTTCCTAATTTATTTCCTTTACATTAATCACTTCAATTTATTATATTAGAAGCAATTAACCAACAGGTTGCTAAAAACTAAAACATATATATTGTCTTTAAAATTCAAAACATGCATATAATAATTGTAATAATTTTGTATAGTTTATATCTTAAAACAAATATTTATTTATTAATATAACATAACTTTTTTAGTTAAATCATATTAGGTATAAAATGTTGACAAATTAGATACAATTATTCCTTCATATATTTCATATGTTTTCATTCATAAATATTCTATAAAAATATTGATTTTAAAATTTAAACTAATTTATAGAATTTAAAATCTACTTTTATTCTTAGAATTTTCTATTATTATTAGTTATTAGTAGCAATTATAAGAAATTATCAATTCTTTTTATCGATTTTAAAAAATCTAAATGAAAATATGAATTGATATAAATAGTATACTTAATAATTTAGCTAATCTATATACCTATAATAAATACTAATAAAAGAGTAACTTTACTCTTTTTCTTGTGAACACGTGTCATCACTATGAATCGATTCGTGACATTTATGAGTTTTAAAAATAATAAAGAAATTTAATTGAATTTCATCCAAATCTAATATAATCTACTTTTAAATTCAAATCAAATAAAAAAAAAATCTAATACTTTGCTAACTTATTAATTATAATATAATATAATATAATAAAAGTTTAAAAAATATAAGCAAATGATTACTATTCCTATATATATTTATATTGTTTTGTTTAAAAAATAATATTTATATCTTTACCTTTTAATTTATTATATTTTATATATATATATATATATATATATATATATATATATATATATATATATATATATATATATATATATTAAAAATATCCGCGTAATACGCGGATAATAAACTAGTATATATTTATAAGATTATAAGAATTCATATAAAGCAATTAATTAATGGATAAAATCACGATTGTATGATATTCAATTTGATGGCTAAATAAAATGCACAACTCTACCGGTCACTCAAAAAAAATAATTAAGTCATACATAATTTGCACTACAAATAAACTGACATTTAGTGACAGACTAAATCTGTCACTAAAAGTTATAAATGTGTCACTATAGGCTCTTGGGGCTTCACCTACACAAAAAAAAAGTGTAGGCTAAAGTGCAGTGGGTATACATCTATGCCCATAGAAAAAAATGTGTAGGCAAAGATCAAGTGCTTTTGTGACACACTTGTTTATGACACTATTTAATTGATCTAGTGACAGATAACTTTTCAGTCACAATTGACCTAGATTTAGTGACAAAATTGTATCAGTGACAATAGTCCTTTATCAAGGTTTGATGTGTCCTCTTATAAGGATTTAGTGACAGAATTTTCAGTCACAAAACAAAAAATTTCAGTCACTTAATACTTATTTGTACAATTCATAATTTTTATAATATTTTACAATATATTATTCCTATATTATTTCCTTTCTTGTGCAAGCATTAAATTCACATAATTATATCAAAAGATAATCATATTACCAAAAAGAAATTTGAGTATCAATTAATAGATTCGTACTTGACATTCGTTTTACATTGTATTAACGGTAAGTAATTTTAATACAAGTAAAATGATAATCATCACTGTAATAACTCTAATTTGAAATTGTATCAAAGTCTCTTTCCATATTCAATATGAACTCTCTAGCTTGATTCTCAAATGAGTCGGCTACTTCCTGTAAAAATATTAGCGTATAAATGATCTTTTTATAGATGAATAAACATTAAATTCTAAAAAGGATGCATAGTACCTGGATTAGGATTCAAACTTGCACATGTAGACCTTGGATTTCCATGACAAGAAGGATCACGAACACTACACGCATCATCAACCTTATACAAACTGAAACTTATTAGTAACTACAAAATAAAATTTCCAGCAATTAAATAATAAAGACAAGAATACTTACAGTTGTCTTTACGTTAAGGCCGGCAATGATGGGAGGCAATACAACATCAGGCATATGCTCTTTAATAATTGCAGCTAAGCTCAATAAACCTTCTTGAAGTTCATCAATTCTTGCTTCGTATGAACATCGAGATCTTTTGTCCTTTTTGACACAAATATTTTTTCCTATGCAACGAACTCGACCTCTATTTTCAGATCCTTTGACTTTGGACAAATCATCATTTGTCCAATCCCGTTGTGTATTGCTGCTAGATGAATCCACAACACTCTTTAATTTTTCCTATGCAATAAATAATATGGTATAAGACCCTTACATATGTAACACCATTACAAATGGAAGTTAAATAAACTAACTACAATTGATCTCATACCATCACTTCTGCAGCTTCCGCATTTACAATGCTCCCATCTTTACGTGTACGACTCATGCAATATATAGTTCCTCTTGATGGTCGGACGCCACCATTTTTTTTTGTCTGCGATGAAATTTACACTTCCACTAAATTTATAATTACATAATACACATTATATTAGTAATTACAAAAAGATGTTCCCATCTTTACCTCTTCATGAGTTAGTCGAGCAAATGACTTGGTTCCCATGACATGAGGATCTTTAGAACCTAAACGATTTTTCTTCTTCTTCTCTGTTTCCGCCTACAATTTAGGAATTGCTTACTTCTAAACAATAAATATCCTACAACTAGTAATTAATAAATATATGAATGACAAGCTGGATTTCAGAATTATTTATATGTATAATGTCATTGTTGTTGACTTGTTGCTATCTAGAAGGTAAAATTAAAGTTGGAAACAAAGATCCAGCAGGTAGCATCAACAATAAATACATGTTATGCATTTTAACTCTTAAGAAGCAATCTAAGTAACTACTACTAGCTACCAAGAGTGATTCTAGGTAGTTACACTTTAAAGGAGCATATAAACCATCATAGAGTGAAATTACTAAAGACAAACATATTACCCATAAAAAAACCATCATATCAAAACAACTCCTAAGTACCAAGACACATCATATCAGCTCTTCAGACCAAATTGATAAATTTAGCCAGAAAGTAAATGAAATTATAAATTTTGCCAGAAACTAAACTAAACTAACCAATTGGCAGTGAAGAATTAAAATTTCATAATGAAAATGACCTAACTTAATATGCTTTGACCGGTCACATCAATGGAAAAATGCATAGCTCAAATATAAATGCCCAAAATAGCAGTTTCTTGGGAATGGTTTTCCCAACAGAAACAGCAGCACCTGGTACATCATTAGTGTAATTCCAGAGTCTATAAAGCTTATGGTTTGTATGAACTTCGCTCTATCTCTTGCAAACCTTGATTTTTTATTCTAAGTTGTTAATAATAATATGACCATCTTGTAGAAACATCAATTATGTAATTCCCTATAGTTTCAAAAAGAGTAACAAACTACATAATACCAAGCAATTATTTGATCATAAGGATGCATGTAGCAAATTGTACCAGATAGTAAGATTCACTTTCTAAATTTCCAAACATTTGTACACACGTGTGACAATGGTCCCCAAATTGGTTTCATTATATATATAAATAATAATATCATGTATTAAACCTAATATTCCTTAGCTAATTAAGACTGTTCAGGATTGTTAAACTAGGCAGCATAATTTTCTTTGTTAAAAGAACAACAAAAATACTAACGAAAGAAAAAAGGACGTTATGATTTTTTAAATAGGGATGAGTTTTCAGTTTGAAGGTTTAATAAAACTGAAAACATTATGATTTTTTAGAAAACATATTTAGAAATGAGAATTCGTGTAATTGTGTCATAAATAGGGATGAGCTCGGTTCCGAAACCGGCCCGAACCTGAATTACCCAAAAACCGAATTGTAAAACTCAGCAAAGTGCAAAACAAAGAACCAGATAGTCCAAAAACTTGTAAAACCAAGGACCAGCTGCAAGTAGTAGACCCAAAAATTCCTTATAAAATGCACAATTTGTGCATCTGTAGAGTGTTCATCAATATGATATAACCAAATTTACGATGCTAAAGTTCTTATTAAAGAATATGAAACACAAATTTTGGAAAAGTGTAAACAATAAGATGACATTCATTTACATCATTTTATTCAATTTTCTTACGCCAAAGTAAATTAGACCATAATCAAATCATAAAATTTTGTAATCATTATATAAACAGGATGATCATACTAACTAATTTCGGCAAATTAAACCGTACCCAAATTGCAGCTACTTTTTCGAATGATAATATTTGTCAAGCAGCCTCTCTGTGTACTCTCCAAACGTCAATGATTCGTTAATCTGTATCAACTGAATCAGAACAACTAGAGCAAATTAATGAGAACTTGTGTATTTGCTTGGTTGTTCACCTTAGACACTGGTCATTCCATCAAGAAGAGTGTTGAGTCTAGTGTTTGTTGTTATAAATGTATCTGTACTACATGATAATTGAGTGGAACTCTCCTGGATGACATACACTTGTGGTTAAGGGGTAGTTTGTAAATCTAGTAAATGGGAGATTATAATGTCTAAACACTATTTCACCTTACATGGTTCAAAAAACTAGCAAACAAATGTGGTTCACAATTTACCATATCTCTTCTAAAAGTTCTAATTAACTATGTCTATGTGTTGTTGGAACATGTTAGGGAAAATCGAAAAACTAGTTTTGAATTTTTATTTAAGCATACATATATAGATTATGGCATGAGAACTACATTTGCACACTTACACGACAGACAGAAAAAATAATAAGTTTCTTCAAATTTTGACAGAATGTGATGCTGAAAGGAGTGAAAAAAGAACAAAGAAAAGTTAAAAAAAAAAAAAAAAACTTACTACTTGCTGTATATATGTTATTTCCATAATTTTCTTTCAACCCATTAAAAAAAAAAGCTTACATTTGCACCATGTTTTTGTGAATTTACAGGTCCTGATTCTAAATTGGAAGCCATTTTCTAGACTTGGCATTAAAAGCTAGTAATCTGTCCTATATACAATGTATGTATTTTCCAAATAGAACAGTGATGCAACAGAGATTGGATTTACAACATAGTCCAATATTCGAACATTTAACTCCAAGAAAAGAATGCCACTCACAGGAATAGCTGATTTAACTACATAGATCAAGAAACGGCATCCAATCATTTTGTCCTATCAGGTGGTTCGAAAGCCAAACAAACGTCTAAAACCTCAAAACTAATGTAGACCAAGTCATGTAGCCTCTAGCCACCACCAAATTTAGTTTCAACATAGACACATAAGAACTTTATTTAATGCTGATTTTGGGGGTTAAAGGGTATTTCTCAACTTTTATGAATAAACCAGAACCGAACCAGTAGTTGAAAAATTAAAGAAAACTAGAACCAAACAACAATGGACAAGTACTAACAACATATGAACAAGTACCATAGAAGTTTTTATAATATTTAAACACCTCAATAAACTAAAGTATACGAGTGATAAGTAGATGAAAAGACCTGATGAGAAGAGATCAATTTAACTAGACAGAGCAATGGCATCAGATGAAAACGAACTCATAACGACAAACTTCAAATGAAATATATAACAAATTAAATATATGATTAAATCTTAGGGTAGAATCAAGCATTTCAACCATATATGCACTAATTAATTGCGTAGCTAATTTGGTTAAAGTCAAATTCGATGTGTAAAACAAGTCAATTTAAGCACACTCGATCAGTACGTACGTAGAGTAATTAACCAAATTGCTTTCCCAATCATTTTCATTTTTCAATTCAAGTCAAACAGTGACGGTGTTGCCCACACCTTTCATTTTCATTTTATGAAATATTATTCATAAAAGTTGAGAAATATTACTGGTTCCTCAATAATCTCTGAAGTATTACTTTCTTCACATTTCTATTGTGAAGAAACCCATCCGATGTGTGAGATCGATTTAACCAGACAGAGCAACGATAGAAAAGTATGCAGACAGTACAATCGATTTAACCAAAACAACGATAGTCAAACTTACCAACAGCGAAGACGAGACTCGATCAATCGCCGGAAATCTTCTCTTCAACCGTCGAATATTCAAAGCAGAGAAGAGCAGGAGCAGAGAACCATTTTGGGGGAACTGGGGGAACTAGGGTTTTACAGAGGGGTATTCGTATAATAAGTCAAATATTAGTTTCAAAACAAAACAAAATATGAATATTTGACCTTAATTTTAAAATAAAAAATAAATAATTATTAGGCTTTACCTACACATATTATATAATATAAGTGTGGGTAAAAGTACAAAAAACAAGATGCTAGTATTCACTCCTTTCATGTTTACCGGTTCAATTTAAAAAGTGTAGGTAAAAGTTATCTTTATACCTACTTATCTTAATATGTGACACTAAAAATATAATTTAGTGACACTTTTATTATCTGTCACTATATGTGTCTGTCACTAAATGTCCTTTTTCTTGTAGTGTTGGTTGAATAAAAGTTGTAATTAGTATGAACTTTTAAAAATATATAGGATAAGTTACATATTTCGTCTAATGTGGTTATTTATAAATTATGGATTGAATTCTTTAATTTTAAAAGTTAAACTGACGGTTTTTCTGATTTAAGTTTTGTTTCAAATTTCGTTCTTTACAATTTAAAATAACCATTTTACATTATTATTATTGTTATTATTATTATTAAATGATAAAATAACCTAAAAAAATAAAAATACTAGTAAAGTTATTTTAATATAAATTGAATATAAAATATTAATAAAAAAAGTTTATTATGAACAAAAACCAACACGTTTTCATGGTTTTTGTGTTTTCGTCCCTCAATGTTATGTTTTTTCCTATTAAAGTCCTCAAGATAAATTTTTTATTCTAGTTTTGTGAAATTTGACTATTAGAACCCGGTTATAATTGATAAACCGGGTATTTTAAAAACTGAAAATCAGATTCTAGTAGCTAAATTTCTTTAAATCAAAATATAAAAATTAAATTGAGGACCTTTTTTTGTGAAAAAAAATAACATGGATGGACAAAAACACAAAAAAAACATGAAAATATGTTGGTTTTTATCCTAATAAACCCTAATAAAAACAAATGAATTGTTATTATTATTAAATAAAAATTATAAATATAACGCTTTGATCAGTTAGATTTTTTAATTTAGAAAAAAAAAAGTAAACTTTTTATTAAATCAGAAAATATATATAAACATTTTCAAAAGGTATTAAAAAAGAATTTGAGTTTTAAAGTTTAAAGGTTCATACAATTTTTTGAAGTAAAATATCTGAACGTTTTGAAACTTTCAAGTTAATTCTTTTAAATGTTTTTAAAAATGTTCCAGAAAGCATAAAAAATGTATAAAACATTTTAAATGACCTAATCTATAATATTTTGTTAAACACGCGAACAAAATTAGTAATTTACCCAAATATATATATTAATGTCTGGTAATCGTGTATTTTGAAATAAATGAAGTATAAAAATATATTATTTCACAATATCATGTCAATAACATTTCAATGCCAGTGGACCTAAGTAATTGTAAGTAATAACTCATCCCGATCGACATGTAATTTTTCGAATAAATGTTTTTGGTAAGGCTTACAAAAGTAATTATTAAAGGGTGCTTATATATAATTTATTTAAAATAAAAGGCAAAAAAGTTAATAAATGAGGAGCATCATGAGTGGTGACACGTATGAAATGGATAGATATAAATTGTTGCAAACGTGGAGCTGATTCATCAAGAAACACAGAGGCCACAACTGCTTTTTAATTTTTATGGCACATCATGCATTACACGTGTCACCTACTCACCATGTTATTATGATCCCAATCCCATTTCTTATTGGCTTCTATTACTAGTTTATTACCCATGTAATACATGGGTTAATTTTAGAAATTGATATTTTTATATATGTATAATATAATAATTATATGAATAATAGAGTTTGCTTAATTTTAGTTAGTTAGTTATTAAATTAATCCATATTAGGTTTACATAGATTTGATTTGCTTTAAAATTTAAAAATGAAATCAGTAAATGACGTGGCAAAATGAGAGAACGACATGTTGCAAATTAAATGAGAGCATGTCATGTGGCATTTAGTTACTATTTTAATAGTATAGATAGATACGTAAGTATCAATAATACTTTTTAAATTTTTTTACCCTAATAATCTAATTACTTATTAATTTTTTAAAAATTATTAATATATTATCTCCATCTAAACATTTAATTTCCATCATTTTATTCATAAATGAAAATATATGTTAATTAATTTGAGAAATCATGAAAAAGAAATTATTGTTATGAAATTTAATTAGTATCTTTTATTGATGTATATGATTTTAAATTTTAGAAAAATGTCAAGGACTTTAATTAGTTCGCATTTAATTTCTTTTAATTATCACATTCAAATATTAGTTACAGATTAATTAATTAATGTTATGTATATAAATGCACTATAACGTACTTCTGCTCAATTTAAGGGTTATTATCGTATAATAGCTACACATTTTATTAAATATTTCAACTTATATAACATAGTTTTTTCTTGGTTAAAGTTTAGATCGAACTGTAAATCGTTAAATTGAGCTTTATGGGTTGTTTGTATTTTTTTTCATTTTTTGAGTTTTGTGTAAGCTTTGCTAGCTTCTTGCTAGCTGCTGGATTAGTTAATTTGGTTTCGTGATGACAATATATTTCGGGTGTTCTAGGTGGGGGTGATGACATTGTCGAAGCTACTTGGTTAATTTACCTTTTTTGAATAAAAAAAAAACTTGTCTAGTTGTTGTAATTTTATATTCTAATTTGGTATTTTTACAATATGAAAACATCCGTATCTAGCAAAGACTTAGGTGACATGTTTGACCAGCTACGTGATTGGATTTAACATAAAATAATGGCTTTGAGATTAATTGTTTATTTCTTAATGATTTTAATATAAGGTAACAAGTAAGACATAATCTAGTTTTATACATATATATATATATGAAAGGTGTCTAGGTTAGAAATGTCATGCAAATATTTTATGTAATTCCAATCAGTTTTCAAATTATAAAAATATTAAAAGTGGAATAGAAATAACATGACAACTAAATGAATAAAAAAATAAATACGATACGTAAATCAAGATATTAACAAATGTTTGTACCTATTGTACATGTCATTAATCCAATATTAACTACTTAAGTTGTATTTTACAGAGTTTTTTTATTCCACTATTTTATTTAATTCACATATACTCTTTTTAGGTTATATCTCTCTCTCACTAAACACATGCACATAGAGAGAGAGAGAGAGAGAGGGAGAGAGAGATAACCTGATATATAAATTGATATATAGTTGTAATAAATAATGTCTATTGTACTGTCTATTAAATGACATCCTAAATGCATAGTTAGAAATATTTTGTTTCAAATCATGTAAGAAATTCAAAAAATAAATTTATATTTCGGTCAAGTTTATTAAATAACCTTGTTTTGAAATCTAATTCAAAAAAAGAAGATTATATATATGAAAAGGTGATACTAAATTTCACCATTTTAACGGTGTTCTTCAATTTGAGAATAACATAAGTAAAAAAGCAATGGAATCAGATGAAAAAAAAGAAAAAGAAAAAAAGGTAATGAGTTTTAAGGTTTAAAGTGCATACACGCGAGCTTAAAATTTGTTTCCAAAATTAGTAAGAAAGTTTAGATGGTTTGTTTCCATTACTCTCTTTTCGTAGAACATAACGGAGAGGGAACACAACCGATGACACACATATGCTCCACATCCATCTCTTTCTCTCCAAAATGAATCGGAGGCTATTTCTATTGTTTACCTTCTTTCCTCTTAAATTTTTTAAAGAGTAACTTTTTTTTTTCATTAGGGCATTCTGTTAATAACACAAATACAGGGAAACCCAGGGCAAAAACACAAGTAACATGCTGTTCGTGCCTCTCACGATTTTACGACGATCTGATAATAATGGAAAACACCAGAAGATATAGAACTACTAGTATCAGAACACTGAAACATAGGTAGTTTACTAATGTCAAATATCAATTTCTTCATTTTAGATTTTATTCATTTTTAGTAGAAATATAATAAGGGTTTTTCTCTCAGCCTATGCTGCATTTCGACTTAACATAATGACCACCTGATGTATGTAGGATAAAATTTTCTTATGATTGCATACCTACCATCTTTCATATAATCTTATTTCTTTCATTTCCCCTCAAAATCTTTCCATTCTTGTCGTTGGAGAATGCAACCCATTCTTTTTCTTTAATGAATGTATTAAAAAACACAGTGCAAGTGAATAAAGTTTATTTTTTTCAGTTTCATTAATTTTCTAAACTCCAGACGGTCCAAAATCCAACGTTACATAGTGTTGGGCTGTTAAAACACAATATTTTATGGGCCTTTAATCCATTTAATTAAAAAGTGAAGGCCCACATTTAAAGCGACGTCGTTTAACGGCTGTAGTAGAAATCAGTCTAAAGAGAGAGTTCTCAAGCCACAGAGGGCAACACCGCAACAACCGACTGAAAGCTTCGAATCGAAATTCCAGTGGTGGAAAGAAAAAAAAAAACCCTACGAAACGGTGTGATCATGGAGACCGAGGAGGAAGCATCTGGACAGATGACAGACGAGATCTACACGAACGGCGGCGACGATGAGTTGTTGTCGCAGCAGCAACGGAGACCGTTTATTGGTGGCGAGCTACTAGACATCGAGGCTTACGCTGCCTTATACACTGGTCGTGCTAAAATTACAAGATTGATATTCATCGCCGACAAATGTGATAATGTTCCGATGCAGTTAGAGGCTCTCCGAATGGCGTATGACGAGATTAAGAAGGGAGAGAACACACAGTTGTTTAGGGAAGTTGTTCAGAAAATTGATGGACGATTAGGGCCCAATTACGGTGCGGACTTGGTTTGGATGGATTCGGTAGACCGTAGGGCTGACCAGAGGAAGGAGAAGCTCGAGAATGAGCTTAATGCTTACAGGGTAATATATTATTCACACATAGTATCAAATTTTACAAATTCATTGTTTATAAACGTGTGCGCTTTATTTATCAGTAATTTAACATCGTCGAAGTTTTTTGTTCAAGTTTTTTCCCCAATTAAAGAATATTGGCGATACCTCAGTCCTCTTTATTGAAGGGGAAAAAACTTGGAATTGAAACATAGGGATTTGGAGTTCTTTAGTGTTAAAATTCAAAGTTGGATTATAGGGTTTTAGTACGCTACATAATAGAACTGAAAACCGCCGAAGTTTGTTCTTGATATTGATTTGTAATTGACATGGAGCCTGAATGTGAGTAGACTTAAAAAAGGGTACAAGTCTAAAGGGAAATATGATAATTGAGCTACATATATAATCCAGCTTTTGGGGTTCTTTGTTGTTTGGGGTGGTTCTTTAGATTGGAGCTTTGTATAATAGAACTGGAAACTGCAGAAGTTTGTTGTTGACCCATGATTTGTAATTGACGTGTGGCCTGAATGTGACTAAACTTACGAAACGCTGCAAGTGTATAGGATAATTGAGCTGACATATACATGACAGGGATTGTGTTGCTCTTTAAATTGGAGATTTGTGTTATGCCTGAAAAAGCAACTATTTGTTTTAGAGCAATATGCCTTCTGAAGATTGTTGAAGATAGTAGATAGAGCATAACGTTGTTTGGATGACGATCATACATTTTTAAAGAGTGGTGCTTTGTTTGACTGATTTTGTAATTCCCAAATACAGATCGTAATTGTTCGATATTTGATGGAAATGCTTATCCTTTAGATAGAGGATGTACTGGTTGTGTAAGAAAAAAACTCATGCCCCCTGAAGGATGTAATTTTTGTTATGTTGAGAAAATGTAACTCCAGTCAAAGCAGTGCTGAAAATTTTATTTCTTATTTCGAATGAGGGTAATCACAGACTTCACAGGTGACATCATTTCCTGCAGTACGATATGGAGGTCACATCTAGACATGTACACAACGTTATTTATCCCAATCACTTGATGATCACATATAGAACTAGATGCTCGAAATGGGAAGCTCGTTGAACTCAATTATTCAGTGGCATCTAGATATCTTTGATCAGATAATAAATTTGTAATAATACAATAACAACATAATGCATGGTTTTTGATAGTTGACTTGCTTGGAGATATCTTTGGTGATTGGAATTTCTATTGAATATATGTTACCGCCTGCTGTTTGCTGACCTTTTTCTGCTGCTATAGACAAATTCGATTAAAGAAAGCATAAGGATGGGATATAATGACTTTGGAGACTTCTACTACGCTCATGGTGCACTTGGGGATGCATTTAAGAATTATGTGCGAACTCGTGATTATTGCACAACTGCAAAGCACATCATACATATGTGTTTGAATGCAATTTTGGTCAGCATTGAGATGGGTCAGTTTGCACATGTTACAAGCTATGTCAGTAAAGCAGAGCAAAACAAAAATGACCTAGATCCCATCACAATCGCAAAACTGCAGTGTGCTGCTGGACTTGCTCATCTGGAGGCTAAGAAGTACAAGCATGCTGCTCGGAAGGTTTTTTTTAATCAGCTTTTAATAATGCTACTTGCACATTTACTTTTTGTTCACAAAACTAGGCTATCATTTAAAATTTTGAAGACTGACCGTGCTGATCAGCTAAGGTTTTATTCTTGTTTCAAACTTGAAGATGATTTAGCTCACACTACATAGCTCGTTGACCACTAAAGATAAGCTTGCATTTATGTCTACACAAAATTGCATTGCAACAGGATGTGACAGCTTCTTCTATGAAATGTTTGAAACATATTGTGATGGTGTTTAGTCATTATTGGGTTATTTTAGGTCTGATATTCATCTTAGTTCATTATGTTCTTGCGGCTTGAACATCTACCAAGTCTTTTTCTCTTTCATGTCATGTTATTAACCTTTAAATAAAATGCTACCTCTGACTTGCTTATGCTGCTCAACTTCATGGTTTGGATGAGCCTTCATTACCTTTTTTACTTCTCTTTCTGGTGCAAGTAAAAAGCAGCTATAAATAATGATCTTTATCTGTGTGTGTACATCCACAGTCCACTGTCCACCTTACTCCGAATAGGCCATAGTGTTTATCTTGTGACATCTTTTGAAGGTAGTCTAGCATTTCTTTGAAGGAGTATTAGGTTTAGTGCATTTTGGAACAAAAGGAACTGTTACATTAAATTATAATGAAGGGATGAATTGTTAGTTTTGTTAAATTGGTATATACTATTGTGTGTTCTTTGTCAACGGTTATTAAGAGTTTGACATGCAACCCCATTGGTGTGTTCACAGTTCTTGGAAACAGCTCCAGAATTGGGAAACAACTATTCTGAAGTTATTGCTGCTCAAGATGTTGCAACTTATGGTGGACTTTGTGCACTAGCGAGTTTTGACCGTGCAGAGCTAAAGGCAATATTATGCTTATAGTTTATTATGCTACCATTTGTTTATTTCATAATGTTACGTCCTTGATGATTAAGTCTAACCTGAATACTCTCAATTGTCAGGCGAAAGTAATTGACAACATCAACTTCCGTAACTTCCTAGAGTTGGTGCCAGAAGTGAGAGAGCTTATCCATGATTTCTATTCGAGGTATATGTTTATATGTTACTCTTTTGGATGAACATGGTTTTGTGTTGCATCTTCTCTCCATTAGATATATAAAGAGAGTCCAAAAACATGTTTATATGTCTTGGAATCTGGTAAAAGAGTTATTGAAAGAGCAGTTAAATTTATCATCCTAAACCCGTTGTTAATGCTTCTGTTTCTCTGTTGTATTTTAAAAAACATCAATCTATGATTATGATCCCACAAATTCTTTTATTATATTACTTACTAAAGGAACGATTTTATTTTGTTGCTGCAGCCGCTATGCTTCGTGTTTAGACTACCTTGGGAATCTCAAAGCAAATCTCTTGCTCGATGTACATTTGCATGACCATGTGGAGATGCTGTACACCCAAATCCGTAATAAAGCCCTCATCCAGTACACTCTACCATTTGTATCTGTTGATCTGAACAGGATGGCGAGTGCTTTTAAAACCACTGTAGCTGGCTTACAAAAAGAACTCGAGGCTTTAATTACAGACAACCAAATACAGGTACACTTTGGGGAGTGTCAAATAACATTCTGAAATTAAAAGGAATTCGTTTTGTTTGCACGAAATTCAAATATGGCTGTTATTAACACATCAACCTCCCAATTTGTGGCAATAAACCTGTTACTTCCCCTGTTTAGGTTTGCAATAAGAAATTATATCTAAAAATTCTGGTAAACGTTTCTAATCTTTATGTATGAACCATTAAGAGGCCTTTGGTCTGATAGCATCAACTACCATGGCTTGTTAGGATCAGTGATCATTTAATCACACTAACACAGTTTCAGGCAGTGCAAATTGCAAAACCATGGGTACAGTTTCCTCTGGTTCAACAATACGTCTACATCCACAGTCTTGCTAGGATTCTTGTTATATTATATATGTTACGAACTAGGTAGTATTTTCCTTTTAAGAATGTAAACAAAAATGATTTAACAAGGATAAAGTGAGAAACTGTGTTTCTAAATGTGGAGTCTGTTACCAGTGCAAAGTCTTGAGGAAGGTTTATATCCAACATGGTTATTCATATGTGAAGTCATGTGAGTTTAGCAGGATCAAGGAAAAAGTGGAGGTCTATATGCATTTTTTATGGGTGTTCTGGAAGCCTAAAACCAAACTATGGAAACTTACCAGATATTAAATGTCTCGGAGTGTACCAGAACTCCAGAAGCATCCAATTATACTGTATATGCGTCATCCCAAATCTCCTCTTATCTTAGGTTAAATGTTGTGGGTCCAATTAGTTGATGCAAGAACAAATGAAAATTAGATAGTCTAATACATTACATAAACTGATAATATCAGAGTCATCAACTTAGAACCATAGTACTTGGTCCTTGCCTCCTTGGTTAAAAACTAACCATCATTCTTTTGAATATGCCAAAAATAAAAAATATCACCCTTTGTGAGAATGGGTTTTTTTTGGACAAATTATGGAAACATGAGTGAAATATATTTGTTACTTGTCCAAAACCTATTCATTCCTATGAGATAATGTTTCACTCGCATGCAACTTTCAAGAAGGTTCATAATAAAAGGAAATGAAAATTCAAGATTTAGTCATTTGCAGCAAGTAGTTTGTTGTTGTACACGTATAATATAGCAACAAATATCAGTCTTATATACTGAATTGTTGAGCCCTGTTGTTGCAGGCCAGAATTGATTCGCACAACAAAATCCTGTACGCTCGGCATGCAGACCAAAGGAAGGCGACTTTCCAACGAGTTTTGCAGACGGGGGTTGAATTCGATAGAGATGTTAGGGCCATGTTGCTGAGGGCAAATCTGATCAAGCATGATTATAACCTCAAGGCATCGAGGAAGCTTTAGGTATACACCCCCCCCCCCCCCCCCCCCCCCCCCCCCCCCCCCCTCCCCCTCCCTCCCTCCCAAAGGAAAAAAGAAACCCCAAAACTATAGACAATCACATGAGATGTTTTTGTTGGGAAATATGTAGGAAAATGCAAATTGATGGTTGGTGTTTTTGATCATGTTAATGTTGTAAAAAAAAACACCCAAGAGAGGTTGGTTTATGTATGGTTCTTGGATTAGACTCATGTGTTGCATGCATGATCTCACTCTCAGGGCTGTTTATATATATCTTGGGTTGAATTTGCCAGCCTGTATAAGCTTCATCGTGAATGATGATGAAAGCTTCTTCAGTTGTTTCTTAGTCGAATATGATTTTAATTAATCCCATGAAACAAACTTGTAGCTCAAAATTCTTCAAGAGATGAAAGCACTAGTGCTTTCTTCACGTCCTGTTTTGTTCCAAACTCTTGTAGATTAGCCTTAATCTTGTTCTTTTGTCTTGGTATGAATGAATTTGGAAGAAAGTGTTTCATCTCCTTTCTTATGAAAATTAATTTGTGTTTATTTTTATTTTTAACACTATTAATTATTATTATATTATATGGTTGGAATGATTAGGGGTGTACATGATTTGGTTGAAACAGATGATACCCAAGCCGGTTGGGTTTTCAGACTGGGGTTGCCTTTTTTTGGGTTTGCAACATTAACCCGGCGTGTTGATTTTGGCATGTATTATAGATTGCATTACCATCACATAACTTAAACGAGTTACATCATATCACTTAGAGCACACTTCACAGTTCAGACATCCGAATTCAAAAACTCAGTTGGCATAATTTAGCAAGACGAAAACTCCTTGACCTTTGTGTTTATATACGTTTTAACTATTAGTTAAGTTTATATCAAAAAATTCAAAATTGGTGGTTTAAACTCGCCGAACCAAACATGTTTTTTTGCCAAACTTGTCAAGTTTGGTTCAAAATTTTTTTTTTTTAAATTGAGGTTATTGGTTTGACCGAAAATTTACTCGTCAAACCAACCAAATCAGACCTAGTATTGATGCAAGTTTTAGGAAATCAAATTGAGAGAACCATAAGTGTTGTCGACGCAATTGATTCTTTTGTTTCAAAGGTTTGTACTTTGTAGGTTTGGGTTGTGGTCCTAAAAAGCAAATATGTTTCTTTGAAGCCAAATAAGATACAATGCAATACGGACCATCAATAGATATAACTCTTGTTGGGTGACTTGATAAGTCTGATCTCGTTGTATGAAATAGGATTGAGCTTGCTGATGATGCTATATCCATGTCCGACCTTTTAAAAGTTTTTTTTTCCAGATAGATATCACTCTGGGACAGTTGAATAAACGATGATACATATGACAAAAGAATTGATGGAATATATATGTCTAACCGATCTAAGATTTGACGAATATCTTCTTGTAGCCTTTATCATAATACATTTATATTTCTTTTAAAGGAGACTTAATCTATTTAAACTGTGATTCCAAAGCTTCAAACAAAAGAATTGTCATCCACCAAAGTTGGTAATGATTTGACTGAAAATGAATCATACAAAATAAGCAATTGTTTTTTTTTACTCTAAACATCTTATATGCATAGAGACATAGAGTCAAAAAAATGATGTGTTATAATAACTTTTGATAGAAACATATAAACATTTCAATTTTTTTCCGTAGGTTGTATTATGTCACATTTTATTATTAAAAAGATAGATGATCAATAAGATTAACATTAATAACTCACTTGAAAGTTTGTTGCTAGTCTGTTTGAAATTGAAGCTAACAAGTTTTGTTCAGTTAATAAGAGAATTGTGCATATCAATGAGAAGTTATTTTTTAAGTGAGAATGGACTGATTTGATAGCTGCTAGAATGAAATACGAAATTAAGGCTCTCGAAAGTATGCTAAGCAATGTAGTCTTGTGCGCTGGGAAAGACGAATGGTCTTGGAATGGAGATTCACCGGGGGTTTTTTATGACAGATCGTTAAGGGTGATTCTTGAAGGTTTGAGCTCTAATAACCTAAGTGCAAAAGGATTATGGAACAAATGGATGCCTGCTAGTGTTAATTGCTTTATCTGGAGAGTATTGTTAAGGAAATTACCTACAAGGTCAAATCTGTTTTCAAGAAAAATCATTTCAGGTTCTACGGTATGTCCTCTTTGTTTAATGGTTGATGAAACTGAGGAACATTTGTTTTATATATGTCCGATAAGCAAGGCTTTATGGAAGTAGGTATTGTCTTGGTGTGATATGTCTATTGCTCATCATGAGTCGTTGGATGAGTTGTTTTCATTGATACTAGAATCTAAGGTGAAAGTTTTTGGAAGCTGTTGTTGGTGGTTTGACTTGGTTTGTGTGGAAAGCAAGAAATTCGGTAGTGTTTAACAATGGGAAAACTTCTGCCTCAATGATAAATGATGAATTTCAAGTCAATCTTTTTTCATGGTTAAAGTATAGATTTAATTGTAAAATATTATCTTGGTCTTTGTGGGTTGTTTGTCCCTCGTCATTTTTTTGTTAGATTGTATATGTTTGCTAGCTTTTTGTTTGTTTAATAATATTTGTAGTCGGGGGTGATGGCTATGGCGAAATTCTACCTTTTGTTGTAAAAAAAAAACAAGTAAATTTATATTCTCATTAATACGTAGTAACCACCTGATATTATAATTTTTGACCATTTATTATTTATTTATTATTATTAATTGATTGATTAAGATTTAATACATGTATTAATTAGAGTGAAATGGTGATGATGATTTCTCTAGATCGTATCACATGAGAGGAAGGAGAGGAGAAGATAATAAATATATATATATGTACATTGCTTAAGAAACGCTTCTTCTCCTTGTTCCTCTCTGTGACCTCTTTCACACTTACTGAAAAAAATCTAGTCGTAAATCTATGATCAGATCTTGATTCTACTTCTAAACCTTCTCTTCCACAATGGGGCACATCAATCTCACTTCGCCTAAGCAACGCAACAATCCCAACCGAAAATGGCAACTTCTCGACTTCGTATCCATGGTCTTCTTCGCCGTCGTTATCCTTTTCTTTCTATTAATATTCACCCCTTTGGGTGACTCCCTTGCCGCCTCTGGCAGCCAAGCTTTGATCCGTTCTAACGCCGCCGATCCCAAGCAACGCCAAGGACTTGTTGCTCTTATTGAAGCCGGGAAACATCCCCCAATCGAATCATGCCCTGCCGACACTGTTGATTACATGCCTTGCGAAGATCCCACTCGTAACAGTCAACTTAGTAGGGACATGAATTTCTATCGGGAAAGGCATTGTCCCAAGCCAGATGAGACGCCGCTGTGCTTGATCCCACCGCCTCAAGGTTATCATATCCCGATTCAATGGCCTGAGAGTTTGCACAAGGTGAATTTAGCTACCCTAAACCATCAGTTCAACTTTTTAATAGCTTTTATTTGAACTTGAGAGTTAGCAACTTCACCAAGCTAATTTTGTTGTTCCTGTAGAGTATGCTTTATTCATATCAGCAGTATTAAGATGATCGTATATGAAGATTTAATTACGTAGAGTTTGGATATGAATTCGAGTACACTAAAAGACACGTGCATTGTCTGAATGAGATCATACGGATAGTGATTAGTGAAGTGCCACAATGAATGCTAGTACCTTAAAATGATTTCTTGTGAATATCATGTGATCCCCTTTACAAGAGAAGTTGATATATCTTTTGTTTTTTGGGAGGGCTTGTTCTTGTTTGAAAGTATGTGGGCAGTGGCACTACTCTCTTGCACCTCAAGGAAAAGGTCTTCATCTACAGACATACTGATTGCACTAGATTAGAGTTGTTATGTTGTGTTGATAGGAATTTAAGTTGTATTTGGCCAAACTGGGTAGTATGGGTGTGTTGCCACCGATAAGGGCTTAGCAGTATTCCAGCTTTCATAGCAAGATCATGTACTTTACTTCTGCTTTATTACTAAGTTAATTAGATCGAGCATTTTATCATATATGATATGATATGTCCAGTATCATAACCAGTAAAGACATGGTTTTTTATATCTTGGGATTAAAAATTTACATACTTTTAAGTTTCAACTCTGTCCTCAAGGTTAACTAGGAGTTAGGTCATATCTTTCGCAGTGTTATTAAAGGCGAGCCAGGTGCTCGACTAGTCCCTAAGTCGAGGCGATTTTTGCCTAAGCGCTTTAGCTGAGTTTAGGCGATGCGAGAAGGAGAGGCGCTCGACTAGGCGGACTAGGCGATAGGCGACCCAGGTGTGAAGCGCTGGACTCTTTCCATTAGCGTGTATATGATCAAAATTGACATACCTGTATCCCTGGTGTGGTTGATTGCTCATCCCTGTTGTGGTCGCTTGCTAAATTCTATATTCCTAGCGTCGTGGATTGCTCAATTTTGCATCCCTGTTTGGCCAATTGCTTGATACTGCAGTTTTCAAACCTAACAAGCCCTCTTCATGATTTTGGGCTGCTATATATACTTTTATCTTTTAAGAAGCCCATTTAACCCACTTATAACATCATTTAATTTTAGCTTTTTTGATAGCCTTCTGAATATCAATTTTTATAAACAATTATTGATAATAAATTAAAGTAAAAATATTATATGGAATATAAAAGTAACTGTTATAAATTAAGTTTAAGTAATGTAATTAGGATAATTAATAATTCAGATTTATGATTTATGCTTTATTATAGCATTGATATTCTTTAATTTTATATTTTTATGTAAAACTATGTCATGTATATTTGCTAGTTTCTAAATATATTAGTACACTCGAGCCCTCGCCTTTTTGCACCTCTCGACTTAGTCCCCAATCTGACTTCCTTATTCCTCTGTCTGGTCAAGCTGCGTCAGAGACCAAATATATGTGTTGTTGGAGTAGGATGTTTGCCATGCCAGTTGTAATCATATCTTCCAAACGGGAGATGATAGCATCGGATTGAGCTGCATATTATATAATTTAACTTTTTTGTTCATGTCTCTCTCTTCAATTTTGAGAGTTCAGTAAAGATTAGTGGTAGTTTGGTCCTCTTTTATGTGGAGAACATGAATTCTGCTAATCGTGTCTGTAGCAGCTCATTATAGCACCTTTCTAGAATAGTTTTAATTATGTACACATTCGATCCATTTAGTAGTATTCTATCTTATTGCAGCTCTCTCAATAAATTGTTTCGGGCGACATTCTTTATCTTATAGTCTTGTATGAAATTCATAATGTATGTGTTAGTACTTAAAGAAAGTGTTGCAGATTATTTTGTAGTGAATTTGCTTTTTTCTCATATATGTTAATCATGGTCAAAGTAATCAATTTAAATATTGAAGGCTGAGTTCATAGTCAAAGTCAGTTTGGTGTTGTTAAGTTTATGTGATCGATAATCATGACAACTTATGATCCCATCCTGTTGCTAATTAAGTTATGGTTCAATCCATGGTGATGATGTCGTCAATATTGTCTTCTTACATTTTTAGATAGAAGACGTGCACTTCATTCGTTTCATGCCCAGATAAGCTTTTAAACAATTGCATGTGTATAGCCTAAAACATAGCATTCGATTCCCAAAATTCCATGGTTATTCATATTCATAGATTGATTGGTAGCAATTTGGTATGGTACAAGGGCATACAGATCCATGACTTATAATATAGAAATCCTGTTTCTCTTGGTGTGCAGATATGGCACGAAAACATGCCATATAATAAAATAGCTGACAGAAAAGGTCATCAAGGATGGATGAAAAAAGATGGTCCATACTTCATCTTTCCTGGGGGTGGAACTATGTTTCCAGACGGAGCCACACAATACATCGCAAAACTTAAACAATATATTCCTATTTCCGGTGGGGTCCTGAGGACAGCTCTTGATATGGGATGTGGGGTAAGAATTGTATTATTTTCTTTTTCAAATTTATCTTTTACTGAGATTCTCATTTTTTGAAAGTCATTTAATTTAATATCTGTTCAGGTTGCTAGTTTTGGAGGTCACCTACTAGAGGAAGACATTTTGACGCTCTCTTTTGCTCCAAGAGATTCACACAAATCACAGATACAGTTCGCTTTGGAGAGAGGAATTCCTGCATTTGTATTGATGCTTGGCACTCGCCGACTTCCTTTTCCTGCAGCCTCATTTGACTTGATGCATTGTTCTCGTTGTTTGATTCCTTTTACTGCATATAGTGAGTGTACTTCAAGTTGTTATTTGCAACATACGTGAAGTCACACATACTTTGACAGTGAGAACATTTCCTTTTGCAGATGCAACATATTTTATGGAAGTTGATCGATTACTTCGCCCTGGTGGTTACCTAGTAATTTCTGGGCCCCCTGTACAGTGGCCTAAACAAGATAAAGAATGGGCAGATCTGCAAGCAGTGGCCAGAGCATTATGTTATGAGTTAATTGTTGTGGATGGGAACACTGTCATCTGGAAAAAGCCTGTTGGTGATTCATGTCTCCAGAACCAAAATGAACTTGGGCTTGAATTATGTGACGAATCTGATGACCCTAGTTCTGCATGGTGATCTTGTTGTACCTTGAGATTCTTTGTCCTTTGAGGATATTTATTATGACTGTTATGTATGTGAAGCTTGAATAATATGTTGCTGAAGATGCAGGTATCAGAAACTGAAAAAATGTGTGAGCCAGACATCTGCTTTGCAAGGAGAAATTGCTGTTGGTGCTATTCCAAAGTGGCCACAAAGACTAAAACAAGCTCCATCAAGGGCCACCTTGATTAAAAATGGAAATGATGTCTTTGATGCTGACACGCGGCGTTGGGAAAGGAGGATTTCTTATTATAAGAACTCATTGAATTTGAAGCTGGGAACTCCTGCAGTACGAAATGTGATGGATATGAATGCGTTTTTTGGTGGCTTTGCTGCTGCACTGACATCCGATCCTTTGTGGGTGATGAATGTTGTTGCAGACCGCAGGCCTTCAACCTTAGGTGTCATTTATGATAGAGGGCTTATTGGTGTTTATCATGATTGGTAAGTTATTTCTATTTGTTTATACTCTTTCTCCAAATCATCAGCCTGCTTTTCAAAAAAAAAAGAAAAATCATAAGCCAGGGTCAATGAATACTTGCATAAGTGCTGATTAAGTAGATGTTCTCAATAAAAATGTCATTTAGAGATTTAAATCAAGTCTATATTCTTTATTAGACAGCTCATGGGGAGACACATCGTACATTTTAAAGAGGATTTGCATTTTGTATATATTGGGAATGTGCTTAGGGGTGTTTGGCACTATGGAATCATAGGGAATGGATTCACTTAATTTTACAAGCTTTTTTATTATGTGATTACAGTGTTGTAAAAATCGGCCTAGGCGGCCGGCTAGGCTGCGCCTAGGCGCTAGTCGGAGGTGTGACGCTACGAGTTGCTTGTAATCGGCCTGTATTAGTCGGAATCGGCCTAGGCGGTCCTAGGCGGGTTCTAGGCGGTCCTAGGCGGGTCAAAGTCAACTTTTTTCCAAAAAAAAAATTAAAATAAAAAAACAGAAAATATAAGACAAAAAGATGCAAATTAGGGTTTGTACTTTGAAATCATTGAACAATATGGTCAAGAAGATGAAGGAACGTCCATCTAATATTCTAATTATAATATTAATGAACTAGAATTCTATATTTGAACTTTAAAGTATGTGTATTTGAAGATTTTAACAATTATGGTTGTCTTATAAAACATAGTTTTGGATGTTATGATTAATTATATATATATTTGAGTATTTATATATATGATGTATGTATAATTTTAAAATTTACATATAAAAAATCCCAACCCGACTACTCCCCGCCTAGGCCGACTACTCTCTAGTCCCCAGTCAGCCGGCCGACTCCCGCCTAGCGATTTCTACAACATAATGTGATTAGAGTCTTAATTCTTAATGGAGGGAGTGAAGAATTGAGTTTAGTATGGATTTCATTTCTCTCATGTTCTTATCAACACGGAGAGAATCAAAAACATGGAAAGGGAATGGAAGTTTTATAGTTTTTCCTTCTTTGTTTACATCAATCTATAATTATGCATAACTATCGTTGCTTAAAAAAGGCTTATAAATTTAAGCGATTCCATTCCCGATGATTCCATCATGCCAAACACCCCCTTAAGGTGCAGAGAAAAGTTTGGGTATGGGGTCTTTGAGAAGAGTTGAGTACAAACAAAGAATGTTCATAGGGTTAAGGATATGTACTATGTAATGGTGTTCATCAGGAAGAAATGAACCAAAAACCAATTATGAACTGAGAACCGAACCGAAAACTTTTTGTTTTTACAAACTTTAGAACCGAGAACCGAATGGAATGTATCCCCGGTACTGTTGGTCCAATACAGGTCAGGTTCTGTTCTTTTTTGTCAATTCAAACCAATTTTTGCACACTCCTAGACTACTATTGAGTACTAACTAGTGTGATAGCATGCTAGATTCATGACTTTCTTATTAGCATACACTACACCAATGAAAGGTCAACAATTAGCTTTAGCTTTTTTTCTCTTTGTGTTGATGATAACTGAGGAGTTCATGGATGGTTTAAAGATGAAATCTCATTGTGCATGTTCTTGATCAAAATTGTAGTGCTAATCCTTGAAGTTAAGCTAGGTTTTGACATGAAACTAGAGTTGTGAAAGAACTCGTGTAGGGCTTTTGGGCTAAGCATGATTTAAAATATAGCACATGAAGTGAAAGTTAGTGGGGTTCGCATACAAGATGAAGATATGGTGGTGGTGGCTAGATGTGAGGTGTGTAAGAAGGCAAGAAGCATGTATTTCAGTATTTAAGGTTATTACTGCAAAAAGTCATAGTTTAGTAACATAGTAGATTATTTGGCAAAAAACCATCAACCATGTGATGACCATTAAGTCCCACAAAAGTTGTAGGGTAAGTTTAGTGGAGATAAAAAAATGAACCTTGCTATGATGTAAGGGCAAAATGTTTTGCCACCAAAAGAAGGTATGCACACAAAAGGAGACTAGCTTGAAATGGATGTGCAACAAACAATAGTGGATATGATTAGAAATGAGCTTTGAATAATAATTCATGTTTCACACCCTTGTTTGTTTTTACTCTTAAAATCTTTACAGGTTCTAAATTTAGCATGCATCAACTAGTTTGGGATAAAAATGCTTCTTGGATAATTATTGTAGTCTACTTGTGATGGGTTCTTTGCTAAAAAAAGGAACATTTATTCATCTTTTTACCAATAATAGCATAGACTATGAAAGTTCTCATTAATATCAACACACTTCTATTTTGTTACCAATATTTTAGCAATATATATAACTTTTACCAATAATAGCAATGTTTTGTTACCAGTACCGACATTCTTTCATTGTTACCGATAATATCAACATATTGCTAACAAATTAAAACAACAATGCTATCATTGATAACTTTCAAAACATGATGTTATTTTCCATAAATTTGTGAAACTATGTTGCTATTTTTTGCAATTGGTCCACTTGTGATTTAAACTATGGTGTTTGTCTCTGATCTCCATACAATTTGTATCATTTCTTTGCGACTTCTTCAGGTGCGAACCTTTTTCAAGTTACCCTCGAACTTATGACTTCATCCATGTGGTTGCAATTGAATCCCTCATAAAGGATCCAGTTACTGGCAAGAACAGGTAATTTTGCTGTTGCTCACTGCAACTCAAGACCTCATAATGTTTATGAAACTTTTTAGTATGCATCCATAAGGTTACTAGTTCTTATCTTAGGAAAAACACATACTAAATTTCTAGCTGTGGTTGAAGAAAGTCATGCTCCTGGGTGAACACATAGCCAAGGGCCTTGTTCAGCATCGTAGATGATCTCTTGGAAGTGCCAATTATTGAATGACATTTACCAGTTTTCTAGGAATATTAATGTATAATCTGGATGATGAACCTGTTGCAGATGTAATCTTGTGGATGTAATGGTGGAAATGGATCGACTGTTGCGACCTGAGGGAACAGTTGTGGTTCGTGATTCCCCTGAATTGATTGCAAAAATGGATCGAATTGCTGGTTCTGTTAGATGGAAATCCACCATACATGATAAAGAACCGGAATCACAAGGGAGAGAGCGTATTCTGGTCGCCACAAAAACTCTTTGGACATTACCTTCATCGTCTAATTGACATGCTGCAATATAGGTATTTACTTTAGATTAAATCTTTTTCTATGTTATGTAAGTTATTCATCTGGAAGTAATTGTATACTATGCATCAATGCGCAAGCTTTCTTGTTCCTCGTTTGATATTGAAGTAATAGTAGTTATGTTAGAACGTGAATGAAATGTATGAAAGATGGCAGTGGTACTGTTTGTTTAGCTTGAATAGTAGGAGCCCGTGGGTTTACCATCAACCGTTTTCAGAAGCAAAGATAATATAAAGTTAATGTACTCTCTTCACATCTCCCTTTTGTTTGTAATACCTTCTGTTAAGAAAATCAAGATACTTTATTTGGTATGAAATATATCTGTATTATTCTTTTTTATGATATGGTAATAGAGCACCTGTGGACCCATATGTGTTGCGAATACTAGTGTGTACATGCCAATATGCCATATTGTGATTATGGGGTGTAATTCCCTTAACAGATATTGTCATAATGCCTCTCCATATATTGTTCATTCTATCTCTATGATAACAAGTGTTATGTTAGATCACAAGCACCTTGTGGGACCCACGTGTCGTGTTTTGTCTTGCGAATAAAAGCGTCTACAGATAAATGACTAATTCATGCCTTAGTGTTTGTAAGCAACGCTGTTTGTTTTTCATTAAAAATCGAGCCGTTAACTAACCATACAAGTTGTCACTGTAGTTTGTTTAAATCCGGGCATTATCGTTGACGACAGTAATATCATGCCTTTGACTTGTGTTATCTTTTAATCTATATGTTTCTTCTATGTTGTAGACAAATAATAAAAATAATAATAATAATACAAGTGTTTAGTTAGATTTTTATTTCTGTTTGTTTAACAGAAACAATTGTTGAGTATGAAATGTGGGATTTGATGCCTATTCTGATGCAAAGAAACATGTGCAACTTATGGCACCTTGGTCTAACATGGGTTTGCTTTTAAGATCATAGTGGGCTCAAGTCAACCTAATTCTTCAAGTTACCCATATCATGTTAGTGAACATTTTTAAAAAAGTTTCGTTTACCCCTTGTAGGTCTTATTAATAATACTTATCATACTATCATATATGTATTATTGTTGTAGAAAGAAGTATTATTAAGATCTACAATTTAATGATGTGACATAACATGTATGTAATATACTTGACATATATTATGATTACAGGTGTTTTTCGATTTCTTGTTTTTTTGTTAGTCTGTCAGACAAATCTAAGGTCTGATAATTATAAAAAATTTTATAACGATTAACTTAATAATCGTGAATAAAACGTGTCAAGGTTTCCTATTCTCATGCCATGCCATCTTAATATATAGAATCTTGAAAAACCCTTATAAGCCCTTGCTCTTTTAAGTATATGGACTCTTGATTGAGGTTAATCGTTAGGTCATTCAAAATTACTAAAATTAAAAGTGTAACTATTTTGAATAGCTCCCCTCCTTTTTTTTTTTTTTTAAATTACACACCCCACCTTTAATAATCTCCTATTGATAAAATCCACCAATTATTAAAGGATGATTCCAAAGACACGTACCCTTCTTTATGTCACAGACTTTTTTGTACCTTTTAGATTTTACGTCACAAAAAAAAATTGGTAATGAAATTTAATTTTGTACTTTTTATATATTATGTTAATAAAATTTGGATAACAAATTTACTTTTTTGTAATTTCAGATATTACGTTGTCACTTACGTTACCAAAATTACCTTTTTAGTACTTTTGTTTTAATTAAAAAACGATTGAAAGAGAAGGTGTATAATATTTATATATTAATTAATGAGCATCACCTCATCTAACTAAAATTTTGTTTTCCCGCATAAATCTCCTAATTTAATTCTTTCAATTTACCATTGTAATTTATAAAATCTAAAAACTAGAATTAATTACTATTTAATTAACTCATATTAATGAAAGTTAATCTAATTAACTGACTTAATCATTTCATTTTACCTATAATGATTTCTTTGATTTATTTTATATAGTTTCATTCAATAATTTCTTTGATATGTTATTTAACTCCAATTAAACATGTTTTTATCTTTACTATTTATGTATTATAATTAGAATATAATAAAATTAATTTCATATTTTATATAAGAAATTTTTGTGTAAGTTTTATATCAACATTTAACATTTATATAATAATATTTTAATTTTATAAAATTTTAAGAATATAATTATTTATAAAACATACTCATGTTTTACATGACTCAATAAACTAGTTAACTAATAAGAGAGCATGTGTATTTAACATACCCCATTCGAATATCATGGTAATAGGACTATATAAGAAACCGATCATTGAGATAATGATTAAGACGAAAATAATAATAATAATAAAGAAAAAAATGTTTTTGACTAATTTTTAATGTTGGTTCTTCTGATCTTATATTTCCTTTTATAACAAATTTTTTCTTTTACATTTTTAAAAATGTAAAACCAAATAAAAACTTGTATTTTATTATTGTTTATGTTGTTGAAATACTTACAGGTGGTAAGGTGAAAAATACAGAACCAAAATTAAAAAAAAAATCATAAATTCAAAATCGATAACGGAACTGTACAAAACAGGTTCCGGTTCAGTCAAGTTCAATTCCCGTTTGGTTCTGATACGGCTCTCCAGTTTCATAAATTTTTTTTCTCAAGTTTTACAATGAAAAACACAAATTGAACCGGATCTCAACGGAAAATCAATAAAATAAAAATCAAGAACCGAAGTGATGGTGTCAGTTCCAGTTTGGTTCGGTACAATTCCGGTCTGATAGTTTGGTTAAACTGGTTGATTTTGTTTTCACGCACCCTTAGAAATACAAATACTAACTAATTCAGTTTACAATATTTTTGGATCGAAAAGGGTGCAAGTGTGCATCATAGATATATTAAAATAAAGTAATTAACCGAACAAGTAAATTATATAATTAATAAAGCGATAATTACAAAATTAGCCACATCTCACACCCTTTTATCAAGTTTTAGCCATTTAATATACATTTTAACAAAATACATACACTTTACGTTACCACATTTACGTGATAGCTACCATTTACGTGATATGTACTTTTTATTCATATTTTAATGCATTACGTTACAAAAGGTGTTTGGTAACATAAATTGTTGTACTTTACGTGACCACTTTTGCTCCTTCCCCATAAAAAGTTGTTAAATGTCTTTTCATGGTAAAAGAGGAAAAGTACAACAATTTACGTTACCAAACACCTTTTGTAACGTAATGCATTAAAATATAATAAAAAGTACATATCACGTAAATGTGTAACCTAAAGTGTAGCTATTTGGTAAAATATATATTAAATGGCTAAAACCTGATAAAAATGTGTGAGATGTGACTATTTTTGTAATTAACCCTTAAATAAATTTATATTTAACTTGGATTGAGTTTGGTTAGGAGATAAATTGTGATCGGAGGGATCTCTCACTGTCGTTGACAGTTGGAATATGGGACGTTGGCCCACACAAGAGATTTCACGTGGAAACACTTCCAACTTGGCTCCATCTCTTCTTTGAGGATAGTTTTTTTTTTTTTATTCTTTTATCCCTTAAAAATTAAAATAATTCTAATGTATACATAAAAAATACAAAAATTATATTATTATTCATCAGGTAAATATATATTGTGATTACAAAAGTTATATTATTATTCATCAAGTATATATATATATATATATATAGAGGGAAGTTCAATGGAAAACCACAATGCACCTGAAAACTTGTGAAAACCACACTGCACCACCACAAATACATCAAATTCCCCGGGTAATGCATCAAAATTCTGCGTGATGCATCAAATTTTCCACGCGATGCATCAAAATCCCGCGTGATGCATCACCTTATTTACGATCATGCCACCGTGTTTTTCATGAAATGCACCAAATCGGACGGTATGTGTAGGTTTCCACAGTTTTCAGGTGCATAGTGGTTTTCCATTGAACCCACCCCTATATATATATATATATATATATATATATATATATATATATATATATATATATATATATATATATATGGAGAGGTTCTTTTAAGAACCTCAAAGATGGTGAGAACCTAGGAACATTTTAGAGCCCTTGGATCAAAAGGGTATTTTTGGAATAAAAAATATTATCTTTCTCTCTCCATCTTTTTTATTATATCCATCTCTTTTTCACTTTCTCTCTCTTACTTTTTTTTTCATATTCATTTTCTCTTTCTTTCATTAGAATTGATTTTAATATTAAAAAAATGTTTTTTATAAAAAAAATAAATTTTTTTCTATATAAAAAATTATTTAATTGCTAAAATATTAATGTATTCTATATAGAAATATTATATGTCTATATAGAATGTTATATAATTCTATATCTTTTTATGTGGATTAACATTACTATTTATAATCTATGTATATGTTTATTATATATTTCATATATTTTTATGTTTATTATACAAATCTATATCTTTTTTGTAGATTACCATTACTATTAATTGTGTTTTTGGTATATTTTATATCAGTTACATACCAAGTGTTCGATAAAATGTCTAAATGAAATCTTATTTTTTTGTGTTTCAATGTGTTTTTGGTATATTTTATCATTTAATCTACGTAGAATATATGATACCTGACATTCTACACGACATTCTACATAGATTGCATGACATTCTACGTAGATTGCATGTCATTCTACGTAGATTGCATGTCATTCTACGTAGATTGAATGCCATTCTACGTAGATTGCATGACATTCAACGTAGATTGTACATAGAATATGTTCGTCGATACTCTACGTAGATTGCATGTCATTCTACGTAGATTGCATGTCATTCAACGTAGATTGAATGTCATTCTACGTAGATTGCATGTTATTCTACGTAGATTAACAGTTTTATTCTATGTATTTTTGGTATATTTTATATCAGTTGCATACCAAGTGTTTGATAAAATGTCTAAATGAAATCTTCTTTTTTTGTTTCAATGTGTTTTTGATATATTTTATCATGTAATCTATGTAGAATATATGATATTTGACATTTTACACGACATTCTACATAGATTGCATGACATTCTACGCAGATTGCATGACATTCTACGTAGATTGAATGTCATTCTACGTAGATTGAATGTCATTCTACGTAGATTGCATGTCATTCTACATAGATTGCATGACATTCTACGTATATTGTACATAAAATATGTTCGTCGATACTCTACATAGAATATGACAGATTCATTTTCAATGTTTTATAATGAAGATTATTTGTAACATATTAGATATATATGAATGTAATAGTTATTAGATGTTTTACATGATAATCTACGTAGATTACATGATAATCTACATAGAATATATGATACAAGACTATTTGTAAAAAATCACACATAATCTATGTAGAATGTTATGTTTCTTATATAATTCATATATTTTTTTGTTTCTTATACATTTCTATATCTTTTTATGTAAATGTACATTAACATTCAATGTGTTTTTGGTATATTTTATCATATAATCTATGTAGAATATATGATACTTGACATTCTACATGACATTCTACGTAGATTGAATGACATTCTACGTATATTGCATGTCATTCTACGTAGATTGAATGTCATTCTACGTAGATTGCATGACATTCTACGTAGATTGTACATAGAATATGTTTGTCGATACTCTACGTACATTGCATGTCATTCTACGTAGATTGAATGTCATTCCACTTAGATTGCGTGACATTCTATGTAGAGTATCGACGAACATATTCTATGTACAATCTACGTACATTGTACAGATTCATTTTCCATATTTTATAATTAAAATTATTTGTAAGATATTATTTTTATAATGAATGTAATAATTATTAGATGTATTACATGATAATCTATGTTGATTACATGACAATATACGTAGATTACATCATAATTTACATATAATATAATACAACACTACTTGTAAAAATCACACATAATCTATGTAAAATGTTATGTTTCTTATATATTTAAGATATTTTTATGTTTCTTATACATTTCTATATCTTTTTATGTAGATTAACATTACTATTCAATGTGTTTTTGGTATATTTTATCATGTAATAATCTACGTAGAATATATGATAACTAACATTCTACACGACATTCTACGTAGATTGAATGTTTATTCTACGTAGATTGCATGCCATTCTACGTGGAATGAATGTCATTCTACGTAGAATGAATGTCATTCTACGTAGAATGCATGACATTATACGTAGATTGTACATATAATATGTTCGTCGATACTCTACATAGAATATGATAGATTCATTTTTCATGTTTTATAATGAAGATTATTTGTAAGATATTAGATTTATAATGATTGTAATAGTTATTGGATGTTTTACATGATAATCTACGTAGATTACATGATAATCTACATAGATTAAATGATAATCTAAATAGATATAATACAAGACTACTTGTAAAAATAACACATAATCTATGTAGAATGTTATGTTTCTTATATATTTCATATATTTGTATGTTTTTTTATAAATTTCTATATCTTTTTATGTAGATTAACATTAATATTCAATGTCTTTTGGTATATTTTATATCAGTTGCATACCAAGTGTTTGATAAAATGTTTAAATGAAATCTTTTTTTTGTTTCAATATGTTTTTGATATATTTTATCAGGTAATCTACGTATAATATATGATATTTGACATTCTACACGACATTTTACGTAGATTGCATGTCATTCTACGTAGAATGCATGACATTCTACGTAGATTATACATAGAATATGTTCGTTAACATATTTTATATAGAAGAAAAATATTCTATATAGACATATAATATTTCTATATAAAATACGTTATTTTTTTAGCAATTCAATAATTTTCTATATAGAAAAAATAAATTTTTTTATAAAAAACACTTTTTTATTTTAAAAATCAATTATAATGAAAGGAAAAAAAAAAAAGATGAAAATGAAAAAAAGTAAGAGAGAGAAAGAGAAAAAGCAGATTTTTTTCTTCCAAAAATACCCTTTTTACACATTTTCAAGATTCTCCACTATCAAAGTTCAAATTAATTACAACATTGTCATTCAATATATCAACCATTGATTATGATTAATCCAAAGGCCTTAAAAGGTTCTTAGGTTCCTACATTTTTTATGGTTCTTAGAAGAACCCTCCCCTATATATATATATATATATATATATATATATATATATATATATATATATATATATATATATATATATATATATATATATATATATATATATATATATATATATATATATATATGGTTCGAGAGAGTACCACCCAAATGCAGCGCACCAGAAGGTACCACCTTTAAAAAAACTTTTTTTTCATAAAATTTTTTTTTCATAAACATGTTTTAATTAACATTATGAAGATCGTATGTAAATTTCACATACATTCACATCTCCTAGCTCCTAAAAAATGATGTGAACACACACTTACATAATTTTGAAGACATGTGAACATGCATTTATGTGATGTGTGTTTTCATGCACTTAGTGTGTTCGGATTTGCATCAAATTCACATATGATCTGTGTAATGTTAATTAGAACATGTTCATGAAAAAAATTTTCAAAAAAATTACTTTTAAGGGTGGTACCTTCTGGTGCGCTGCATTAGAGGTGGTACTCACTTGAACCTAAATCTATATATATATATATATATATTGTGATTACTTTTCATCATTTTTTGTACTCTTTCATTTAATTGGTATAGTTCAACATTTTAAATTTTACACAAAACATAATTTTTATATATTTATTGTAATAAATATTTTATACTAATATTTTATTATTTTAATTTTTTAATGTATGAAATAAATCCTATTTTTAGACCAATTTTAATACTTTTTTTTTTTTGTAAAATATACATTTATTTTTTATATATTTTAAAATTTTAATAAGAACATACAATATATTTTAAATTAAATAAATAGATAGGTATATATAATGTTGGATTTTTTCAATTAAACATAACTGTAAATTAGATAGTACTTAAATTTATAATAATGTTTAAATTAACCTGTCTAAATATTTTTTTCATAATCCTGATCAAATTAACAAAATATGACTACTTGTAAAAAATCACACAGAAACACACATTGGATTTATGTGAAAATTTCAGTAAATGATCGACCATATCGACCATTTACGTTAAATTTGTGTGAATGATATCATTCACACGAGTTTTCATATATTTACTGTATTTATCTTTCAAATGTTTATAAACAAAAATGGACTTTTTAGTAATAATCTTATAATATAAGTTTAGACGTGTCAACATAAAATAATTAAAAAAGGGGTTTATTATGAAAAAAACCAACATGTTTTCACGTTTTTTTTGCGTTTTAGTCCCTCCATGTTATTTTTTTCCATTAACAACCTCAAGTTATTCTTTTCTTATTGGTTTAGTGAAATTTGGACATTAGAACCCGGTTTTTCAAGTAATAAATTAGTTAAATGAAAATCTAATTATGGAAAAAAGACGGGAAATCAAAAACTGAGATGGATGAGATACTGACACGTGGGGTGAAATGTTTTCTTTCATATATATATATATATATATATATATAGACACACACACGCACAGATTCGGCTAAGTTTTGTTCATGTTAATTCCATTAATTAATTCAGAAAAAACTGTTTTTTTATTAAATTTGATTTGTTGTAACAATATTAATTGTTTATTCTCACATTTTATTTTGAACATATCACACAATACTTGTTTAAAAATGCCTGTACAAATATTAATTTAATTATTGTTATAAAGTATTAAAAAATGTCTGTTTAATTATTACTAGCTTGTTTAAAATATGTTTGTTTAATCATATATATTATTCAATCAATGGTACGTCTTTCATTATTTGAAATATTTAAATTTATTTTAGAATATTAAATGTCTGTTTATTTATTAATATTGAGTCAAGCTTTATTGATTACTAATTTACTATGAGATTTTGAATATAGAAGTATTAATTAAAGCAATAGTTCTTTATGACTCTCATATAAAAAGTTAATAGTAAAAATACCAATTAATTAACCATGCATTTGCTTTCTTGGTTTTTATATATTAAGTCAGCCAGAATATATATATAAGGATATTCAATTGAGAACTTTTATGCATCAAGATACAAAAAAACCTATATCATCCATTAGATCAAAAAATTGTATGAATTAGATTGATGGCAAAATGGTAAATAGTTGGACAATTTTATTGTGCATTATAGAAACAAACAAGGAATGCACATTTTGGAGAATGTGCATACCTCATTAAATTTAATATTTCAACAAATAATCAAATAATAAATGCTAAATAAATTCAATTGATACATTTTCAAATTTAACAAAAATTACACAAATTTAAAAAAGATGATTGAGATCGACGTATTTCATCGTTAATCGTGTTTATCTATGCATCGTGTTCAAAAAGGCGCATTTAACAAAAAAAAATACACAAATTCATTTATGCATCGTGTTCAACTTGTTCATCATTCATCTATGTATCGTGTTCGTCATTCATATTCTTCATTCATTTATGCATCGTGTTCAATTTGTTCACAGGGGCGGATCTACTTAAATATTATAGGTGTCACTCGACACCGATAAATTTTCAAAATACTGAGTTACGTATATATCAAAATTCGAGTGACACCTAGGAATTTTTTTGACTGACACCTACAAAAAATATATAAAAATATTATACACATATATAATTGAAATTTGTTGTTTTTATTACCCAAATTTATTGAAATATTACTGAGTTTAATCATAAAAAAATTTAAAGAAAAAAAACTCTCATTAGAATTTTTAAAAAAAAAAGAAGAAAGTAGAAACAAATAATCAACCCAAAACATTAAAAAGACGCCCAAAAATCTTGTTATGTATCGATTTTGTGTTGACGACCCGTTTCGGTGACCCGATTCATTTTATAAAACTTTAGTATTAATTTTACTCTATAAAAGTGACACCGATGACAAAAAAATCCTGGATCCGCCCCTGCTTGTTCAACATTTATTTATGCATCGTCATTGTTCATCATCTATTTATGCATCATCATTTTTCGTTGTTCATCATCCATCTATGCATCGTCATTGTTCATCATCTATCTATGCATCATCATTATCATCGTTCATCGTTCATCTATGCATCGTGTTCTTCATAATTATCATCAGTTGCATCTCTTGTTCATGTTCATCATCATCGTTGTTCATCGTTAATCTTCGTCTTCAAATCATCATCACTACGAAAATCATGATAAACACGATTAGAGAGAAGAGAGAGAAAAAAACGGGGAGGAAAATAAGGAATGTAGTTAATATGAGTTTTCAATTCAAAATGTAACTACTAATTATATTTAATGATTTTAAGAAATAAATTAATTAGCATATCTTTAGTTTTTCCTAAATGCCCTTTGTGCACCCTTGGTAGATTATCTGATCCACAAAAGTTTCTCGAGATTCTCGATGCATAAAAGTTTTCAATTGAACCTACATACATACATACATACATACATACATACATACATACATACATACATACATACATACATACATACATACATACATACATACATACATACATACATACATACATACATACATACATACATATATATATATATATATATATATATATATATATATATATATATATATATATATATATATATATATATATATATATAATGGAAGCTAATAATTTAAACTCGATCAATAGTCCCCACAAATTACACTTTAAACACTAATGTTAATTTCTCACTTTATTTAATGGTCTTTGGCCCTAACTATATATTGTCAAGACCACCCTACTCTACTCTACACTCTACAAAGCTGATCACCCAATGCAAGCCCCTACCATTTATGTATATTTTCTTTAAATTTAATTTGTGCATCTCATTGATTATTAATTGTCACATTGCCAAGATAATGATCGAATGAAATGATCTGAAAACTACAAAACGTATAGATATTGTTATGATACCACCCTTAATCACACATATGGTCTATTTTTTGCTTGGTGATCGAGATAATTAAGGATGTTTAAATATTCTTAATGGTATATACCCTTAACTTTTATTAAAGTTTTGCAGGAAAATGTTTTTGTTTTACGAAGTATAATTAAGTCTTGATGGTACAATAATTGTATTCTTGGAGATTGATCGAAAGTTCGTAAATTTAATTTGGTCGATCTACCACTACATTAAAACTTATCGTAGAATCATGCGATGAGATTTCTCTCATACTCTAGTCAAGGATATGTGCGCTATAATATTCATGTTTATAAGGAAGTGTATGTTTATTTTTAGCCATATATACCTTTGGTATCGATAACTTTCTTGTTCACATGTCTTGAGGTACGTGGCATGAAAGTTGGTGGTGCCCTTTGTTTTGACATCTCAACGCGGCCCCTCTTCACCTGACAATTGCCTTAAAGTCGTCGTGTTTGGAACTGTCATTCAATTTATTAATCTTTGTAGTTGTCATTTACCATACGAACCCTAGTTTATTAATAACCTTGGCGCGCATTTGAAGTAGTCATCCATGATGGTTTATTAATTAACGTCATAGCATCTAGAGCCTCATCGCATCAACTGGGATGATACATAAGAACTTAACTTAGAAAAATATGATGATGATAAACCGCTTAATTGAAAGATGTTTAGTGTATAAACAAGTATTGTATTTACCAAACACAATGTGTTCTAGAGTCACAAGCACAACAAAATGGCATTAAAGCAATATCAGGATGATTGACCTTTTAGAATATCCTTGCATCGTTGCCAAAACAAAGTCATGCATCGAAGGAAGCTTAGACAACCCCCCCCCCCCTCCCCCCCCCCCCCCTCCCCCCCCCCCCACACACACACACACATATGGTGTCATAGTAGGCATGTATGATGTTTGATATATGATATCAAAGCAGTTTATATGCAAATGCGCGCATGGATATGAGTAATTTCCATTTCTTACCAAATAAATGCATTTTTTGAACCACAAACAATCAAACATGGTGGTTTCTATAAGAACTCGACATTTAAGCACACTTTGTATGAGCATTACCAGATTGGGTGACTCCCTTTGATATCCTCAACTCGTCGAGAAGAAAACCATGTGAGGTAATGAGACTTAGTTAGAACCAAAAAGCAATCAAATATTGTGTCATAGTATACCTAATTAGTTATGATGAACTATGACACATTATAAGTTATGATTTATCATTTTAGTTTTGCAAGTAAACAATTAATGTGTTTTTCAAGTCAACAAATATGGTTACATGGTTTCTTGAAACCAAAAATTCAGGTGAAATAAAACGTAACATCAAAATATAAGCATTGCTAAAGATTCCTTTGGTGTGTTAACACGCAAGCTAAGGTTTTTAAGTTAGAGGTGTTCTGCATGGGACCATGGATGTTATCAGTCTAATGAAAATTAAGCATATAGACACACACACACACACATATATATATATATATATATATAAAAGTGTTAATTAGTCAATGATACTTAATTGAATTTAGGCCACCATAGGCTTTAGGGGTTTCCAATAGTAACTATAATTAGTTACATCATTCAACTCTTTAAACCTATAAATACATTTGAATATAGCGACGTTGAACTATTTAAATCGTTTTAGAGCCACAATAATTTATCACGATGACACGTCACAATAACAACATATTTGAATATTGGAGCAATACCGTCCTTGCGATTTACGTAGCAGCCATAAATCATATCATATGACATATCCTAGCTATATACATTTAATATATGACATTATAGTTTGTTGGTTTTTCCCGAGCATCAATAAATTGTGTTATATGACTCATCATCTCAATGAAATGCTTGAGTTCTATTTTATCGCAACCTCTAGAGATTCTAAAAGCAACAACTTTGAGACAATATTATCTTTTTAATATTTTTTTTTTGGGTATAGGCATATTTTCTGATGGTTTCATAATATTAGATTATGTAAGCGATATGTAATTAGTTTTTTAAAAGCAAAAACAAAACATATTATATAACTAGATATATCTAAATTATTGAGATTGTTTTAGAATCTTAATTAAAACATTGGGTCATTTATGGTGAATCATTACAAATGAATCAATTGTTAGATGACAAAATTTTATCCCTTGATAATTGTTTTAAAACAAATACATAGATAGGATAGGATAGGATCTTGAAATATATATGACATAAATACCCTTTTGAAAGGTCCATATATTGTGTTGTGGAATGGTTAAAGTCATACATAATTACACACAATAAAAGATGCATAGATATGTATTGATGAAGTTGTACTTGTGGTAATAATAGTTGTACTAATTTGAAAATTGTGTGGTTAAAGTTTGTGGTTTATAAGTTGCTCTCAATGTATTGAAGGGCGCCACATGCTTAAAAGTAGTACTCTTACTATAAATATAGGGTAGGGACTTCACATTTAGTGCTAAAACTTTGATTAATTCAAGACTTCCATCTTCTTTAAATTCAACTAATCCCATTTTACCCCCCTCTTTATTCCACGTTTTACTTTTTGAATCCCACAAATAAAAATAATATGCACAAAACCCCTCCTTAATTAATTGTAAGCCGCATCTAATCCCACACTTTTTATTACTTCATAATATAAATAAATACACATCAATTTTTATATCATCTATAAATTTATAAGAATGCAACAAAAAATCCATTATGATATTAGAGAACATTTGTTTATGACGATCGATCGGGCACCATTATATCATTGCTCTTAGAAAGAAAAAAAAACTATTTCTATACAAGACATAAACGGATATTCATTACATATTCTGAAGCAAATGTTTTAATGAAATTTTAGATTTTAAAATAAACCTATGATATTAAAGCTAAATTTATGTAAATGTACATTTAGTTGAAAACTTGTCTTTAAAAAATGGCCACTTTTTTTATCTGGTCATAAAACCATGTCTAGGCGACAATCTTATATGATAATAGAATAGATAATAACCATTAGTGAATGCATCTCATGATCATATATTTTTATGATATAACTAACTCTATTTTCTTGATTAATAGTCAGTAATTTTCAGTAGCATACATGAGTTAAATTTTATCACACTAAACATAAAAGAAAAACACAATAAAAATAATAATTCACATTAATTAATTTATCTATTCGTATATCAATTATGAAACTAAACTGAAACTATTTATTTTCATTTATTATGATTTCTAATGAAATTTTAGTAAAGTATCTTATTATTCACTTTACTTTGTTTCATGATAAACACTGCATCAAAAAATCTGATATTCTTATGATATCTTTTAATTAATTAATTATTATTAGATTTTATTAACAACCACCGATGACCAAAGTCCAAACTATGAGATATTACTTTTAAAAAAATTAAAAATCAAAACATAGAACCACAAAAACACACATAAATTAAATATAAAGAAATTTTGTAAAAACTTAATATTTATTATTCAAACAAAAAGATTTTAGTAAATTACAGAAGTGGTCCTTGTGGTTTATTTAAAATTACAAAAACAGTCTCTCAACTTTCAAAGTTGCAAAAACAATAAATTTCTCTAAACCACTTTTTACTTACACTAACGGTCATTCTGTTTCTAAACTTTTTAAAAAATGATAATTTTATCATTTTCTCAATTACAAGTTGGTCCCTTTCCTATTTAATTTAATTTCAATTATGGTCATCTTCTTAAATTTTTATTTTTGGTTTAAATTTGAAATATAAATTTAGTAAAACCAAAAATAAAATTTAAGGAAAAAACCAAACTTGAAAGTAAATTAAATAGTGGATTGACCAAACTTATAATTGGAAAAAAAAGCAAAATCGTTATTTGTTAAAAAGTTTGAAAACATAAGGACCGTTTCTGCAAGTTAAGAGTGGTTTGAGGGACTACCACTGCAACTTTGGAAGTTAGGTGACCGTTTTTATAATTTCGAACAAGCCACAAGGACCATTTTTGTGATTTACTCAAGAAATTTCTTTACTTAACTAGCTAGATTTTATTATTGATAAAAAAGAGTCGATGGTATGGTTGATAAAACATAATAAAACAAATTATATGAATAAATAAAAATATTTTATAGTTGTTATAAATGATCTAAAATTACAAGTTGATAAATAAAAAAAATTATCCACACATGCTACTACTTTAAAGAAATTAAATATAAATTTAATTAGAACCATAGAAAAACAAATAAATTAACTCTCAAATCAACATTATGTTATTTTTAAATTACGTAATCAAAAGAGTATAAAATTCAAGAATTTTTTGTTTATAAAAAACTCAACTACATGTTACAGTTGATCAAAAAACTCAATATATGCTATGATTTGATAAAATATAACAATTTTGATGATATGAATAAATAAAAAAAATATTTTATTAGTTGTTACAAATTATACAAATTTACAAAGATATGTTACATCTTATAAAATAATAAAATATTTGAAAGTGAAAAAATAGAAGGTGATTGTTATTAGGCAAATAAAACGATTTATAATGAACATTTATCTATATACTAAGGTGGTGTTTGGTTTGAAGGATTTAAACAACCCATTTAGGATTTGGATTTAGAAATCCTTCATTGTCATGTTTGGATACAATATTAAAAGATAGGATTTAGCTCATTTAGGATTTTAAATTCACCACTTCTCCACCTTTCATAATCCATCCATACCCCTAAACATTTCAAAATCCTATCATTTCAAAATCCATCATTTTAAATTCATTCAATCCAAACACCACCTAAAGTGTTGCTATAAATCAAGTTGTAATTGTCCAAATATTTTATAATACCTAGATTTAATATCTTACTTTCATCACAACGTAATAAGTAGGCAAATACCTTATTATTATTAATATTATTATTATTTACATATTGTATTAGTTTCTTGACTTATTTTGAATTTAAATGTAGCATAAATAATTAAAACAAGCAGTTCTTTATATTTACTGAAAATGGAATTTTTTTTTTCTATACTACAATAATTTATGGCATAAAGGTATTTTACTGTGACTTGTTATTTACATAATAACATGTACATATATATGTGTGTAACATGTCATCACAAAAGTTTGTCACATTTTTTTTGTATACGTACATAATTAAAAATATTAAAAATGTATCGAAATTGATGCTCTTAACGTACTACCCCTTTTTCTTTTAAAAAACAGAACGAATATTAGCATGCACAAATATATAAGTCATTCCAAATTAGTTCTACATCTTCACATAAAAACTTATGAATGAATTGGTTAAAGTGACACGTTTAAAAGTACGGACAAATTATCTCAATTCTATATTTTTAAGTGTGAAAATTTTGAAAAACTTCAAATGTTAAAATATTCACTCTTTAATGTCTACGGTTTTAGGTGCGAAATATTTTCAAATCTTCAAATTACTAGTTTTACACCTTCGATTTTGTGAAAATTTTCTTGTATTTCTACATTTATATATTGTGTGGTTTTATAATTTATTTACATTGTGGAATTTAACTTATTTTACATATTTATAAGCGTGATCAGTATAAATTATTTTTATGTAGTATTATTTTCCATGAAGATTTCAACATTTTTCCTATACTGTGGTCGGTGTATAATTAAAAGATAAAAAACAGAAAAGGAAAATGCATAAATTTTAGTGGCTCTACAATTAATGAAGAGAAGTAGATTTCATGACAACAATTTTAATGTTCATAACTCAAGTCTCCCGTGAATAATTTTTCTTTCGATCCAATTAATTTTTCTCTTTCCTTTTCCAAATTTCCCAAAATATATATTAAAACACCCCTTTTTGTTTCGTAATTAAAGTTTTTTGAAAACATTTATTACAAATTATATAGTATTAATAATTAATTAACATATGATATTAGTTACACTCTCCTAAATTTAATGTTGTTTTAGCATATATGGTTATTTAAATTAATTTAAAGTGTGTAAATTGTCACACAATTGATTAGAAGGAAACATATTTAAAACCAATATATATGATGTGGATTGTAGCTGGCTTTCATGGCTATTTATGTGGAATATACTTCTCTAAAGGTTTGATTGATACGTATCTTTAAATAATTAATTAAGAAGCATCTATACATATAAATTAAGTATATACATAATATTATTATTATTATTATTATTATTGTTATTATTATGCCTTAGCAAGAGTATAGTGTGACTGTGGATCGACTATATACATGGTGCGTGTTTTAAATTTATTAGAATAAATTCATATAGCAGGTGCATTATTATACGATATGCATTTTTAATTAAATCAATGACGTCTATCCTCTAGCTAATATCCACAAGATTATCGTGTTCTATTATTGCATAAATTAATACAAATATTCAAAAGCTTATTAAATAACAATTACTTTGTTTATCTTAAAACTACGAATGATACATTTCCTATAATCTTGTTTCTTTTTTTTTTTTTGGTTGTGTTTTTAAAACAATTTTAGATTTGATCAGGTCTATTTATAGAAAAGAAAAAGATTTACTTGAGTATCATATAATCGTTGATATATGGGAGTGTTTTATCACCCAACTATTATGAAGGGACTTGAAATACAGTTTACCAGTAAATTAATAATTGAAATCTTAAATCAAATATATAGGATATAAAAAAATATTATACTACAACAAAAACGATCTTTACCGAGTGAAATATCTCTCGGTGATTCCTTAGAAAATCTATTTTTCGACAGATTCCCGAGGGATTTAGTTTGTAGGAATAATCTGGTCGCTGATTGTTTTTTCCAAGAGAATTACCGACGACAGTAATTACCGAGGACCTTATTACTGAGTGAATGGGGAGGGATAAACTACCGATGGATTAAATACCGTGGGAAAACTGAGGAAAATATATTAGGCCTTTAACAAATCTTAGTTGTTCATTTGTTGCTATAAAGTTAAAACATATTATAACGAGCCATAGTTAGGCCTTAACATGTCGTGATGGACGTATCAAGTTGTGCCTTAACACGTGCTCATAGTTAATTTAAGGCCACGTTATTTGGTCATTTGAGTCTAAACAAATAATTATTATTATTATGAGGTTATAACATGTTATATTAAGTAAGACTAAAGAAATACTTATTAATTATTTAATATCATAACAGATTATAAAGGACTCTGTTGAATCTTAAAATGTAATGGTGGATCATATTATCCCTCAACATTTTATTGAGTTATATCGAACATCAACAATCATTTAATGTAATATATTATGATAATATGTTATAGTTAACCATACGATGTTTCAAATGATCCTGACGAACTACATAGGGCCTTAAACATTCTAGTTAATCTTGTATAATGTAACAATATGTTGTAACTCGTAATATTAGATCTCGATGAGATACATGATAACAATATGGGCCTTAATATGATGATGATGATGATGATAATTTGATGTTAATATACAATAGTAATATAAGCATTAGTATGATAACAATATTATTTAATGTTAATATTGTTAGATATATTGAAACTCAACAAATATATATTGTTCGTATAAGAATATTAAAATTTGTTATAATGACCTCAACATATATTTATTGTTCACACACACATATATATATATATATATATATATATATATATATATATATATATATATATATATATATATATATATATATATATATATAGACACACACACACACACACACGTATATAAAGAATTAATAAATTAATGAGGGAGTACTGAGGGATTACAGAGAGATTAGCAACGGTCATTTACCGAGGGGTTACTAATGGATTACCGAGAGATTACCGACGAAAGTAATGCCCCTCGATAATCTTTCGGAATCCCTCGATAATTACTGAGGAATTTACGACATAAATTTGTTCGTAGGTAATCCCTCGGCAAACTTTGAAACTAATTACCATCAGAAATTTTTGAGAGATATTTGCCCTCGGAAAATCTGTAGATTACAGCCCTTTTTCCAAGGGATGTTTATAATAATCTAAATCCAAACATCCGAAATAAATATCCGAAAATTCAATTCGAAAACGGATTCTGATAGTAAAATTCGAAATTTTCGGGTATTCGGATATCTGAAATATCCGAAAATCCAAAAAAGATATTTTTTTAAAAATTTTTATATATATTTAATATTGATTATTTACATAATATTGAGTATTTAATATTATTCTAATGTATATTTTTAGTTTTATCTTGATTTTATAGATTTATTAACTAATATTTTATATATTTTAGTTTTTTTAATCTTTTTTTAGTCGTTTTGAGTATAATAATTTCGGATAAATTTAGTTTGTGATATATTTATTTTTAATATGTATTTGGATATATGAATTTGTATTTTAGAATATTATATATTTGATTTATTTTATTAAAAAAATATGAATTTTCGAATATTCGGATAATCCGATATCCGAATCCGAATCCGAAATTTTGGATTTGAATAGCAAAAATCACTATCCGGAATTTCGGATATTCGATTTTGGACACCTCTACTTTTCTCCTAGCAGTGTTATGGAGGATGTGTAATAAAAATAAACTAAATGGGACACTAATAAAGTTTATTTTAAAAAAACTAACAATATACTCTATTATGATACTATAGTTTTCCAATTTTTATTTTTTTTCATATTTCATCCTTAAAACCATATTTAAATAAGCCAAAGTCTACAAAGTTAATCATTATGTGTTGTTTGTTTTTAAAGATATTAAATATTTAAAGTACTTTTCATGTTTGTAGTTAAAATAAAATATTTTTTCACGTGAAAATACAAGTGATTTAAAAGAGCTTGTTACAAAAAACAAACAAAGTCCTAAAGATAACATTCAAAAAACCAAGAAAAGAAAAAAGAAAGGAAAAGGGTAGGAAGCTGGAGGAAGTGTAGTCAAAAGTCGAAACATCCTTCGTACTTGACTTCCCTCTCGATTGAAACGTGTTAACCACCAAACGAACGTTTTTTTCCATTTTCCCCTTCTTCAAAACAGTCTTACAAACGTATTTCTACTTCTTACGTTCAATAAAATGTTGCTTCATCAACACACAATCTTTCTTAAATCTTAATGGGTATTGAATAAATTGATGTCTCAAAATAACTAACAAACCATTGCCTATTCATTAATGAGTTAGATATCAAATGTTACTTAATATTCCGTTATTCACACATTATATGTTATATATTAACATATATAAAGTCATTTTTATCACGCGACGTATAAACGTTTATGCAAGTTTGCGCAATTGAGCTTATAAATTTTAAGAACATTCTAAAATTTTTATTCGACAACTCATTTTATAAAAAACTTATTATAAATATTTTTTTTTTAAAAATGAAAACCTACTTAATGTACTATTTGAAATTGACTAGAGCTTTTGCTCGAAAATATTACAAAATTACTCTTAAATACATTCCTTAGTTTTTTTAAAAGTCACTTAGCTTTAATTAGTTATATTGTTGTGAATATATAAAATTATTAGTTATAGTTTCTTTTTTCGAAAGACAACGCAATGAGAGACATTCGAAAATATATAAAAGAGCGTATGACATCTTAGCACGTGAAGAGCGAGCATTAGAGGCCGCATGAAGGGCTTGAACCTTTAGATATGTTTATCCCGGTTTGAATTAATAACTTCGAGCTTGTGTTATGAAATTTGATGGTAGTTGTGAGCTGTTTAGTGGAGTTTACTTATAATAGTAGTTATCATCTCAATATCGAAACGGTTTGGTTAACCAAACTGAAAATAATAGAAAAACCGGTTTGGTTAACCTTAACGGTTTTTCATATCGGTTTTTCGGTTTCGGAATTTTGTGAACACCCCTAATCGGTATGCCACCTATTTAGGTATTGTATGGCCATAAATGTCTAACCCACATTGTATTTAGTGAGATCGGTAAACGACCTATCCGTGGACCAGATATGCTACATGAAACCTGTGATAAGGTAGTCATGATTGACATCACAGAGCTAACAAAAGTGTTATGTCAATAAACGCATGTCAGAGTTAGAGTTCAAGGTATGTGATCTCGTGTTGTTGAAAGTGTTCCCATGGAAGGGAGTGATCAAATTCAAACGCGACGGTAAGCTCAGTCCACGAAATATTTGTTCTTCTAATGGTATTATAAGGGTTAAAGATTAGACGTATTGCCTAAACATACCCTTTGAGCTATCAGGTGTTTACGATACATTCATTGTCAGTCATTTGCGAAAATCTTTTAGCGAAGGACGATCACAAGGTGTCTCTCTCCAAGACCGAGGTTGACGACAAAATTCGATATATTGAACAGTCCGAAGCTATTACAAACATAGAGATGAAGAAATTGCACAACATAGAGATACATTGTGCACCAGTTTAGTGGTGACACCATAAGGTAACCATAGCTACGTGGGAGTCAGAGTCAGAAATGCGCAACTAAATTTCGGATCTGTATAAATAATTTTATCGTGACTTAATATATGTAAATTAGAGTTTAAAATTAACATAGTTTTTTATTGTTATTGCTATGAATGGTAAAGTATACTATCATGTCCCACTAAATGTGTTATTTACGTGTCATTTTGAGTTACTTCAAATATCTAGTTTCGTCAAACATGTCATTGAAAAATGTTATATTTTAATGTATTCGGTGGATTTTCTTATTAAACCATCTAATGGAACTATCAGTACATTAACTCCAATAAAGTAAAAATAGTTTGGGTACATTTAAAAAAAAAAGTATAGCAGTTCCTCATTTCCTAAGTATATTAAATTATGTATTTAATATATTTAACAGAGTGTGTATACGTAACGTAGAGCTATAAATACACGTTGTCATAAATAAATTCATTGTATATAAAAGGAAATATACATATATATAATTATATTAATATTATATGTTGTCACTAATTAATGAACGCTTTTCGTAATAACTATAACAATTAAATGAGCATCATTAAACCCGGTTCCTCGATCCCCACTTTTCCATTTCTTTATATTTGATTTATGCTTGCTAAATCTAATAGATAAATAATCTAATTAAAGTGTGTATAAAATCAATCTGATAATAACATTTGGTAATTTGATAATATTAAATTATGATATTATGAGATAAAAAAGTGGCCGCAATGTGTCTAAGCATATTGCACACATTATATTATGTATGTATATACTATTTAGTCATATGCATATATTTTAATCAAATAAATTAGACATACCTAGCATTTACTTTTAACGATAATTGCGCAAAAAAACCCCAACTTGTCATGTTTTTGTGATTAAATCCATAAACCATTTTTCGTTGCATAGAAAACCCTGAACTAATTAAAATTCAGTAAAATAAGGTTATATGAATGGGTTGAAACCAATTATTAATCCACGTGGACCGGTAAATAACCTACATGGAATAAATTTTGATTGTTGAAACCGGTTGTCAAGTATTACATATCATTTAGACTCTCGTTGATAAAATAACAATTAAAAATCATCAACGGGGGTTTAAATGATGTGTAATACTGAACAACTGGTTTCAATTTATTCCACGTAGGTTATTTATCGGTCCACGTAGGAGTAATAATCGGTTTCAGCAGGTTACCCATTGATACAACCTTGATTTACTGATTTTTAGTTAGTTCGGGGTATTCTATGCAATGAGAAATGGTTTGAGATTTTAATCACAAAAAACTGACAAGTTGAGAGCTTTTTGCGCAGTTATCCCTTGCTTTTATTATGTTTTGGAGTTCCAAATTTGGTTGCTTGAAGTTGAAATACATTATTGCCTTAAAACACAAACGCATTCAAAATATTATATTTCTTAAAAAATATTGTACACAGTATAGGGAGTCAAAATGTAATTATAAATCTAAAAAATATTTCTATATATTGAAAACTAATGAAATCATTAACAAAAGCGGTTTTACAAGGTTTCAATCCCAATTTTATGAAATATCAATCTTGGACCTTTTTTTTAGTAAATGTGCGTTACCTAAACAATTGCCTAATCTAAATACAAGTTCTTGTAAATTTATATTTATATATATACTATTAAAATACTAACAATTTTGTCACTTGTCATCGTATGATTTTGCCACGTGTCATCACCTCCTATCGACATTTGGAAATTATGTTTTCTAAATCTATAATTAATCTATATCAAAATTAATTTAAATGATATCTAATCAAATTTAAATCTAAACCAAATCTTATCTAATATGAAACTTAAATTTGAATTTGAATTTATATTTAAATTTATTATGTTGTATAAGTTGATGCTATAAATGTGAGAAAATATTTTTAATATTTATCCTACAAGTTATTAACATTATTTTTTTAAAATTTAAACTCATGTTATACACCGAGTATATAGACTAGTTTGTATTATTTAGGTGTATGTGTATTGCATTCGGGTGGTAGTCTAACTCGGAGTACCCTTGTTATGGATTTTTAGTTACGTATCAATTTTTGGTGAAGTTTTTCTAAAATTTTCAGCTTTACAGTAGAAAAAACAAAGTTTACAAATTTTGTACCTATGGTTTATGAAAAAATGGATATAGTACCTTAACTTTAACAATAACATTGGTCGACCCTGTAGTTAAAGTTTTGATACAAATTTCATATTTTGACTGATCAATTTTTTAATAATGATCATTTTACTATTGTACTTTGTTTCATTTTGGTCCATCGTCAAAATAATTTTTTTATTTTTAATTACTTTTTTATTCTATTATTATTATTAAACAGTCCAGACCATCCCGAGACAAGCTATTGTCCGCTTTAGCAAAGACCGCATAGTTTTGTTTCTGGAAGCCAAGACATATGTCCGCTCCAAAACGCGTCATCCCGGTGCCTAACTCTGATACCAACTTTAACAGTTCAGACCACCCCCAGACAAAATATTGTCTGCTTTGCAAAAGGCCGCACAGTTTTGTTTCTGGAAGTCAAATCATAGGCCCGCTTCAAAACACGTCTTGGTGGATAGAGACACAACACAAATGAGCAAAATAAAAATGTCAATTAATAATGTCTTTTATTTCTTATATTTTTAAAACACCCATAAAAAATAGGAGCAAAAATGTCTTTGGGGATGAATCAATTGAGTATTGTCTATGTGGCTTCTAAAACAGATGATTTAGGCCTTTGTTTTTTTTGTTTTTTTTTGTTTTTTTTTTTTGTTGTAATTGGAGTTTTGTTTCCTGTTCTATTTTCAGACGATTTTATCAACCTCTAATATTCCAACATTGGACTTAAGTAGCATAAACATTCAAAATTTCAGACTAATGTTTTTTCGTTTTTCATTGTAACCCTTTGAAAATTGTAAGTGTCATGCTTACGATGTTTCACAAATACTTTTTGATTTTGGTCTATAATATAATATTTATTATTTTCTTAATCATGCTATACGTTAAATATTTATGTATTACATGTTGAATTAAAAAGATACTTAAAAAACAAATACTAATAAAGATATATCAAATAATTATAAGAAATCATAGTTTATTGAATTTTAGCAAATTATTTTCTAGATTACTTAGATTAAAATAGTTTTAATTTGATATAAATTTAAATAAATCTAAACAAAACAATTTGTTACTCATTTACTAGTATTTATAGATATGATTAACATTTTAAAATTTAATGTATATGTTGTTTGTTTTTTAAGATGTTAAATATTTGAAATCTAAAATCACATCAGAAATTTAAGAGGTAATCTTAAAGTTTGAAGTCTGGATATTTAATACTATTAATTAATATTTAAGTTCTAAAATATTTATATTCCACATTTAATTAATTTATATAACTAACATATAAAAATACTTAAATATTTAATTAGTTAAATTGAATAATTAATTTTAATTAATTAGTTAAATAGTTATTTGTAATTAATTAAACTAAAATTATTTTAATTATTTCAAATATTGATTTAATAGAAAGAAAATTTTTCAAACATTAATTTCATATTTTTGACGTGAGATCACCTCTTAGTTTTTATACCTAATTCAGAGGTCTTAAAATATTAAGTCTAAAACAACAAACCGTCTAAATTCACTTAAGATATGAAGTCTATTTAAGTCTAAAATGTAACAAACAATATTAAATTTTTTTAATATCTAAATTTTAAAATATAAGATGAATTAAGATTTGAAATTGTCAAAACGACCTTATAGTTAGATATTGATATTAAATCACACTAGAAAATCAATTGTTGAATCGATAAATATGGTAGCAAAACTTATATTGTCGATCATCAATTCACCATTCCTTTTCATCCTTCCAAGATTTCTAGATTTGAATTTAGAAGTATTTAATATCAATACAACAATTAATATACTGCTTCCACCAACTTGTATAGTTAAAAATACAATAATTCTCCTAATTAAAATTAATTATTGTCATTAATATTATATGTCAACATATAATTAAACATTTTAATATGTTGTCTCTCATTAGGCTTGTTTACACGCCTAAATATTATACGCCATAAAAGTAACTAATAAACATATATATTAATTTATTTCTTCATTGGTCATAAATACACAATATTGTGGTTATTTATTTTGAAAATAAATACTTCATTTAACACATTTTATCCTCTTCCCATTTAATAGTGAAAGGACAATATTGTAAATGTTGAATAGCCAGGCCACATTAATTTGGTTATTATTTAATGTGGAAGCATGCTCATATCGATTAAAAAAGCATCATACTTAAGTTTTTTTACATGTTTGATGGATTCATATTAATGTATATGCAAGTAAAATAGTCAATATTAACACAAGAATATATTGATACAAACTCGTTAAATACGTAAAACAAAAGGTGCACTGACATACTAATATACAACCAAAAAATATATTACGTATCGTACGTTGATGGATTTTTAAGACTAGCTTTGATTTAGAAACGTGCTCAAAAAAGTTCAACTATAATGGTCTTTTAGACCAAAAATTTTGGCCGGGTTTTTTAATAAAAAATATTTATTATTGACGTTCCGCGTGTGTGACGCATGGATTAAGCAACCAGTTAAGTCAGTAAAATACAAATTAATGAGATTTTTCAACTTGAGGAATTTATGAGATAAAACATTGATTAGGGTTTTTTTTATAGGGATAATATTGAAAAAACTCAATCATTTTTTTTTCTTTTTCTCAATTAAGTCCCTAAATGTTTTTTCTTTTAATTGTTTAAGTCACTATATTATGTTTGTTTTTCAAAAGTATATAATTTTAAACAGTTACCTGATTGATAGCTGGTAAAATACAAAAAAAAAAATATTAGGGACTTAATCACTAAAATATGAAAAGATGATGAGTTTTTTTTCTAACATTAATTAAGTGAAAAAACTAATGTTTACTTATTTGGTAACCAGTCAAACATGTCAAATATACATTTTTGAATAACACAAAAAATAGTTTAAAGATTTAAATAATAAGAAAAAAATAGGAACTTAATTACAAAAATGAAGAAAATTGATGGGGTTTTCAATAGTAACCCATTTATACACACACACATATGAAAAATAATGCCCCCTTACTCACATCTTCATCGACGACAAAGTATGTCGGGCAAATAAAGGCGTCTCGCAGTCGTTCATGACACTACAGTTGTATTCCAGTATTCCCATTTTAGAATGATTGTTCTTAACTTTTAAATGAATAAATATATAATACCGGGTTAATTAAATTCGTATAAACTAGAACTAGACAATACAATAATATTGATAAATCAATATGACTCATATTCACGTATTCGACTTGTTAATTATAATATACTGCCCTTGTTAGACATCAAAAAATTATATTATTAACAGTTTCAACTTAAATATGCTATCTACAAATCTTTTAATTATATAATGCTGGTAATTAAACAGTTAGTGCCTAGAATATTATTGTTATGCTCTCAATAAATTTAAACACAATTTGCAATGTACGTAGTATAATACAAGTAATGGATTAATTTTCATTATATAAAACCATTATCTTATTTATGCTTTTAATAATCCCTTTGTGTTTTTAATTTATCATACAACATTTTATGTAAATTTACACTTCTGTTAACAATTACATGATTAATATTGCAAAACATGTTTCATATAAAACTAAAATTTTAAACCTTCTTGTCAAAAGAAAAAAGATAAAAAGAAAAACTTAACTCACCAAAACTTATACAATTATCGAACCTTCAAATCATGATGATTGATCAATTATTAACATCTTATAAATGTTTTTAAATATTGTTTGATTGTATGTAAAAATAACAAAGGTAAATTAAATTGATTATTCATTAATTATTTGTCACAAATATGTAATCCTTATAAATGTGTGTGAGAGAGATTGAGTCATACGTTTATATGATGCTTCAGATCGTTATTGTTAGATTTTCATGTAAGATTAAAAAAAATGAATTAAATGATTTTTGTTGTATTGTTTGGTTATTCAATTTTACTTTAATCAATTTTTATATCAACAGGTAAATTAGCAAATGTGAGAATAAAGTTCATGACAACTTTTTATATATTTATAATATATTTTTCAACATCAATAACGACAAACCCCGAATCCCATAGAGATAGGGTAGAAGGATCGAGTTAGATACCGACAACCCTTCAGAGTTCAGATTTTGCGTAAGACCCTAGTGTCCTTCACTCCAATAGTCTCCCTCCACACCGATCTGTATGAAGTTGTGTCCTTTACGAGCAGCAAAACCTTCAAGTCAGGTCTTACACTATCTTCCCATTACTAATATTAATATTTCACATTAGAAAGTAATATATGAATGTTAAAATCCATGTAAATTTTAGATGTTAAGTTGGTGAAATTTCATAAATGAAAATAAAAAAACATTTACCATGAAGATTTATTGATCTTGAGAGCAATTAATTTTTTAGATGTAAAAGTCATGTCGTCATTATATTGTAATAAAATATATTTTATAAAAAATGTATTTTAAACATATAAAAATTTATTACGGCGATTCATGAAAAATATTTTGTCACAATCCTTACACTAGGGGTGTTTATAAAAATCTGAATCCGGGCATCCGAAATAAAAATCCGAAAATCCGATCCGAAACTATCCGAAAATCCGGATATCCGAAATTTCGGATTCGGATCGTACAATTCCAAATTTTAGGATATTCGGATAATCCGATATCCGAAAATCCAAAAAAAAAAAATTTAATTTTTTTTATATTTTCAGTGTTGATTATTTCATAATATTGGGTGTTTATTATTATTTTAATGTATATTTTTGAGTTTTATCTTGATATTATATATTTATTAACTAATATTTTTATGTATTTTAGTTTTTTTTAAATATATTTTTAGTCGTTTTGAGTAAAATAATTACGGATACATTTAATTTGTGATATATTTATTTTTAATATCTATTTGGATATATGAATTTGTATTTTAGATATTTAAATATTTGATTTAATTTTAAAAAAATATGAATTTTCAGATATTTTTCCGGATATTCGGATAATCCGAATCCGAAATTTCGGATTCGGATAACAAAATTCACTATCCGAAATTTCGGATATCCGGTTTTGAACACCTCTACCTTTCACTATCAAACATTTACAGTAGGGATAATGATAATTTTGCGTACGTACCATGCTTTTTATAAACATACGTGAATACTGTTTAATAAAAACAATTTTTTTCCTCGTAAACATAAATAAAATAATATTATAATGATAACACTTTATATTTTGCGAATCCATAAAATGATATGCAAATGCACAAGAAATTATTTGATATGAAAGTATAAATACTTTTTTATACATTTACATATCAATTTTAAACTCATAATGGGTCGTGCTATACACACCCTCCATAATTAATTTTCACCTATTTATACATCATCTTATCTCACATTATTTTCTTTAATGACACAAATATCACTGATTAAACTTAATCATTTATGTTACATTAACAAAGAGAAAAGTATGTGTTTAGAATCACCCTTTACGAAACATAAAATGATGTAAATCTATATATATGGATTTATAGGATTTTTTTAAACATGTTTATACAAAACAAAAAATATTATTAATCTTATCCCAAAGCAACAAGTAATTATTGAAACATGTAATACTCATTTCATTTGATCTTGAATCTTCGCAATAAAACCTATCCCACCCACAACACACACACATTTTTATCTATATTTCGTTATTAATTGCATTGATTTTATCTACATTTCTATATAAATTCTATTATTGTCAAAACTATTTTTATTAAGCAGCTAGTTGTGCAGTTGACTTAATTTTTTATTTTATTTATAATATATAACTGTTTTATTTTTCTATTATAGCATTCGATATATTATTTTTATGAAAATTGGAATATATCATTATGATCACATTATTTTTTCTACATTCTGATACCACATTTTTTTTTTCGTTCGAACTATTTTTAAAATGACAAAACTTTTATTGTTTAGTTGACTGGTCGATCACACTCTTTCCATTTGTAAACTCAAACCGAAAGCAGAGAGTGATCATCGAGTGACGATCACGATCGATAGCTAATTTTTTTTTATATGAATTATAAGTGATTTGTTTTTTTTTCTTTTATAACCTTTTGTATATATAGACTTATAAAATTGTAAACATATATCATATTGTTTTTCTTAACATTTGTATATACGGTTTGCCATAGTGTTAACCAAAAAATAATTCATTATGATATCAAGAAATTTTATACAACATATAATTATTTTTAAAGTTATAATATTCGAAACAATTTGTTTTACAAATATTCGAATATAACTATATTGCTTTTATTATATAACCCTTAATATACATTGTTTTGTAAAACTAGAATACCTTATTATAATCACATTATTTTTTATCTACCATTTAGTCTAAAACCAATTGTTGTCCAAACTATTTTTATAATTATATAATATTTGTATTAAATATTTTTATATAATATATTTTTTTATGTTATAACTTTTAAATTAATATGTTATGAAAAGTTGAAAACATCATTTACTATTAATTTGTTTTTACATGGGCTAAACAACGTTGTTATTTTCAAAAGGAATCTCTTGAACAAAATTTTTTTTTTTCTAAAAATACATTGAATCAATCAAATGCGTTTTCACAAACATATCGTATCTTGGTTGTTCAAGGTTACATATTTCTAGATATATATAATTGTTCTAAAACCATAATATTTGTTTAAGAATCTATCTATACTATTAAAAGAGTAACTAAATGCCACATGACAAGCTCTCATTTAATTTGCCACATGGCATCCTCTCATTTAATTTGCCACATGTCGCCCTCTCCTTTTGCCACGTCATTTACTGATTTTATTTTTAAATTTTAAAGCAAATCAAATCTATGTAAATCTAATGTGGATTAATTTAATAACTAACTATCTAAAATTAAGCAAATTTTATTATTCATATAATTATTATATTATACATATATATAAATATCAATTTCTAAAGTTAACCCATGTAATACATGGGTAATAACCTAGTAATATATATAGAAGAAAAAAGTTAACGTAAAGGCCTTGTCACTTTTTTTTATAATTAAAAATCAAACACAAGTACTTCACTAATAAATTAAGATGTTTACGGATCATACATAAATCATTGAATATCTGGCAACAATTGTTAATAAAATAGGGTTAATTTTGAGAGATGCTTTAATTTCTTTTCATTTTTACAGTTAAATTCTTTTCATTTTTGCAGTTAGTTTCTCATATATTCTTGTTTCATTCCAAAATATATGTTTCGACTGGCTACCAATTAAGTTGTTAAAACGCAACCGGTAAAACAAGTTTAGCGTATTAATCATTATTATGGATTAAATCATAAAAGAGTGTGAATTTTTTACTGATAGTGACCAAATGAAAAAACCATAACTACTTGTTTGGATACCGACTAAATGTCAAACACACACTTTTGTAGCATTGTGCAAAATAACCGAATTTGAACCGAACGTTTAACGGGTTAATTGGATCGGGTTATTTGGTTTTCAGTTTTGTTAATCGGGTTAATGGTACCTGAATAATAATTTCGGTTCGAAATCAAGTAAAACTCATTCATGTTCATTCGGGACCCAAATAACCAGTTTAATTTTTAAATTTCCAATTTTAATTAAAATTAAAATTGTTATAATTAGAATTGATATTGTTTATATATAAAAATGTAAGGTTGCGTTCAGTTAACGAAAACTAGTCATTTTCAATAGTTTTTAGAAAGAACAAGGATTTCTATGAAAAGTGAAAACGTGTTTAGATGATGGAGTTTTAGTTTTAAGAAAAATAAGATGAGTGATTATAAAATAAAAAATTAGGATAGGTAATGGAAAAGTAAGAGAGAGAAAGAGAGTATTATAAAGAAATAGGGTAGGTAGTAGAAAAGTAAGAGAGAAAATATGAAAAGTGGTATTTTAAAAAGTGAAATGAAAATTTATGAAATTGTTGTTAAGTAAACAAGTTTTCATTTTTGTTGAAAAGTGATATGGAAATTTTGAAAATTTTCGGTAACTAAACGCACCCTAAAGATCTTACCCAAACCCAATTTACCCAACATATTAACTACATTACAATAGATTTTATTTTTTATACCAAAACCAAATAACCTGTTTAACCTAATCCGAATAACCAAATACTCATTTAACTTGAAACCGATTAACACATCCCTTAATTGGTTCGTTTTTGGGCAAAGAACCCATACTCTTAAACCCAAATAACCCGATACCCATTTAACCCGTCCGAATAATACTTTTCTACACTCTTGAAGAAAAAATAGTGTATAAACTTAAATAATAAAAAAAAAGTTTCAAGAACTTTATCATAAAAATAAAAGGTTGTTGGAGTTTTTTTTAATATAACTTAATAAAATAAATAAAGTCGGATACTTTTAACATGGTTTTTTTTGTTAAATAAATATTTTCAGTTGTTATTCATGAACCAACATTTTTAGTATTTTGTTAATGAGCAATTAATTATATTAACATAAATGCCATATATATAAAATATAATATATTTGATTTGTTGCAAAAAGAAAGAAAGAAATAAATATTAACAAAAAAACAAGAAAGAGTTGTAGAGAGAGAGAGAGAGTGTGTGTGTATGAAAGGAGTGAAGAGTCAACCAACCGACCCTTTTTTACTGTGAAACCTTTTTCTGATAGTTTTGTATTTGTAAGGCTTCGAAGGCTCCACACACATTATCTCCTCCTTCTTCTTCCTTCATCTTTCTCTCTCTACACATCCTTTTGTTTTTCTTTAATCTCTCTCTCCTCTCTCTCTCTCTCTCTCTCTCTCTCTCTCTCTCTCTCTCTCTCTCTCTCTCTCTCTACAAAGCTCATGATCCAAAACCCAAAGTCAAGCATGCAGATAGATACCTCGTCTTTCTCCAACACTTCACTACGCTTTTTATTTTCTTAGCGAGAGAGAGAGAGAGGGAGGGAGGGGATTATCATCTTCCCATTTCTTTCTTTCTAGTCAATTTGTGTGTTGAAAAGATAACCCATTTTTTGCTTTATCTGGTGATTGAAGGATTTGATTGTGTGTTTAATGGATTTTTGTTAATCTTTTAAGTTGGTTTGGGTTTTTTTTCTAATTGTGAATAAAAAAAAGTAGGGGTTTGTTTTATTTGATACAAGTGAAGTGAAAATTCATGAGTTTTGGGGGTTTTCTTGATAACAGTCACGGCGGAGACGGTGGTGGTGGTGGTGCTAGAATCGTCGCTGATATTCCTTATAATATCCGCGGCGGCGCTATGTCTCAGCCGCTCTCTAAATCCATGTTCTCTTCCCCCGGCCTTTCACTTGCTCTTGTAATATACTCTCTCTCTCTCTCTCTCTCTCTCTCTCTCTCTCTCTCTTCGAAAACACATACCAAAAACCACACGCATTAATTATTATTACTTTATTTTTCAGCAAACGACGATGGAGGGTGGAGGAGGAGGTGGTGGAGGTGGAGGGGTTGGTGAGATAGGAAGAATGCCGGAAAGTTTCGAGACCAGCGGTGGCGGTACTGTAAGAAGGAACCGCGAGGAGGAGCACGAGAGTAGATCTGGCAGTGATAACATGGACGGTGGCGCCTCCGGTGACGATCCCGATGCCGAAGACGGAAAACCACCCAGAAAAAAACGATACCACCGTCATACTCCTCAACAAATCCAAGAACTTGAAGCGTAAATAAAATAATAATAATCTTTTATCATTTATACATGATTATAACATTTTTTGTAATAAAAAAACAACTTTTGATTTGTTTTTCTGGCTACTTATATAAATAATTTTTTCTTTCCATTCAGGTTATTTAAAGAGTGCCCTCATCCTGATGAAAAACAACGATTGGAGCTTAGCAGAAGACTATGTTTAGAAACTCGACAAGTCAAATTTTGGTTTCAAAATCGTCGCACCCAGATGAAAGTAAGAAGAGTTTTTCAGTGATTATAATTAGATTAAAAAACATTACTGTGTTTAAAATATTGATTTTATGGTTTGTAGACGCAATTAGAGCGGCATGAGAATTCAATTCTTAGGCAAGAAAACGATAAACTTCGAGCAGAAAACATGTCGATTCGAGAGGCAATGAGGAACCCAATCTGTACGAATTGTGGTGGTCCGGCGATGATCGGTGATATTTCTTTAGAAGAACAACATCTTAGGATTGAAAATGCTCGATTAAAAGACGAACTAGATCGAGTTTGTGCACTCGCCGGAAAGTTTCTCGGCCGCCCCATATCCTCCATGGCCCCTCCCATGCCCAACTCAAGTTTAGAACTTGGCGTTGGCGGGAACCATTTTGGAGGCAGTGGCGGGGTGCTTAGCTCCACCACTTCGGCAATGCCTTTAGGTCCACCTGACTTCGGTGTCGGGATTTCCAGTGCGTCGTCGGTCGTACCGTCGTCCCGAGCAAGTAACACCGTGATGGGGATCGATCATTCTCTTGAACGATCCATGTATCTGGAGCTTGCTTTGACTGCTATGGATGAGTTGGTCAAGTTAGCCCAAACCAATGAGCCGCTTTGGCTTCGAGCCATAGAAGGGGGCCGTGAGATTATGAACCAAAACGAGTATACGAGGATCATTACTCCGTGCATCGGGCTAAAACCAAATGAGTATGTTTCCGAGGCCTCTAGGGAGACCGGAATGGTGATTATTAATAGCCTGGCTCTAGTCGAAACGCTTATGGATTCGGTAATTTCACATCGATTATGTTTCGATTATGCTTTTGTTTATTTATTTGTGAATTATGATATAATTTATGTTCTTTATTAATCAGAACAAATGGGCAGAAATGTTTCCTTGTATGATTGCTAGAACTTCAACTACAGATGTGATTTCAAATGGCATGGGAGGAACAAGAAACGGTGCACTTCAATTGGTAATTTTACGATAAAAAATCATGTTTGTTTGTTTAACTTAACCATCACGATGTTAATCGAGATATAATTGTAGATGCACGCCGAGCTGCAAGTTCTATCCCCCTTGGTGCCGGTCCGGGAGGTCAATTTCCTCCGGTTTTGCAAGCAACACGCAGAAGGCGTGTGGGCGGTGGTGGATGTCTCGATCGATACAATCCGAGAAAACGCACCGACTTTCTCAAGCTGCCGGAGACTTCCTTCCGGTTGTGTGGTTCAGGATATGCCAAATGGCTACTCCAAGGTAGTTCGATCTCATTAATGACTTTATAAAAGTTTGAATTTTTCTTCGTTGTTTTTTGTTTTCTTAGCTTGAATTGTGTTGGAATATCTACAACTTTCTATAGCATGATGTAATTGTCGTTCCCGTTTGATAACTTCAGCGATTCTTATCGACTCTGAATTGAAAACTCGATCGGTTTGACCATTAGTAGTCAAAGTTTAAAGCTTGTTTGGCATTTATGGAGTTTATTTAGTAGGTGTGCTTGGCCTTGGTCTTTAATGAGTTTGTTGACATATCTCATCACTCAAAACCTTAAAACATAGTTTAGAAGCGTCGATGCTTACCTAAATATACAACTTTAAATGCACGAGTTACAACTTGATATGCATAATGTACAAGTTTTTGCCGTAGCGCTTGCGTCTATGTGATTTCCTTTTTATAGGCTTTGATAAAATAAGCCATGGAATTGCGACATGTAACACATAGTTCACTTAGGTCTCATTTGTTTTTCATTCAGAGCCTCTTAAAAACATCTGAAGTCTAAAGTTCAGATCTATAATATATTAAGATTGTTTGTTTAAATGTCTGAAGTCTGAAGACCACGTCTGAAATTAAGAGGAGGCCTTAAGATCTGAAATTAAGAGGCTCTTAATTTTAATTCAGACAACCCTCGTACACTTTTACATTGTACACTTTTACATGCATGATGTACACATTTTTTTTCTTGAGATTTTTTGTCTAATGTTAATTCACAAATTGCCACATTGTGAAACCCTTGAAACTTGGTTGAGAGACATGAAAGGGTACAACTATAGGGTATAGACACACGGTGTACAACTTTCGATGCGTAGTGTACAAGTCCTTTCCGTAAGTGCTTACATGAACGATGCATAAGGTACGACTCCTGCCTGTATCCTCTTGATCCGTGTGACGCCTTTTTCGTCTAGTGATTAATCACATAAATTGCCACTCTACTCTCATCGACAAGATTCATTTCCACATGAATTTTAAAACACAAAAAGGAACCTTCTCAAATGCTATTTTATTCATCTTAGATGCTGTTTTGACTTATCGAAGCATCGGTACTCCTTAAATTAAGCATTCGAAATCAGATTCGATTATTTTATATCATTTCCTGCATCTTTGTATTATAATATCGGATAGAAACATCTAACTACTTGATTTTCCGAGCCTTGAGACACATTTATTATTCAAATTGCCTTGATCCCGATTACTTTTAATACTTAAAAACATCGTTCCTATAAAACAATTGTTTTGATGTTTCTATTCCTAATTTTTTGAGTTTTATATTTCTGTCTCGTAGTCGAATCCTCTTTGACCGTTTTCGTGTCATTTTATCTTTATTTTATTGCATAAATCGACGTAAAAGAATTAAAATATTTGTAAGTTAGGGGTTACGAGAATTGATAGTAAGGCTTCTATGAATATATTATGTCTCTCATCGAGCCCATTTCCAAGATTTGTCATCTTACTCTTGCTTTCAAGTTATTTAATCTTCAAAAAATATTTAATATATTTTATAAAAATAGCCCCCGAATACGGGCTATATGTACTGCACTTAAATATATAAATATGTTGAATATGACTCCTGGGATCTTACTTGTTAGTTGAATTATTTGATTTCCCTCCACATGCCATCGTTGAATAATTTATAAAACGTGATACATGTATAAGATGTTGTTTTCTTGGTACTTCTTGTCGCATTGCCATGCGTATTTTATTGTTAAAATTCGAGTATTTTGGCATATTTGCACTTCTTTTTTTCTGTGGGATCTAACGGGTTGTGTGTTGAAGGTAACGTGGGTTGAACATGCGGAGTACGATGAAAGTGCAGTGCACGAACTTTACCGGCCGTTGATCCGTGCGGGGATGGGGTTTGGTGCACAACGATGGGTGGCTGCCCTTCAACGGCAATGTGAATGCCTTGCTATTCTCATGTCGTCTGCAGTGCCTAGTAGAGATCATACTGGTATGTTTTTTCTGTTCTTGCATGTATTATCATGGTACAACTCTACATGCGTATAGTACGATTAGAACACAGGCAAGCATTTTCTTGTTTGTACTCCTCGACATGCATATGGTACAAGCAGTTTGAAACGTTGTTGTGGCATGCAGCGATAACAGCGAGTGGGAGGAAGAGCATGCTGAAACTAGCACAGCGAATGACAGATAATTTCTGTGCGGGGGTCTGTGCGTCTACAGTGTATAAATGGAATAAGCTGTGTGCGAGTAACGTTGACGAAGATGTTCGGGTGATGACGAGGCAAAGCGTGGATGACCCAGGTGAGCCACCTGGGATCGTTTTAAGTGCAGCTACTTCTGTTTGGTTGCCAGTGTCTCCTCAACGATTATTTGATTTCCTTCGTGATGAACGGTTAAGAAGCGAATGGGACATCTTGTCAAACGGAGGACCCATGCAAGAAATGGCTCATATCGCCAAAGGCCAGGATCACGGCAACTGTGTCTCCCTCCTGCGTGCTAGCGTAATTTCTCTCCCCTCTCGCTATATATATATTCCTAGTCCATCCTTATATCATATTAACTCCACAAAACCAGTCTGTATTGTTGCAAAAAACATCTAAAATCACTAAATATCGGCGAAAAGCATTTGTTTGGATAAAACATGGTTTTGTTTCAACAAAAATCTGAGTGCACACATGTTTGGAATAGTTAAATGAAGACCTATATTAAAAGAAGTACTAGTTACAAAATATTAATTATTTGCAAGAACGCCTAGTGCTGGCGTTCTTGCAAAATGTAGCTTATCGTTCTTATCTTATGACATGATAAAAAAGACAAGAACGATAAGAATTATTACAAAAAATATTAATCAGAAGGGGTCGTTGTTTTTGCAATGGATTATTGTCGGCTCAAAAGTTGGTAAAATAAATCAAAGGACAGGGGCGGAAGTGTAATTTGATCATATATAGAGAGAGAGAGGAAAGAGTGAGGGAGGGTCTATTTCAGATCTAACGTACAGACTGAACCTTTTATTTTAAAAAGTTTTGTTAGTAATTTTCATCTGAAAGAAAATCCAGAAAGTCAAAACACACACACTGTGTGCATGTGAGAGGGGACAGTAGAGACCTTTCTGGGTTCAGAACGTACGTCACCGTTTTGGTTTTTGGGAAGCTTTCCAAAGCAGTTGACTCAATTGGAAAGTGACTACACAATGACTATTTTTTTCCATTTTTTATCTTTTAATTTTCTAATAATATATTAAAAAAATCCTTTTCCTGATTAAACATGTTGGTAAACGTATTTTCAGCCTTATTTTTGTTTGTTCACATTATTACAGGCAATGAATGCTAACCAGAGCAGTATGCTGATTTTACAAGAAACGTGCATCGATGCGGCGGGGTCGCTGGTGGTTTACGCTCCGGTAGATATTCCCGCGATGCATGTGGTGATGAATGGAGGTGATTCGGCATACGTAGCTCTATTGCCGTCCGGGTTTGCTATAGTCCCGGATGGGCCAGGTGCTCGTGTGGTGTCGGAGACAGATAATGGTCCGGTTGGTGGGGGCAGTGGTGGATCTCTGTTAACTGTCGCGTTTCAGATTCTTGTGAATAGCCTTCCAACAGCAAAGCTTACGGTGGAATCGGTGGAGACGGTTAATAATCTTATATCGTGTACGGTTCAGAAGATCAAAGCGGCTCTTCCGTCTGACAACTGATTTTATGGTGTTTTTTTTTTTAAAAATATCTTAGTGTTTTTCTAAGACAAGGAAATTATTGGGTATGATTGATAACGATCGGTCATACGTAATAATTTTCGTGGTGGTTTATGGTGGTGGCGAGTTGCTCGGATATGGTAAAAATGTGAATGATGGATAAAAGTTATTATAAAGAAATTTTGGGGTGAGTCAAGAACGAACCGTGCTTGTCAACCCTTGTTTTTGCTGTAAGAACAGGTGAGTCGGTAATCGATCGGGACATGTCGGTTTTATACAGCAAAACAAAGGTGGTGGTTCGGGTATTGACTCGGTTAACCCGATGGGTTGGGTTGGGTTGGGTTCCATAATGTGGGTATGTTGAAAGTGTGATTGATATGAAGGGAATTCCGGTCTTTTTTGCTTATTCATGGGTTTTTGATATCATAACGAATCTTAATTTGTGAATTATTTATCAGTCTGTTAATTTTCCCTCTGTAATTATTACATCTGTTTTTTCTCAATTAATATAATTTTAATTTGCACGAAAATGTTGATTTTTGTTGAAATTAGTTTCAAAACTGGTTAGAGATCCCTTCGCTAATGTAAAATAATATCATACCATAGGAATACATATCTTTTTAATGTATTTTTTAATATATGAATCTTAATAAATAAATTTATAGAATGCAATGAACATATGAATGTGTTAAGATTGATATTTTATGTAATATTGTTTTTGTATTTGAAAGATTGGATTGTATTATTGAGATGAATTTTCCTATTCTATCAAAATAAGTATTTTATATAATTGTCATATTTATATAAAATATTATTTTTATGTCAAATACTCAAATGGATGAATATTTAAAATTCAAATACTATGATTATATTAAAATATAAGTCTTACATTTTTATTTTTACATAATACAGTTTAGATAATTTTTAAAGCATTTATCTTAAAAATAATGCATTATTTTTAAATTTTAAATGTATAATATAGTGCTCAGTTAGCTAAAATTAAAAGTTAAATATCAAAGTTATTAAAATCATTAAAAAAATATTATTATTTTTTATTTATAAGAGTTAAATTAGGTAGTTTTTATTTATATATATAAATAGATGACTAATTAAGGAGAATTATATATGGAATTCTTTTAATATAAATAGATTACTAATTAAAGATAATTATATATGAAAATTGGACGGGAATTTTTTTTTTGATCAAATGAGAATGCGACACGTGTCGTTAGACATTTTCTTTTATTAATATAAATTGATAGATTTTTACCTAAAAAAGTTGATTTTATAATTTTTTTAATCATTAAATTAAGTATAAGTAGGATTAAACCATATCAAGATCCTAAGATCTGACCTACGAGAGATTCTATGAACGGTTTACTTGTTTTTGCTGATCATAATTTTAAATCATAGCAATTTGAGATCAAATTGGAATCTTAACAACCATAACTGAAGTTATGATGTAAAGAAAATGAGTACAAATAAAAAGTTGAAAAAAGTAATTTTTACAAATGGTTGTTTATGGATATGATGCTTAATCGCTTCATCATTACATTATAATGTCATAACTAGTTTATTAATCAGTGTATTATATAGATAACATTAATAAATATCTTTGTTCTAAACTATATAAACTTAAAATTAAAAAAAAACTAAATATTAAACTTAAATGTATTCAAACTTTTAATACTAATGATATTTAATATTTTTATTATAATTAATTGTATGCATAAAGTTTTGAAACAGTAAATATGATCATTAATAACTTTAAAGTTTATTATAATTATTATTAAAATATCTTTTAAATGTAGTTTGTTGAGATTTTAGTGGATATAACAAAAATTTCTTTAAAGAAAATTAACTTAAAATTTTAAACAAATCTATAAATACTAATTAACACTTGTAAATGATAAAAGATGCCATTTAGCATCATAAGAGAATGACAAATTAGTTACTTTTATAATAGTAATTGTAGATCAAAACACATAGTGGTCCGAGTCTCCGAGACTTCGAGGGTCAAAAAGTTACAACACCTCTGCTTAAAATTTCCAAACATATTTTTCGAGAAAACAAATATTTATATTTTTAACACTTTAAGAAAAAAACCAATTTGAATGTGTTAAGGAACTTTCGTTTTTTAATTTTTTTACATGACAACTAAACATGACCCTCTTTTTTTATACAACAACATATTAGACGTATATTTGTAGTGCATACGACAATGGATGGATTTTGATTGATTGAATCATGATTCAATAGATTTATGATCTAATTACATGGATCACAGATATATCCTTAGTTATTGGATCATAATTTGACCCATAATCCTACTGAATTATAGATGGATCTTGATCAAAACTTGATCTATATTTCGATTTTCACTTACTCGACACCCATCATTACCTCATCCCACCTCAACCACCCACCCTACTCGTATCATACCCCCACTCAACCTAGGCCACTGGCCCACCCCACCCTGACAACCTCTACCTCATCACCTCACACCCGATCCTACAATTCCTTACCCATCCCACCTTACTCCATTCCTACCCACGTACGCTACCCTACCTCAATACCACCCACCCACACCACCAAACCCAACCCCACCTTATCTACCCTACCCTACCCAATTTTACCTCACCTCACCGGCCCCACCTTAGTCGTACCATACTTCACTCCCGCCTCACCCACTTTATTATACCCTACACCTCACCACACCCTATCCACCCATCTCCATCATGGCACTAACATGACGACGGTGGTGGTGGTGGTTGTAGTCGTCGAGATGGCAGTGGCGGCAGGTGCGGCGACAACTTGGGCTGCAACAATGGTGGCCGGAGGCGGTGATGGCAGTGTGGACAGCGACGACTAGGACGAGGGTGGTGGAAGTGGTGGTGGGGCAACGGCGGCGGCGATAGCGACGGTGGCGGGGTTGGTAAGTGATGTAGATCGGATATTAATTCAATGGATTGACCAAAAGGAATCATGTATTAATCTACTTGTTGATCCAACTAAATGGATTAATCTAAGGGTGACAATTTGAGCTCATTCAAGCAAACAGGTCAAACAGGTTGACAACCAAAACTCATAAATTTTATATAATTTTGAAATTTTTTTAAGAGAACAATTTTTTTAATACATTGTTTTATAGATTTTCTTTTTTTTTTAAAAAAGTTATGTTCTATCTTAGTTTTTTACGATAAGTCCATTTAACTCTTTGGCCCGTTTGGCCAGTTGGGTTAAGATCGCCACCCCTAGATTAATCCATTGAATCTTGAAATGAATTATTGAATTGTTTTTTTTTTTATCTTCTAAAATATATAACTGAATTTGGATTGAATGAATTTAGATCAAAATTATTCAATTGACAGGCCTAGTGTGTACACTTAATAGAAACATAATCCTATACTTTGGCAATTTCATATTATAAGTATATTAAGAACAATAATTTATTAATATATCAAACGGTAGATAATTAAGTTACATAGAAAAAAAGTGTCTAAAATAAACAAACAAAGTAAAGCCGTATGAATTAAATTTAGTTGAAATTTGTCTTGTACATTCTTAAAAATAACATTGAAAATATACGATACCAAAATTCATTTTATCAACGCAAATGGTATATTAATTTGAAGTATCACGTAAGTTAGATTAGTAATAAATATTTTACACAAAGAACTATACTAACAAATAATTCATTTAATAAGAATAATTTAAAATTGACAAGTGTATGAAATAAAAATTAAACGTTAAAGTAATGTAAACTTCAAATGCATGATCAAGATCCATTTTAACTTATAATCTAACGGGACGTTTGAGTTACAAAATGAATTTTGAAGCAATTGGAATTTGATTACAATGTATTTTTATAATTGAATTACAAAAAAATGAATAAGAATGTGTTTAAATTCCATCATAGTATATGGTTGAAAAATCTATCATTCATAACTATTTGTAAATAAATTTAGATTTCTAATATTTCACACAACACATACTCTTAGCTAAGAAATCATTTCACAACTCAACCAATTAACTATTATATATTATAAAATCGATTCTAATTTTTTCAAATTCTATTCCACAAGCCAAAAGCTCCTTAAAGTTTGTATATGAGAGATGATATGTAGACAATAAAATCTATCATACATAACAATTTTATATAAAATGACTATTTCATCCTTGCTATGAAGGGATAAATGTAAATATGATTAAAAAAATGTTAGTAAGGTTAGCATTATCATTTTAATTGAAATTGTTGTGTATAATAAAACTTTCATGTGTATAAATAACCTCTTTTAATTTTATGTCAAAATGATATTATATTTAAATTCAATCATCATAATAATATTTCAATACAACCTGCAATAAGGATTTTGGTAGCTTAAACATTATTAAGACATGTATTTTAAATTATTGAATTCAAGAGCTTTGTGAAATTTATTGTAATATACCAAGATCAAGCAATTATTTAAATGAGATCCTCAGTTTGATTTTCACAGGCTTCAACTTATTGAGCTTACTTGTTTTTCAAAAAAAATTATAAAAGTTGAGAATATCATAACAGTATACATTTTTTTTTTATAAAGAGAATGTGTGTTAATTCAGGAAGATTAGATATTTTAATTTAATTATTTTATTAAGTAAAACTTTAAAAAAAAAAAAGAAAGCTAAATACATATGTCATTAACCTAGGAGGACAAATGGTTTGATAGAAAAATAATAAATGACTTATTAGTTATTTAGTTATTAAAAAGTATAGATACAGATACTGAGTAAATTTATTCCCAAAAAGGAATAATTTATGAAAATAAGGACTTGAGGAAGGAGGGAGTGGATTTGGTGAAACTTACCACAGGATAGCCGCGCTTCATGCAGGAACACCATGTTCCATATTTTTTTTTTTTTTTTTTTTTCAAATTTAAAGAAAAAACTCCCACCTCCAATGCATAATTGCATAAACAACTACAATTTAGAAAATTCAAACCCCAATCTCTATAGATATACACATAATCAATCGAAACAGAATACCGACATTTCTCACACTACACAACTTCATTCGGATGTCCAACATCCTGAACCCGATGATCATGTTTGTCTACCTCTTAATAGAATCATTATAAGATCATTTAACTTTTGAATGACTTCTTAATGATTGCATTAAGAAATAAATAAACAACCCCGAAGTATAATTCCAATAACCGCCTACACGACGTAAAAAATAAAGAAAAAAAGTGGGCTTCAGATGATGAGTTGAATAAACTTTTTAACAAGTATAGTAATGTACGTGAGGAAAAAACATAATGATATTGGGAAAGAAAGCTTCAAATCCTTGAAGAAAACGTATAATGGAAGCACAAGTCATGAGCCAACAATATCGTATGATGGAAAAATATCGTTTGATTACCGGTTCTACCGGTAAAGATCTTATATATGTATTTTTAGAAGTATGAAAAGAATCTATATGCTTACGTGGATTTTCTAAATTAATTATATAGATCAAAATCCACGCACTACTAGAAAAACTGCCATTACCAACGACCAAAATTCGTTGCTAATAAGCAAATAATCGTTGCTAAATCGCATTACCAACGAAAATAGCAACAAAACTTGGTCGTTGGTAATAAGCTCGTTGGTAAACACATAATCGTTGGTAAATATGGGAAGTCGTTGGTAGATTGCCAACAATTACATGTGTCGTTGGTAATTTTCAAAAAACTTCAAGTCGTTGGTACTGTCTCTGGTTAGCAATGAAACTAAGTTGTTGGTAATCTACGGTTAGCAACGAAACTAAGTTGTTGGTAATCTACCAAATTTCCAACGAAGCTAAGTTGTTGATATTTTAACAAATAACAACAACCATTATTCGTTGCAAAATAATGTATTTACCAACAATTTTAGTTGCTAGGTATTACATCTACCAACGATTGAGTCATTGCTAAATATGTCATTTAACAACGACTTTAAATTTCTTTTGTTGCCATTTTAGTGTGAAATTGCATCTATTTTAGTAAAGACGTAGGTTTTAATTTTTACAAACCAAAAACACGTCTCTTTTCGACTCTTCCACGGTTCCCTATATATAGAATATAAATATTTAATTACATAATTTTAAAAAATTTTACATTACCTTTATTGGCAATTTTTGAATTTTATATTACCTTTCTTGGTAATTTGCCCTTTATAAAAAATTAAATAACTCATATATATAAATTATTTACCAACAACCTTATCGTTGCTAATTTATAATAAGTCGTTGGTAAAATAAAGGTGGGAGATTTCCCTCCAAAAATTTACTAAATAACAATGAATTTAGCAACGAAACATTTGTTGCTATTTTGCAAATTGTATATTTGGTTTTACCAACGACTGTATTTGTTGTTATATGTACAAATGGTAGTTGCTAATATCGATTATTAAACTTACCAACGACTTTTTTTCGTTGTTAAAAGAATATTTAAGATTTAGCCATTAAAATTTGGCAAAAATTCGTTGGTAAAAGTGGCGGGAATTTTCCCTCCAAAACTGCAACGAAATTAGCAACGATTTATGTCGTTGCTAAATTAAAAATCAAAATTTGATAACTTTCGTTGCTAAAGTCGTTGTTGAATGGATAATTTACCAACGATTATCAGGTTGTTGGTAAAAAATCGTTGGTGATTGCAGTTTTTCTAGTAGTGACGTAAATCCACTTTGTACTCCAAAATAACTTGCCGATATGGTACGTGTAACCAGTAACAATGTTGATATGGTAAATCCACGTAAGCATCATATCTTTTGAAACCTGCCACGTTGTCATTTGAATCAACAAAAACTGTCACATCAACATTGTTACTGGTTACACGTACCATATCGACAAATTATTTTGGAGTACAACTACCATTCGGTCAAAAAAAAGTTAATTAGTTATTTAGGTAAATTGAAAAATGTATGTTGCATTTGTACGACTTTAAACCCTTTAAATATTTAGGACTTGTATTTTTTTACACATTGTATAAAATATAAAGATAATAAGAATAGTAGTAAGGACAGATTGTTGTTTTATATAAAATTAATAGATAGTTATTTAAAATTATTGTGTATAAAATCATCGTCCTATTATTATATAATAATGCAAGCGACCCTCCTATCTTAATCATAGAAATTTCATCATAGATCTAACGTACTCGTACCAAAGCCAATAATATGGTAGAGAAAGAAAAAAGATGTAGGGACTTTTGCCTTTTTGGATCATTAAGCTTCATGAAAATGAGATTCCAAGTGCATAAAGTTTTTGTCGGTCGTTTATACTTTATATTATTCTTAAAAACTTAATTGCTATTTTTACGATTTTTTTACAATAAAATAACACTAAATTCTTGTGCATAAAGGTCGTGATAGTTTTTATCGACTAAACGAGATAGAAAACTACTAAATTCTTGTGTATAGCGTGTGGGCACACATACGCATACAATTGCATATCATACGAGCTTAAGTTATGCTTTTCATTGTGAATTTTGTAACCACACAAGTATCACAATTGATAAAACATATTAACGTTATATACAAGACGATACTTTTATACGAATCTATTATTAATAAACTTTAAAAGATGTACAAAACCACACATTATTTTAAGATATTTATCTAAATTTTTTTTTATTTAATAACATAAAGAGAAGTAAAAAACGACTTTTAACGGAAAAAACCATGCCATCCCTAAAATCATTTTTTTAATATCTATAATTAAATTAACTTTAAAAGTCCATGTATAAAAAATTATATGTTTTCAAGTTTTGTAAGTAGGAGAAATCATAAATTCATATCAATTTGTGTGTATTTACCCTCATTAAGATCATTTTCATACATTCATATGATATTTTAGAGATCTTACAAAGCTTAAAAACATGTGATTCTTTCTATAAATAATCTTATAAGGTTATTTAAAAATAAAAATAAAAAACATTAAAAAAAAGTTTTTGATTATTTTTAAGTTGTTCTCAAGTGACTTCCAATAGATTAGGTTTTATCTTGAAACAACTCTTCTCTTGATATTTTTTGACTTTATGATGAGATTTTGATTTATCTCTTACTTATGGACATAGACGTATCAAGAAACATGCATACAAACACATGGCAGACTTACTATGAGTGTCACTCGACACCAATAAAATTTCAAAATACTGAGATACGTATGTATTAAAAACTCGAGTGACACCTAAGATTTTTTTAATGACACCTACGAAAATTTTAAAAACTTAAAATATGCATATCTAATTTATATTTATTATCTTTGTTACTTAAAATTATTGAAATATTACCGAGTTTGAATCATAAAAAATTAGAAGAAAAAAAGCCCGACAAAAAATAAAAACAAAAATAAACAATAGCCTAAAAGATTTTATAAAAAAAACTCAAAAATATCAGCTCCCCCCTAATCGCTTTCATCAGTTCACTTCACGCCTTCACTACTTCAGCCTTCACATTTCTGATTTTTGGCCTTCTGCTCTTTCTCTCGACGACGCAGTCGCCACCAATGACGAGATGACCGACGACAATGCTTCTGAAGTTCTGGCCTTCTGTCGGTCTCTCTCTCTCTCTCTCTCTCTCTCTCTCTCTATATATATATATATATATATATATATATATATATATATATATATATATATATATATATATATATATATATATATATAGGGTTAGGTTCTATGGGGCACCTGTGTGCATCGTGCAACTTAGGAACCCATATACACCGTTAGATCTAGAAAATGAATGGCTAAGATTACAATGGCAAAAGGGTAATAAAGATGAAATTTGTGAACGCATTATGATGCACGATTTACATATTAGATGTGCATAAGGGTATTTTCGGAAAAAATAATATATCAAGTCAACTCAAAATTAAATTTATATTGATGGAATATTTAATTCAATAATCAAGTATTAAATGCTAATAAATTTATAAAATGCACTTCTAAATTTAAAAATTCCAATTGAACAAAAATCCAACATTCATCATCTTCATTGACTGTGCATCTTCGTATTTATATTTCCCGGGTTATGCATCATCGTGTTCATATGGAGCACCAGGTTATGCATCATCGTGTTCATACTGTGCATCTTCGTATTCGTCTTCTTCACATCGTATACGTTCATAGGTTCACGAGTTCAACGTGATGCATCATTTTCATCTTCATCTCATCATCGTCTTCTCAAACTCGTCGGTCGATTGTGTGTGTGTGTGTGTGTGTGTGCGCGCGAGAGAGAGAGAGAGAGAGAGGGAATAATATATGGAGAATGGTTAATGTGATTGATTTAGTTTCCTATTTTAATCCTAATCTATTAATTAAAAGAATAATTAATTTTTTCAAATAAAATATTCCAATATTACCCTTATTGCATCATTTGTAAACAAGCAATGCATTTTTGGTTCTCATTTGGTTCCCGATGCATATGGTGCCCCATAGAACCTCAATCTATATATATATATATATGTATATTATCTGTCTGTCTGTCTCTATCTAGGTATAAAAATATATCTGTCTCATTTTAAGTGTTTATTTGTTAAATGTAGATGTTTAATTTACTAAAATATAAAGTATAGATGATTAATTTACTAAAATATATACTTATTATATATTTTAGGTCAATGGACAAATTAAATGTTAAGTATTTATTTGTTAAAATTATTATGTATTTTTTTAGTTAAAAAACTTGTTATTTGTTAATTTTGTGTTGGCAACTCATTTCGGTAACACAATTCATCTTAGAAATTATTTCGAAAATCTAAATATTAAACTTACTTTAAAAAAGTGACATCTATAACAAAAATTTTTGGATCCTTCCCTGTACAAACACAAACACACATGTGTATGTATAGAACCATCTTATACGTTTATATCCAGGACTTTAAAATTATTAGAATAACCTTGCACGGCAACTTTAACTTATGTCACTATATTTTACTTGTGTGATTAGATCAAGTATAATGTATATATAATGACTACAAATTGTTATATCTTTTTTAAATAGGTACAGATTATAGTTTTACATTAACCAACAACATATTAGTCACAGTTGTAAAAGATGTTGGCATTTAAACTCTTAAACTTTTCACTATTATACACTTTAAGTTCCTTCCACTTCATATGATGACTAGGGATGAACAAAAAAGTCGTTTTACCTTAACCGAACTGGATCGTTTAAATTTCGAGATGATATTCGGTTTTTGGTTTCTTCGGGTTCGATCTGGTTTTTTTTTCTTTGTAAAAGTAAGGAAATAACCGGAAACAAACCGGACCGGACCGTTTTATATTTAGACCGGTGGAAATAACCGGAAACAAACCGGACCGGACCGTTTTATATTTAGACCGGTTCTTGATTCTTGATTTTACGCATTTTCGGTTTTCGAATAATTGGAGGTCGAGCCGGTTCCGGACTTGAGGTCATCCCTGTGCATGAATGAAAAATCTTGTTTGATTTCTAAGTATTGAAATAAAAGCATTTCCAACCAACTTACTTTGAGCATTAGTTATTTATTAACCATTAATTTGTTTTAAGGTATAATATATATCATTTTAAAAGTGTGATGGATTAAATTTGATATACATTGACTTCAACTAACATATTAAAATTGAAAAAGAAAAAACCAATTTAGCATTAAAATTAATTGTATTTAAAAGCATGTGTTATAAATATATGTATGAAATGGAGAGGAGAAGGAGATGTTTAAATAGTGGGAATGGACTGTTGAAGGAGTGGAGAGGATAGAAGATAGGGGTGATCAACGGTTTGGTTTATGGGTTCGTTGGTTTTCTCGGTTTGAAATTTTTTTTGTCCTAAACCTAAAACCAAACCAAACCAAATTGAAAGCTACATAAACCAAACCATAAACCAAATTCAAATTCGGTTTTGTTTGGTTTGGTTTGGTTTATAAACCAAATAAACCTTTAATGAAATCATTAAGAGATCATTTTATCTTTAACTAAGTTTTTAATGGTTTAATTAAAAAGTAAACAAGCAACCAATTAAAATGTTGATGGATGGTTGGTTTATATGAAACTGAAACATAGTATAGATATATAGAGGTGGGTTCAATGAAAAATCTCCAGAAGAACATTGAAGAATCTCCATGCACCGCCACAAATGCAACAAAATCCCGCGTGATGCATCAAATTTCCGCGTGATGCATTACGATTTTCTTGCGATGCATTGTGGTTCTCCAAGGTTCTTCGATGCATATAGGTTCTTCATTGAACCCACCATTACATATATATAAGTATAGAGTTAGTTAAAACAAAGAAAAAAAAAAAAAAAAAAAAAAAAGGAAAAAGGAAAAGGAAAGGAATGAGGTGGTCGGGAAGGGAAGGGAATGGAATGGGGGGTGGGGTGGGGTGGGGTGGGGCAATAAATGTGAAATGCAGATGCGAGAAGAAGGTGTTTGTTGGTCGATAGGTGTATCTTGGCTTCATGCATTTAATGCACCCTCCCTCTGCCCATTTCCTTACCTTTTTTATGGGGCAGTCTATTTACAGTTTACACTCCATGTTAAAGTAAAAAAAAGGTTAGGGTAATATTGAAAAGTGAAATTATAAAAAACGTCAATTTTCTATTGTCTAATTAATTATAAAAAACTGATTTCTAATAATATAATAATAATGATAGGGTAGAAATAGACATTTATGAGGCGAGAATAGTAGCACTTTTTTTTTCTACTATTTCTTTTCCTTTCTAAATACAACAACATACTTTTTTAATTTAATTTAATATATACTTACTATATCATTTTAACCCTTCGAAAGATCAATCATCAAATGGCTTTTCTTAATCAATAAACTTATGATCCATATATTTTAACATATATGAATAAGTCAACTTTTTTTTTTTTTTTTTTTACGATTAGGTTTTTGAACTTTTATTTCAACCGTTTACCTCTCTTTACATTTTTTGTCTTACCCAAAACTATATATTTGACTTGTTTAACATCTCATCCATCGATAAATGATGCATGAGACACTTAAACAGTAAAAAAAGTTCAATGACTCAATCGTAAAAATAGAAAAAAATAGTTGTTTTTTAATTATAATATCAACCCAATTATAAATTATATTTAAAGAGACTTGCATTCTCAATCACTTGATTTTAAAAAAAACTCCATAGATATCGTTTTATTTTTATTATTTATGAATCGTAAATATATAGTCTGGTGTAAATATTATAGTGAGTGATGATCGATAAAGATAAATTGAAAAACTGAAAGATAAAAGATCGCATTTATTACACTATAAATGGAAGATGTGTTTTCTAAGACAAAAAGAATAACTTCTATATATATATTCAAAAGCAACGCTTCATAAATGTAAATTATTTAATTATAATGTTTCTTAAAAAGTATTTTAATATTTATCTAATAAACAATAAAAAATAAAGTATATATTCAAAATATACCTGAATTGATTAATGTTGTTTCCTAATCCGTTCATCCATGTTGTTACGTGAATATTTGTAATATGAATTAGTTACATAAATGTATATAAATTAAAATTAAGATATATAAAAAATATTAATTATTTAAGACGTACAAGAATAATATTATTATTTATAATAAATATTATTTTTTTAGTTTTATAAATAAATTAATAGTAACTATGTAGATCTTTTAAATAAAACTATGTATTAAGATTTTTTAAACCTTATTCATAATTTAATTTTTCTTTATATTTTATTTTAAAATTATATAATATGAAATTGTAATATCACATATAACATTATATTTATATATTTATTAAAATAAAGAAGTTCCAAAATATGTTTTTACTAATCTTGTACTATTTTACAATTTATATATTTAATATTTTTATATAATATGCATTTGCTTTTAATATATTTTGATGAATTTATAAAAGAATAGATATATATTCTAACTAATATTATAGATAATATTAGGATTTATATTTAATTTGAATTTAAATCAGATTAGTTATGAAATTGAGAAATGTCAATAAGATAATAATCACAAGTGACATCATTAGATAATGACAAATAATGGATATGGTTAAATTATTTTTTGTATTTATAGATTTTAAAAATCATAAATTGAATTTAACTTGTATTTATTTTAAAATAAAAATTGTATTTATATTTTCTAGTGCAATGTGGCTGGTGATAACACGTGACATTTTAAGTGTTCTTTTTTATTTCAATTATTGAATCCGTAGGCATATCCTAATTGGATGAACAATAATTTTTTCCTATGTATTGAGCATTAACTTGTCACTTTTTGTTAAGATTGCTATCTATGATTATATGTAATTATTGTTGATATTATATATGGCATGAGATGTATACGGATAATTTAAGTAAAAATTTCACAAACAAACAAATATGGAAAGAATGATGCATACACATGGAAAAGTGAAGTTTCAGCCAAATAATTGAAGTTAAAGAAAGTGAAAAAAAAATAAAATAAAATCAAAAGAAGCCAAATGGTCCACAATTCCAAGAGTTTTGAACTTTTGTGGCAAGAAGAACATGACAATTTTTTTCTTTTCAATTTATTGTCATTTTCATATATATCCAGCAATTCATAAGAAACGTAAGTTGAACAAAGCAACAGTCACAGAAGAAAAAATCTACATTGATTGAGCATATATATAAGGTCTTAATGACATTATTTCATATATCATATAAATAAGGTTTTAATGAGATTATTTCATAAATGCTTTAAATGGTTTATTATGAATAAAACAAAATATTTTCATGGCTTTTACGTTTTTATCGCTTAATGTTATTTTTTCTAGAATAGTCCTCAAGTTAACTTTTTTATTTTCCTCTTTTTGTGACATTTGACTATTAGAACACGGTTATAATTGGTAAACCAGATTTTTTAAAAACTGAAAACAAAATTCTATTGTCATAATTTCATTGAATCAGAAAGAAAAAATTAACTTGTGGGTTTTTTAAGAAAATTTAACATGGACGGACGAAAACGTAAAAACATGTTTTTTAATAATAAACCCTATAATTAATTTATAACAGAACATAAAACATTAATATATATTCAATCTTAAATTAAAAATAGAACATGTTTACGATATTCATTGATTATACAACATATAATTAACTATTCAATTATTGTACACACACATATTCCTAATAAACCAAAGTTTTCAACATTATTTAATAGAAGTGTAAAATATATATTGCTCTATAATATATTTAAATAAATTACAAAATCAAATATGAATATTATAATCATGTAGATTTTTATTTGTAGTGTATCCATAATCCCATTTTATTGTAACATATCAATTTCATTGTTCTTTATTTATAATATGTTCCATTTTAAACATAAAAAACCCTTGAAACTTTAAACAAACTTTTTATTATCTAGAGGGTGTTGGGTTTTGCATTATGAATAAAATTATTAGTTTATTACGTTATGATAACGCAAATAATTGATTTTAAGAGGGTGTTTGGTTTTGCGTTATGAACCAGATTATCAACTTATTACGTTACAATAACGTAAATAATTAGTTTAAAGTGTTTGGATTGCATACGTTAATAAGTGATTATTTGCGTTTAGCGTTTATCTTACCACACTTTTTCATAAGTTAAAAAATGTAGCTTATTTGTTTAATAAGTGATTATTTGGTCATTTTACAAGTAAAAACGCAAATCCAAACACTTTAAAAACTGATTATTTGATAATTATGATAGCAAACAGCAGAAGCTAAACCAAACACTACATTTCCTGCATCACTTTTTGTTACAACTATTATCTGATTATTAGTTTCCAAAACGCTACAACACTTTTTCAAACGTAAATCCAAACACCCTCTAAGTGTTTGGATTGCATACGTTAATAAGTGATTATTTGCGTTTAGAGGTAATTTTACCACACTTTTTCAAAAGTTAAAAAATGTAGCTTATTTGCTTATAAGTGATTATTTGGTCAATTTACAAGTTAAAACGCATATCCAAACAATTTAAAAACTGATTATATGATAATTACGATAGCAAACAGCAGAAGCTAAACCAAATACTACATTTCCAGCAGCATTTTTTGTTACAGCTATTATTTGATTATTAGTTTCTAAAACGCTACAACACTTTTTCAAACGCAAATCCAAACACCCTTCTAACTACCAAAAGTATTTTTTCATAGTTTTCTGAAAAAGTATTTTACAGATAAACCGCTCTTTAATTTTATTAAATAGTAGTTTTTTAACTCGTTTGAAACAAAACAATGATAATAATCAAATTTTGTAAACATTGAGAGATTTTTTTTAATATTTATATTCAAATTTTATAGAAATAATTGAAAAAATAAAAAAATTATTAAAACTAATTAGTTTTTTTTTTTATTTTCAAAAACAATCATGCCGTGGTTGCAAACCACGGCTCAAAGAGTTTTTTTATAATTTTTTTTGTTTTTGAATATATATATATATATATATATATATATATATATATATATATATATATATATATATATATATATATATATATATATATATATATATATATATAGGGGGGTTCAATTGAAAACCACAATGCACTTGAAAACTTGTGAAAACCGCACTGCACCACCACAAATGCATCAAATTCCCCACGTGATGCATCAAAATCCTGCGTGATGCATCAAATTTCTCGCGTGATGCATCAAAATCCCGTGTGATGCATCATCTTATTTACGATCATGTCACCGCGTTTTTCATTAAATGCACCAAATCGGACGGTATGCGTAGGTTTCCATAGTTTTCACGTGCATAGTGGTTTTCCATTGAACTCACCCCTATATATATATATATATATATATATATATATATATATATATATATATATATATATATATATATATATATATATATATATATATATATATATATATATATACATATATATATATATATAAGGTACCACTCTTAAAAGTAATTTTTTTGAAATTTCACGTACTCCGAACACTCTAAGTGCATGAAAACACGCATCACATAAATGCACGTTCACATGTAATCAAATTTATGTAAGTGTAAATTCACATCATTTTTTATAAACTAGGAGATGTGAATGTATGTTTTTACATATGATTTTCATAATGTTAATTAAAACATGTTTATGAAAAAAAATTTAAATTTTTTTTAAAGATGTTACATTCTGCCGCGCTGCATAATAGGTGGTATTCTCTCGAACCATATTCTCTTATATATATATATATATATATATATATATATATATATATATATATATATATATATATATATATATATATATATATATATATATATATATATATATATATATATATATATAGGGTTGAGATCACATAAAAACCCTTCAATTCCATGAGAACGTAAGAACCTTCCAAAATGTACAAATTTATATATCAAATGCACAAATTTAAAAATTAAATTTATTACTTAAAATCATTATTGGTTTTCAATATTAATAATTATCATAATCTAATATTAAAATTATTTTTAAAATTTAAATTTATCAAGTTTTACACTAAATGCACAAATTCGTACATAAAGTGGACAAATTTATTATGATATGCGTAAATTTTTATATCAAATGCATAAATTTATCAAATGTATAAATTTTAACATTAAATACATAATTTTATACATCAAATGCACAAATTTTTGGATTCAAATGAGTACCATTAATTTGCGGAATACCGGAGGTAACTCGCTTAAAACCATTTTTTTGAAATTTTATTTCATAATCATGTTTAAATTAATAATACAAGACTACTTGTTAAAATACACACATAAACAGATATTAAAAATAAATATATCGCAAACTAAATGTATCCGTAATTATTTTACTTAAAACGACTAAAAAATATTAAAAAACTATAATATATAAAAATATTAGTTGGTAAATCTATTCAAGATAAAACTAAAAAATATACATTAAAAAAATATACTAATATATATATATACTACGGTTCATGTGAGTATCTAAAAAATACAGAGTATTGTAAGTAGGAGTGAGCGACGGGTACCATTTCCCGAACCCGAACCGGTACCGGTACCGACCGGTACCGAATTAATATATTCGGTTCGGTATTCGATTTTTAAATTAGCTAAAATTCGGTATTCGGTATTCTCGGTTTGGTATTCGGTTTTTAAATTAGCTAAAATTCGGTATTCGGTATTCTCGGTTTGGTATTCGGTTTTTAAATTAGCTAAAATTCGGTATTCGGTATTCTCGGTTTGGTATTCGGTTTTTAAATTAGCTAAAATTCGGTATTCGGGACCGAACCGGCACCTTATAAAATTATACGGTTCGGTATTCGGTTCTTTCAAAACTAAAAATTCGGTTTCGGTATTTTCAGGATCGGTACCGATTCGGTTCGGTCCGGTACCGTGCTCACCCCTAATTGTAAGTACTTGTGAACACACAGGTTTCAGACTACTTGTAATATATATATATATATATATATATATATATATATATATATATATATATATATATATTTGAAAACAAAAAAATTTATAAAAAAACACTTTGAGAAACCACGGCATGATTGTTTTTGAAAATTAAAAAAAAACCAATTAGTTTTAATATTTTTTTTATTTTTTCACTTATTTCTATAAAAAATTCGTTTTAATGAAGTAACCAATAATAAATAAGTATAAATTTTTTGTTTATCATATTGTTAAAGTTTAATATGTATTTAAAGTTAAGTGCTAGAGAATAATAAAAAAAATTAATGCTTATATTTATTTAAACTTAAATGTGAGATAATAATAAAAAAACAAATGATACCATGAATAGTTTACAAAATCAATGATTGTATAACATCACGAGAGTTTAGTAAAATATCATGATAAGTTCGAATGAATAACGCAATTTAGTTGAATAAATGAGGATTTAAAAAGTCCATGAGCATTGATGGGTCATAATTTTTATAATAGTTTCCATATATTTTGTTTCAATAAGTAAATAATAATAATGTTTTTTATTACCATCTCTGTTCATTATTTCAAAAACCCACGAGACAAAAGCAACCTGAATATTATAATAGAAAAACAAAATAACTATATATTAAAAAATAAAATGAAAAAGATTTGGTACAAACTACTATATCATTTTGAAAAAAGTTTAAAAAAATTAATAAAAAAATTATTATTTAAAGAAATTGTTATAATGGTACGAATTTTACATTGTAATGCGAACAAACGTGGTCTAATGTTCAAATTTCACTAAATCAAAAAAAAATGTAACTTGAGGTTTTTTATGGAAAAAAATAACATGAAGGACGAAAACGCAAAAAAATGAAAACATGTTGGTTTTTTTCATAATTAACCTTAATATATTTTATAAAACATAATATATTAAAGTTATAGAGTAAAAACAAAACAATTACAATTTACATAAAGAATATGTTATTTTAAAATTAAACGAAAGGTAAAAATTTTACATCACAATATGGATAAAAAATTAAAAATAATATAGTCATAATTATACATTTAAATTACTATAAATCGTAATATATTAAATGCTACAATAAAAAACAAAACCATTTTATATGGAATTTTTTAATTAAAAAAAAAGTAGAGCTGTTTGACAGCACGCTTCACCGTTGCATGACACCAAGTAAATCCTCACACACAAACATATAAGGACAGTAGGACACAAGTTCTGTTTTGTTAGCAGTATATATATAATTTACATAAAATATTTTTTATCCAATACAACAAAATATTAAATATAACTAAAAAAAGGGAAAACAAGGACACGGTTTAACGGTTCAAAACTTCAAAATTACTGCTCAAATAGTTATCATTAAATAAAGGATTATTTATTAAAACAATAAAGAATTAATTATTAGAACTAAGGCTGTGATTGTGCGGCTTTAAAAATCGAATAATTAAAAGGGACTTTGGTCTGGCGGTAAGAAGATTGAGTTATAAGCGAGAGGTCACGGGTTCGATTCCCGTCGGTGGCAAGTTGAAATTTAGGTGGAGTTTGTAAGTTTGGTGGTAAAGGAGTAGTTTAGGAGTAGGATAGTTTGCCGTTAAAAAAAAAAAATCGAATAACGTTTATAATTTAATGTGGGAAAATTAATGTTACTATTATAAAACAGTTTTTGTTAAATTTTTTTTATACATCCTACTCCTGCTCTTAATCTACTCATTTGACTTAAATGAAGGCTTCAGAATTTACATGTACCACCTAAAGTCCAACTTGCTTTTGACTTGAATCAAACCCGTGGCCTCACAGTTAAAATATTGTCTCTCATACTAGATGGGTTAAACCCATTGGTAATATAAATTAAGCACAATTAGTAAATAAATTTATTAATAAAAGATTGCTTTGAAATATAAATAAATTTTTTTGAAGATTAATGATCAAGAAATTTTTTTCACTTTGAATCCTAATTATTTTATTAATATTTCCTTTTCATGTTGATTTCTCCTTTTTTTTGGGTATAACTCATTAACTCTTATGCAGGCCCACATGATGATTAATCATTTAATATCTAATAAATAACACCAGTTTATCATTAGAGCTTTTTTATTAGATTAGATTTTAGATAGACTTACAAATTTATTCCATAAATAAAAAATATTATTTGAGGGACCAACTAAAATAAACTACAAACTTGAGAGATTAAAATGTTATTAAAATATAGGGTAAAATGGTCATTATAAAAGATTTAACCATTTGATGGTTAAAGTTAACGGCAGAGAAATCATTCTTGCAAGTATACAGTGAAAATAAGGACCATTTATACAAAATTAAAACCACAAAGACTGTATCCAAAGTTTTATGCAAACCACGTGACCATTTCTGCAATTTTATAATTTAACGTGAAAAAATTAATGTTACTATTATAACAACGTACAACTTTTGTTAATTGATATAAATTAAGCACAATTAGTAAATAAATTTATTAATAAAAAATGGCTTTAAAATATAAATAAAAAGATTCAGTAGATTAATGATCAAGAAAACATTCTCACTTTGAATCCTAATTATTTTATTAATCTTTCCTTTTCATGTTGATTTCTCTTTTTTATTTATTTATTTATTTGTATAACTCATTTAACTCTTATGCAGGCCCACATGATGATTAATTATTTGATATCTAATAAATAACACCAGGTTTTTAATTAAATCTTTTTTATTATTAGATTAGATCTTGGATAAACTTACAGATTTAGTCCATAAATATATAACATACATATTTTATATGGTTATAGTATTTCACTCTAATAAGTTAAATAATATGAGAAATTGTGAAGCCTACTTGGATATGATATATCTAATATCTCATTAGAAAGATACGTGTTATTCTTGGGAAAAAAAATTGATGTGCTGAAACAATTATTTGTCAAAAAGGTTGTCTGCATGACAATTAAAAAACAATTAAAAAAGTTGGTTGCTAGTTAGTGTAGCAATGGCAATGAATGATGCTATGTAAAACGAAGAATCTTGAAAAGCCAAAATTTGGAGTTATATATTTACTTTTCTTGTTAAAGTGGGGAAGATGGACTTTTCTGAATCTTTTTTATTTTAGTCTTCTATATTCTCTAAAAGTCTTTGTATGATGATTTTCAATTCATTTTTCCAAGTCAATCCATCACAATTTCTATTTATACAAACATTGACTTTGTTGTCTTTGGATATATGTATGAGAAAAATACACATAATCATACATATATAAAAATTAAATTAATCTTTATTAGTATCAATCATTTCATGTTACACATTCTTTAAACATTGACTCGTATAAAAAAGAAACTTCAATTATATTAGTTCACGACTGCTTTATTTATTATATATAATCATCGTAGATCAAGACTAATAAAAAAGTGCGTTCAATGACGAAAACCGAAGTGTTTTCGGATTTCGTTTTTGACAAAAACAAAGGATTTGTGAAAACATGTTACCTTGCATATTTTCTAAAATAAAATTTTATTTTCAAGAAATTTTCATTTTCAAAATTTATAGCTAAATGTTAAAAACAATTTCAACATGTTTTCAACCCTATTCTAACTCAAAACGAAAACACGGAGTTTTAAAGTTACAATATAAACGCGTTATCATAATTCTCAATTGTTTTTTGAGAAACTAAATCCAAATACATTTTCTTAAAAACTGAAATTGAAAACAAATGAAAAATTTTCATCAAGTGAACGCAGCCTAATATTTTCTTTATCACATTATCATAAAGCTTAAGTAGTTTCCAAATACCTATAAAGTAAATATCGTATACACTAAAACTTGGTGAGAACTTTATGGTTGATTGACGTGAAACACACCAATGATCGATAGTATTAATCGAATATGTCAAGTCTCATAGAATTTACATAAAGTTTATATTCGCACGTATCATCAAATTCGCGACCTCGCTTTATTTAGCTAAACATAAATTTTGAAATTACTTAATTTATCTACGTACCATAATAAAATTAAGTTATATATCAACTAAAATGATTCAAGATTATAAAATATAAATTTTTTATTAAATTGTATTTATATTTAAATTTATAATAATATTCTTTTGTTTTCAAACCATAAAAATCAAATGTAGAGATTTGCGCAGAGCTTCATGCAAGAAATCAAGATCTCTTCATCACAGGTTCATGTATTATCAGAATCTAAAGGAATATATTGCAATGTAGGAATCTATCTTTATTAATTCAAAGATCAACTACATTTATTACAAAGGAAATACAAATAACAAGAATAACCCGAGCAAGGATCTTGGACTCTATCTACTGCCTACAGATCCACCTTTTTGCTCCTCCACAATCCACCATCAGTTGCACCGATGATGGTGGCTACCACCAGCCAAAGCTGGTGGTGATTACTACACTAACCTCTCGTGTATCCCCTCTCTGTCTCTGTGATCTAATCTCTTAATCAGGAGTCTATCTTCATATTAAGATAGCATGCATATTTATAGGCAAGTAAGGTGATAACAACTTAACCAACTAACTACCTCAAGTAACTAATTCAATTAGTTGCCACTAATCTGTTGGTAGTAAATCCAATTGACACTAATATCTCACAATCTCCACCTTAGTGTTATTGGATTACACTAAGTCCTCTTTTACTTGGATATCTGCCTTTCTTGTTCTCCTTAACCACTATGTAAAGTCCATACATGCAACTTGCCTTTGCTCAGCTTTAATGCTGAAGTGACTCACCAACAGGTCCATCAGCTTTACTTTGCATCGGCTTTTAGCTTTACTTCAAATCTGTTGCCACAGACATTTTAGGCTTAAAGTTGTCACATAACTGAGCTGACCAAAAACTTGTTAACTCTGCTACCGTAGCCTTCTCAACTTCTACCAACTCAATCACAAATACCCAACATTCACTTTAAACCAAGCAACACATGAGAATTCAAGTTATTAGTGCGTCCACCTTTAACTTTTCCACTGATCACGTCTGACCACCTCATTCACACTGCTTTGGCCCTTTGACTACATATCAACCATTGCTACAGCTACATCATAGTTTACAACCACTTGACATGTTGAAGCCTCTATAAAACTCCACCATAACAGAAATGCTACCTTCTGATCAGATCATCTAAACAGTTTTAGAAGTAATATCCTGAATTAGCCATGACCCCACTCTTCTATCCTTTGGTCTTCATGCTCATTCATTCCTCTACTTCACTAGATATGAGATAAACTTGATATATCTGCTGTCCACCTCTGTCAGAACACATAAACAGCTTTAACATGTGTCCCTAATGCTGTTCCATCTGCTAGAACCCCACTATGATCTCATCCGATCATAGTGCATGCATCAACCTTTACACCTTTCCAACATACATAAGTAAGCATGCTTACTTAAACTGTAAGCCTTTACAATCTGTCATCACAGCAACAACACCTTTAGATCCTCCTCATGATCTACCATCTCTCTGATTACCCATGATGTCCCATTACTAAGCCCCTTTGACATCCTTCATTGTAAACACCACATGTTGCTGTGAAGACCAGCCTCAAACAATCTTTTCAACCACATACCGACTGAACCACAAACTCACATCTAGTCTGTTACACCAATGCTGCACCATCATGAAGACTTTTCCCGAGATTTCGCCCCTCTTAGTTGATCTCATGAACACCACTATGGTTCCCCAACTAACTCAAAATGCCATCTCCACTTCATGTCACCTTGCAGCCCCACTCGACGTCATGAGTGTCTTGCACTTCCTGTTAACACTATCACAACACATCCTAGCCTCCTTGAGCAATCCTAAGTCACTCCTAACTAGACTCCATCTAGTCACTAGGCATGCTTTACATGTGAACCCTCTGTTAACCCATAACCCAAATTGGTTCCATTGCATTACTCTTGACAACAATATCCAGGCCTTACATGCTACCCCAATGAAGCTAGGCTCTCCAACAGTTCAATCTCCCCTTTAATGTGCTATCCGGATCACACCTTAAATCATTAAACCTCGTGCCTATTGTTCACTTCCTTGTAACATTGCCACATCTTGATCCTTCGTACTATAATGCTTCACTTTATCAACAAAAGTGACTCCACCTTAGGCCCAAATCCATTCTGATTTGCTAAGCCTTTACAACTGAAATTCATCTAGGTAACGTTTCCATGGGATCAATGATCAACCATTCTAGTTCATGTCCAAACCATGAGCATTCTTGAGTGTAGGAAGTACCAAGACTTCAAACTCGCACACCCACAAGGACAAAACTAGAGTTACCTCTTCAGATGTCTTGTTAGTTTCAATGAGCTCAACTCCACCTTGTTCTCACACACTAACATCTCACCTTTCTTGAACCAACAACTCCATAATTATCCACAGCCATGCACACACTGACCATAAACACTACCAGTAACCAGCAGCCCCTTATTGCCTTGAGCATTAATCTTCACCTTACAACATTAATCTTCACCTTACAGATACAGACTGACACTGTCCAGATGCATTTCATTCTAATTGCTAGAGACTCAACTATCTCCACATTAATCTTGGTATCAAGATCAATACCGAGATTAACATAAAGATTAGCACCATTTGCCTTGCATTCCATTTGACAGCCAACTCTTCCTGCTTCACCTGTCACCGTCAATTTCTCCATTGAAGGTTTTCTTTGGACATAGCTTGATGTCCAAGCCTTTGGTGCTGATAGGCCTCTAACCTCCAGATCTATCTTAACGGGTTCTTGATCAAATCTTGATCAGGATGGCTAAGAGATTTGCTGCATCTTCTTTGATTAATTTCTCACAAGTCAAATCAGGTCACAGAGCCATTGATATTTGATTTCTTGGAAATACTGACTTCCCAATAACAATAGAAACCATTCATCCCCATAACTATTTGCTATGGCTCCATTATTTACTCTGCTTCATACCAGACCCGTTTTCTACTCCAATCAATCAATCTGCCAAGAATTGAGTGAGATGCTTGGAAATCTGGATACTGCTACTGATTTGATCAACACTAACCTGTTGAGATCTCCTTTACTGATAGCCATACTTGACCTCACACATAGGCCCCTTCATGGCAACGTACTTGTCGAAACTTTACAAGTTGACACTCCTCTAATCAAGTATTGACAAGAGTCTGATCTTAAAACACACAAATGTATTCGAATTCATAGTGACATTTATTCGAGTACATGGTGGTAAACCAAAGCAACTAATCATCACCGGGATTTAACAGACACTTATTGCTTCTTGCAACATCTCTGATCAGACTCACTCACCAAACCAAGATTCAATACTTAATTCAAGCGATGTACCTCATGCAGTGATGAACACATACCTGACTAATCTTTTTCTTCAGGAGCAGATTAAAAACAAATATTTGATCCTTCAATTTCTTGAACCCTTGACTGTTGCACCGTAGCTGGTTGCATTCTTCCCTTTTTCTGGCCATTTAATTGGACCAGATGATTGGTTATAAGGGAACTCCACTGCTTTGGATTCTTGATCTTGATCTGTTTACTTCCTGCCTTCTTTCGTCTGCCATATACCCTCTCTGACATTCAGACGACCATTTCAGGTGCAGCCACAACAGCCATCTTAAACCGTCATTAATCCTCTGTTGTCTGCCCCCATAAATTTTGGTTGCTCCTACCGATCAGAACCCTTCAATCAATTCTCAAACAGCCTTCAATCGACTTCTGGCCATTGCAATCGATTGAATCTTCAAATTGAATACCACTGTTGATAAAACATCAGGGTACAGATCGAGCAGCCTCATTCTCTGTAAGTTTGGCAAAAGCACCAAGCTTGATCAAGGCTTACTGTGATGAACTACCAAACACGTTTTGTGCATAACCCAAAGAGGGACAATTCAAGAAGAGCAACAGACCCCAGATTGCATTTAATTGCAACCTGGCTCTGATACCACTTGTAGAGATTTACGCAGAGCTTCATGCAAGAAATCAAGATCTCTTCATCACAGGTTCATGTATTATCAGAATCTAAAGGAATATATTGCAATGTAGGAATCTATCTTTATTAATTCAAAGATCAACTACATTTATTACAAAGGAAATACAAATAACAAGAATAACCCGAGCAAGGATCTTGGACTCTATCTACTGCCTACAGATCCACCTTTTTGCTCCTCCACAATCCACCATCAGTTGCACCGATGATGGTGGCTACCACCAGCCAAAGCTGGTGGTGATTACTACACTAACCTCTCGTGTATCCCCTCTCTGTCTCTGTGATCTAATCTCTTAATCAGGAGTCTATCTTCATATTAAGATAGCATGCATATTTATAGGCAAGTAAGGTGATAACAACTTAACCAACTAACTACCTCAAGTAACTAATTCAATTAGTTGCCACTAATCTGTTGGTAGTAAATCCAATTGACACTAATATCTCACATCAAAATTGAAAAAAATTTAGTAAATCTAGCTAGTTATTGACAATTTGACATGATTACTTTAAAAACATAAGGAAATTAATGAAAACCTAAACGTGTGTATCAAATAAACATCTAAAGGTGGTTTTAAAGAAACCCTAACATAGCTTGAAGATAGTAATTATTTAAGCAATATAAATTCATAAAATCAACTAAAATGGTATATTTATACAGGAAAAGAATGATATAAAAATTAAATATTCATGAGAAATTAATATAAAAGATGAACTTTTGTCATAGAATCATAATAAAAAAAAGACATAACTAAATAATCTTTGGGTCACTAGAATCATAATAAAAAAAACATGGAAATTTATATCGAGAATTTCGTCTTAGAATTCTCACTAACATTTAACTTCTGTATTATTTCAACTTTTATAATAAATGATAAGTTTGACAAAAGGCATTAAATTGATGGTTTTGCCCCATAAAGACTCCAAAAAGGCAAAATTAAGTCTTGGCCATGACATATGACCATATGAATTTTCTTTTGTTCGAATGTCATGAAATATGTTACGTATACTTATTACCTGACCCAATCAAATATGTAATAGGGACGCTAGTTTCCCCATATGAATTTTCCTATTGGTTTCTAAAGATGTGATATTAGCCTTGGCATTGGAAGTTTGAAAGCAAAGAGAACTAATTAGGACTAATAGGCAAGTTGTACTGCCATTTTATGGTGAAGGAAAATTCAATTTGGAGCAAAGTTATAATCAATTTCTATGGGGAAACTAGTGGTTTTGAAGATGATAAAGGTAAGGCAGATGCGCTTCGGTAATAGCTGTCTATTGTTAAAAGTGTGAACGAGATCAATGATGTTGGAGTTCCTTTTCGTAGATTAATTTTTAAAAATATTTCAAAAGGTACTTCTATAAAATTCTAGAAAAACATTTAGGCGGCATTCGGTTCGTGGAATGGATTTGATAGATTTGAAATTGAAATATACCTTGGTTAAATTTAGGTATTTTTCATCAAATTTTCTTCTTTATAGAAATTTGACATTGTTTCCAAATCATAAATGAATTAAATTCAAACCTACATCTTGACCAATACTAAAACTATATTTTACTTTTACAATCACTATATTAATAGCTGGAATTTGAATTTGAATTTTTTCGAATTCTATTCTGAGAACGAAACACCACCTTAGATAACCTTTTTGAACCTTTATGTCAATTGTTTCATCGTCTATTTCAATTGGAATGTAAAAAAGATTTAAATATTTAAGAAAGGTGGAAACTGATGGATAATGAGTGGTTATGTAAATGGGAAGGGAGAGGTAGATTGGAGGGTGCAAAGAGTAATTTAACAAACATATTGAAGAACAAAAAATTGCTACATGGGCTGACAAATGGGCTTGACGTTTAAACCCGAATGGCTCATTTAAGCTACAAAAATACTAATTAAAATAGAAGTATCTAAATCTAAAAAGACTAATAAAAAAAAATAGTAATCTAATGCCCCGAATGTTTTTTTTTTTTTTTCCAATAAGATCCATTTGTTCTCGGAAACCAAATCAAATCAGAAACCAACGTCACGTTACTTTAGAATATTGATAATAATTCTAAACAAAACCAAATCAAATCCTAAACCAAATCAATATGACTGATAATAATATATTATAAAAGCTTGACTCTGCTAAAACTTATTTACATTGCCATTTAGGATTCAGTTAAACAAAATCGAATTGGAAACCAACGTCACATTACTTTGGAATATTGAACAAGGTACATTTTTGTCTAATCTACTAAATCAAAATAATAGCATTTAAAGTATTGATAGGGTCGGGTTATTGAAATTTCAAAGGTGAAAAATGAATATATTATCATGGCCCAATGATCTTTAAAAATCTTAGTGGGACAAAAGCATCAACATCTGTTCTAATTACCTTCCAAAAGTTTTTCCTGACCCTCCCTACTTAGTGAGACAAAATATGTGAACAAATAAATAGGGTTAATTCTTCAAAACAAATTGAAAGCTCATAAAATCCGTTTGGTTAATATGAACTTAAGTTTTTGATTCAGATTTTAAATCTTACAAAAACACTTTCATGAGAAGTTACGTGAAATAACCTTCAAAACGAGCTTGAACTTTTGGTCAAATAAAATTACTTTTTTACGCTCCAAATAATTATAAAATACAACCTTTATTTAAGGGATAATTGCGCAAAAAACAATCAACTTATCAGCCTTTTGTAATTAAAAATCCAATCCATTTTTCGTTGCAAAGAAAACACCAAACTAACTAAAGATCATTAAATGAAGGTTTTATCACTGACTAACTCGTTGAAACCTGTTATTAATCCTACGTGAACCGGTAATAACCTACGTGGAATAAGTTTTAAATAACCTACGTGTAATACTTGTCAATCGGTTTTAACAATTAAACTTTATTCCACGTAGGTAATTTATCAGTCCACATAGGTTTAATAACCGGTTTCAACCAGTTAACCATTGATAAAACCTTAATTTATTGATTTTAAGTTAGTTCGAAGTTTTTTATACAACGAAAAATAGTTTGGCGTTTAAATCACAAAAACCTGACAAGTTGAGGGTTTTTTGCGCAATGATCCCTTTATTTAATATCAATGTATTTTCATGTAATTTAGTAACTATACCTACAACTATTTTTACCAACCACTTTTATAAAAAGCCCAAGCTCTTTTAAAAAGACAATGTTTCCAAAAGCTCCAACTCAAAACTTCAATTAATCGTGTCAAACATAACCATAATCTCCATTTGAAAAACAACTTGAAATCATAGATCACGACTCACACTGAAATCATATAAATATTGGAAAATGTAAAAAACTGTGTTCATGTATAAATATAGCTTCGTTTACTGAACCTTGTCCATCATGTAAGAAATCAAGAGGTTCACCCAATAACGATGCCCAGCTCTATTTTCCTGATGTTTACGAGAGACCGATTCACATCCACAATAGGCAAAGGCAATAGGTCCCTGCTTTTGTACATCAGGTTAAATTAAACTTTCAAATCCAAATCAATCTGATCTACAGCAGAATCTACAACTGTTTGATGTAGGTCTAATCCAGGCCCCCAAATCACGATCATTCAGAGGGAGCAGACATGACGACCTAAAATTTTCTCATTTTCCGTGCACATTACCATGCTTCCTTCATCTCCTAGATCCAGAGCATCGGCTTATTGTACACGTATTTCATAATTACCAATAATACATCGAAACGAAACGAAATTTTATCAGACTAAAATAGTAATTCAATTTTTATCAGGAAAAAAAAATGACTTCGCAATTATATGTAGATCAGAACTTGGTTAAAAACTTTCAGTCACGATTAATTCAGAAACACGGACCAATTGTTTGTTCTTCATTTCTCCAAATTCGCAATCGATAAACGAGAAAAAAAAAACAGTATATGCAAAGTGCAACAGTGTGTGATGAATACAGATCAAGAATGGAATAACAGTGATTTTGCATCATCAGAGACTTAAATACAAGTAATCACGATAAAATTCGATCATTTTGTTGCAGTTAATTTCTCATCATTTGTGGAAAAAATTCACTGATGAAAAGCAATTAGACATAAAATCGAATCGAATAAGAAAGGAAGTAGGCAAAAATCGAAAAATGGCGTAACCAATGAAGCTGCTATTGACGTCTTGATAAACCCTACGAGGCCGAAACCACTGAGCGTGCTGCCTGAAGTGGGATTTGCGGGGGTATTTTAGGTTGGCGAAGGTAACCCTAGGATAAGGTATTGCACAAGTTTGGGCTTTTGGCCCATTTTTATATAGGCCGTCTTTTATAAGTTCAAACCGACCCAGCCCATTTAATGGGAAATTCCGAAATTGTAATTTCGACAAATGTATGTCATATCCATTACATGTTTTTTTAAAAAGAACTTTTACGTCATATACATACTTTTCAGATTAATTCAATCTAAAAATTAACAAATTAATTGGTTAATAAGTCGTCTGTCGTCAGTTCAGTTGGCACTTGGCAGCTAAGACACTGTTTGTATACCTCTTAATGGAATCATTAAAGTGTCATTTTACCTTTGAATGATTTTTTAGTGATTCTATTAAGAAGTAAACAAACAACCCCTAAATTAATAAAATGCAACGCTTGAAATACGTCTGAATGATAATATTTCAAATTAAATAATAATAATAGTAATAATAATGTTTTTTAATGATTGTACTCTATTTTTACCGTTTCATTGAATAAAACCAATTCCGTGCTACATCTTAATTTAATATTGTGTTCAAGGATGATGTATTAGAATTACGGAAGTGAAATGAATGGGATGATATATCAAATATGTTTTCAATATACTTTATAGCAGGATAATGATAAAAATAAATACTAAAATCCTTCTTCCAAAATGCAGAAGAAAAGAAAAGAATTGAAATGCTTATTTAGATTGACAGTTTTTCATAATCCTTATTCTCCTTTTTTTCGTTTTCCCTCTTTAAAATTTTGATAACATAAAGTAAATCTCTCAACACCACCTCAAAATCATGATAAATTATTGGCTATTGATTTTGAAATCCATCACTTCATGGCTAACGCCCTCCACCTCCTTCTCTGTCTTCTTTTTGTTTGCGATTTTCATCAGGAGGTGGGTATTATTGATGTTATGTTCATATTTAACTAGTCGATTAAAACTCATGTATTACATAAGTGTGTTTTTATGAATTATATCGTCTTAGAACATATAAAACTATAAAAAAAACTATTATTATATAAATATCAAAAAACATATTAATAATACACTAAAACTAATTTGATTTATAACAATTATCAGACAGATATAATATATGCAAATAAAAAATGATGATATGAAAATAAATAGAATTAGTATTGGAAAAAATCAATGTGTGTATAGAGTTCCCTTAATCTAATGCAGTTTTAAGATATTTTATTTAAAAATTATTAATTTAACTGTTTTTAATATAATTAATTTGATTGATTAATTGAATCGGAAACATTTGGAAACAAATCTAAAACAATTTTTTTATTCAATTAAATTGATTATAGTCATGTGCTAAATTAAGTAAAAAGAATGAAAAAAAAAAAAAGAAAATAATGACTTTAGAGAGTGACAATTGACAAAAATTATTTTCTTATATGTGCGTGCGCGTATGTATATATGTATATATGTATAGATTCAATATCAATGTAGTACTGTATTAAACTAGGTTCTGAAGTACCATATTAAATAAACATGTCAATTACGATAAAATATTAAATTTCATGCAAAACTGCAATATACATATGTTCAAATATGCATTATTATTGACTATTTACATAATTTACATATTCATTATAATAAAATTAAATAGCAATATACACATGTTCAAATGTGCAATATGTATGAAGATGTGTAGTATTTATATGTAAATTTATAATACTCCATACTAAGGCTTTAAAATTTCTCTACAAACATTAATACATTATTAATTCATAACTATTTCGTCACTTAACTCATCCATAATTGTGTCATTATTTCCACCAAGTTCAAACATAGATTATGTTTGTGAACAAAGAAAGAAAAACCCAACTAGATTCTGTGTCAAAGAATCAAATTTCCTCTTGAACTTATACCTTTATTTAACTAATTTATATATATTTCAACATTGGTGTTATCAAAATGCATAAATTAAATATCCGATTTCAAGATCACTTGTCATACAAAACCAAAGCCATGATTCATTACAATATAACAATATTTTAGTTGATTAAAAAAAACAAGCATTTCCAACATCACTTGTCATGTTTTATTTGGGAATCTCGTAAATAGATTCTCATTGTCTTTAAGCCACCTTCAATTCTCAATCAACTCAACCTCGAAAAAAAAAAAGAAATGTCCATTGGAGAAGACGACTCAAGTTTTCTTGCAACACAAAGGTACTTGAACAATACTTATAACACTACATGTATTCAAAACAAACATGGATGTACGTGGATCGATCTAAGTCACCACCCACACGAGTCTTTATCATCTAGATCCAAGATTTGATGAAATAATTTTTAAATATTTGATCGCGTTACCCTTTTGATGTTTACAAATTTAGGTTTTTGATTTATGTTATTGTGCTCGAAGGTATGCAGTTGTTACCGGGGCAAACAAGGGGATCGGCCTAGAAGTATGCAAACAATTGGCTTCAAAAGGGGTTATCGTTGTGTTAACTGCTAGAGATGAGAATAAAGGTAAGGACGCGATAAAAAATCTTGAAGTTGATGGCTTTTCTGGACTTAAGAATCTGGTTTTTCATCAACTTGATGTGTTGGATCCATCAAGCATCTCAACCCTTGTTGATTTTGTCAAAGCCAAATATAGAAAGCTTGACATCTTGGTATGATTCTTTTTAAAAAGATATTTGTGTACTATTTATTAAGTGTTTTTATCAACTACAAAAATCTCTTATAGGTAAATAATGCGGCGGTTTTAGGAGTGAGTGTAGATACCATCGCGCTAGAAGCCTCAACACATGGCGAGGTAAGTTCTTAGATATTAAAATATCAGGAAATGCTCAAATGAGAACCCAATTTTCGTGAAGAACTAGATAACCAATTTTAAATCTTTATTGTTATTTTTCAAAAAGACATTTTTTTATTGACGTATAAAATACTAAAATTTATTTGTGCATAAACTCGATAAAATTTTATGCAAATGAATCTTGCATTTTGTGCATCAAAAAAAATTATTGTTAAATACTTAAATTGATTAGAAAAAAAATTTGGTGAAAAATAAAATAAAATAGTTCTCCCATTCCCCATCTAAGAACTGAGCATCATAAAACTCTCTTCTTGGAAAATATATATATTCCAACTTTTGCATTCTCTTCTCGAATTTGAAAGGAAAAGAAATGAAATGATAGAAAAATAATATGTTGATTTGTGTCCTTAAATAATAGGAAAATGAGAAAATTATTTTTTGTGTTCTTAAATGGGAGGGAAATAAAAAGTATTGTGTAAACTTACATATCATTATAATGTTTTTATAATTACTAGGTTGATAATCATATATTACATGAGTTGATTTCGAAATTAAATATTTACAGAAATGTAGAATATAATAATTATAAAAAATAATAAATTTTATTCAAGTTAATTGTTATTGAATTGGTTAGATTAGATTAGATTTTCTTTAGAATATAAAAGAAGAGAATGACATGTGACAAATAAAAGAAGAGTATGACACGTGGTAAATTATTTACTCATTTATTAATATAATATTTATAGATTATCGATTAGATTAGATATAGATTACAAATAGATTTATATATAATAGATGAATTAGAAGATTATATATTTTGTCCAAAGATAGTAAAGAAGATTTTTTACGCCTTTCTTTTTCCTTCTTAAAAATATTAAATAACACAACTTTTTTCTTTTATTCACCTATTCATATATATTTCTTTATAGATGCTTTGTTTGGTATATTATGTTAATAATCTGATAATTACAGGATTCGGGATATATAAAATGGGAAGAAGTTTCAACACAACCATACCATTTAGGAGAAGAATGTGTTCAAACAAATTACTACGGAGCAAAGCGGATGATTGAAGCTTTCTTGCCTCTTCTCTCATTGTCCGAGTCTCCAAGAATAGTCAATGTTTCATCAAGCTCGGGAAAGGTGAAGGTGAAAATATAAATTGTATGAGAATTTGTCTTATGTATTAACATGCATTAACATAGTTTTAATATGATGAAAGTATATAACTATTTTTATAGAATAAGTTTTACAAATATATTAAAATTGTGTATTTATACCTTATGTTTAATTGTCTGTGATTATTTCTTACAAAAAAAATGATGCTGACAGATTTACCATTTTTAATAGGAATTAATATAACTTCTGTTAAGGGGATGTGACATAAGCATTAGTGTGTGCATAAATTAACTGAGATATAAGCGACTAAGCGTTCTTTCAAACAAAGTGTCATTTAAAATTAACTAATCAATTTATCACCACCCAATTTTATAGAAATCGGCTTGAGCCCAACACAATGAATCATCACCTCAAAGTGTGTAACAACGCAAAGTTTTTTGACTCATTTTTGTGTTTTTTTTTGTCATATTCACGATTACATAATGAATAAGTCGGTAATATTTGGAGAAATGCTAGAAGTTTTACTCCAACCAACTATATATTTAATATAATTTTAGATAGTTTTCATAACAGATTTCTAGGTTCTTTTTATATAGAACACCTATAACCCCAATTGTATTGTTTCACTACTCAAAAGCATACGAAAATACAAATTTTACCATTTTTTTTCCGTGTTTTTCTTTCGTTTTGCAGTTTGTGATCAATGAGTGGGCTCGTAGCATCTTGAATGACACTAAATATTTGAGTGAAGAACGCATTGATGAGATTCTTGAAGTCTTTCTTGAAGATTTGAAAGAGAATTCTTTAAAAACGAAGAATTGGCCTTCATTTTTATCTGCATACACACTCTCAAAAGCAGCCATGAATGCTTACACAAGATTGTTAGCAGAGAACCATCCAACTCTTATCGTAAATTCTGTTTGCCCAGGATATGTGAAAACAGATTTAAATTACTTTTCAGGATACTTGAATGTTGAAGAAGGTGCTCGTAGTGTTGTGAGGCTTGTACTCCTACCTAAGAATGTACAAGTGTACTCTGGTGTTTTCTTTTATAGAGATGAAATATCTTCTTTTTAATAAAACATAGTTGATGAGAAATTCAAGCAAATAATGGTGGGATTTGAGAAGAACAACTATTTCTATTGGTAAATTGAAACAAATAATGGTTTCCCGAAGTTTAATATTAATGCATGTTGGAACTCTATCATGATTCATATGTTATTCTTCATGTGCATAATCATACTCCAGATTTAGCTTCAAACTTTTTCTGTAAATTCTTCTGTAATAAATTTTAGATTAGCAGAAAGACCTATTTAACATTTTAAACTCAAAATTGACTCTGAATTGTGAAGAAGATTGGGTAAACAGGTTTTGTTCATGCGAAAGTATGTTCATAACTAGAGTCTTGACCTTTTAACTTCAGACCTAGCTAGAATTGTCATACATCATAATTTTGCATCAATTCTTTCTTTTTCTTCTTTCCATTTTCAGCTTTGAGCTTCTTCTGTAGCAATTTCAATTTCACAAAGAACATAATTCTTTATCAATTCGATGTTACATACTTACATTGCTTATTTGTCATGCTAAAATGCTAATATATGTTGTCTTTCAAATGAGATTTCTGGTTAATAATTTAGGCAGAGGCATTAATAGGAGAATGTGATAATTATGATTGTTAAACATGCATGATTAAGTTATAGTACACCGCTAAACAGATGAATGAAATATGGTGAGTTGTGTTTTGATTAATAATGCACATGTAAATGTGCAAGCAATTGGCTTCAAATGGGATCAAAGTAGTGTTGTTACATTTCATCAGCTGCTAGAGCATCACATCCTTGGTTGAATTTTGAAAAACCAATTTGGAAAACTTGATATCTTGGTATGATTCAAAACCTTGCTTTTGAAGTCATGCAATTTTCTATTTTCAAGATATATATATATATATATTTTTTCAAATTTTTTATTTATTCAACTGAAATTCAAACAATTTCTGTTTTGTGCCTTAAAATGTCAGCTTTTAAGAACCTTTTTGTGGTAAAATGATCACCTACTTTGTGAATTGTGATGGGTCCATGATCAGAGTTAAAAGCTGCAATGTTGTATACGTTTTCACTTTTCAGTCCACAAAATTATCAAAAGGTATATTGGGCTGCTACTTAATAGACTTGAAACTTGTTATAAACTACAAATGAACAACAATGGAGTTATAGCAGATCAAGAAACTTTGAGGGCTTTAAGAACAACTGGCAATGAGGTAAGTGGTTTATTGTCCATCTCGTCAACGTCTATTTCTGTTTTCCAATAAAATTGTAATTAATTTATTGTTTTCAAAAGTTACTTGAAGTAGTTTTAAGGAATTTGAGCTTTTGATTTAACAAAATTATTTTTTTACCCCCATAATAATTATAATCTACAACTTTATATTAATATTATTGTCGTTTTATGTCATTTAATACTAAAATTTTCGACTACAACAACTTTTACCAAACATATTTATAAAAACTAAAAGTTTCATCTATTTCAAAAAGTTACAGTTTTCCAAAGCTCTAGCTCACAGTTTCAGCTAGAAGCTATAGCTACTTGTGTCAAACATATATTAACCTATAAAATTATCTAATGATTGTAGCTACGTATATGATTCTTGTTATGGTTTTTAATTTTAGTTGAAATTCTATGTATTTATAGTTTAGGCTTCTATTATCATTTGTAATTATTTATTTATGTATTAAGAATTTTAAAATTTTCTAATGAAATAACTAAAATCATTTATCATTAAAATTTTAATAGAATAACATAATTCAACAAAAAAGTTTATGGGCCTAATTATATTTCAAGTGAAAAAATCCACATTCCATACCTATCAAACCAAATTACATACAACTTTAAGGCGAAATTTAAAAAATAAATAAATAATGATGATTATATATTTTGTATTTTTGAACATATTGAGATCAATAATTGATGTATCGATCATACTATTTTTCTCTCATCATATGTTGATCCATTTACTAGTAGACACCATTTATGATTTTACAAAATATGACTAGTTCTCGAGACCACATACATGAATCACACTTTAAAACTTCTTCGACTTGATCAAAACCCATACTGTTAAAACGTATTGTGTGACCTCTTTCTCGACACTTGATGTCTACTTCTTGTAATGGAATCAAGTTATTAATCCATATTTGCCTTAAAATGGATTTGAATTTATCCCTGCAACTGCGAACTTTCCAATGTCTCGATCTTGAATACTTGAAGCATGAACTTAAAAGATCGATACACGATTGATCTCCTTGCCAAAATTGAATCATGCCATAAACATACGTGGCTTCGATGTGTCCTTTTTCAGATGCACTCTTTAAATACTTTAGTCCAAGTTCAACTTTAACTAGACTAAAGTACTCTATCTGTAATGATTCAAAGAGTCAATTAATATAATTATAATATTTGATTAATAACTAATAATAAAAGAAATGATTAAAAATAAAAATGGTTGAGATTGTCGTACAATTCCTTGTCTGAATAAGGACTCAGGGTTTCCTTTGTCTATGCAGTTGGATAGGAATGAAAGCAGTCCATCACTTGGTGGAAACCAATGAAGTAGTGGAAACTTGTCGATCGAAACATGTTGATAAATATACTCATCTTCAACTGCTTCAAGAAAATCCTTACAACTATACGAACGAATGATAATAAAATTAATTTAAAAATATATAAATAAAATCCAAAATTTAAAATGAAACACGTTCTAAGATTGTATTTTATATATGCATCTAAAATATAGCTCTAAAATATTAATATTGTTACATAATTAATATAAATTGGCGGATCACGATGTTTTAATGTTTGTGGCATCATAATTATATGTACGTACTCAAATTTTGGTTTTGAGGTTCTTGAATTCAAGTATCAAGTAAAAATCTTTAGTTTGAGAATTTTTTAGATTGTTTAAAAAATTAAGTTTAACGATTGAACAATTTATTAACTCTATTTATAATACATAGTAATTGATAACCATTGTCCATTGATACCACATGACAATATTTACTTTCGCCACTTCACAAGTAGACTTTTAAATCATTTTTATCCAAAATTAAATAAAATTTAGTTTAAATTCAAATTGATATTAAATCTATATCTAAATACTCAATAAATTAAATAACTTTAATATAATAATTTATAATTATTTAGGTTTATTATCATCAATAATCTACGACTACTAATAACAAATAATTAATCACTTGTTATTTAATGATCTGTAAACATTAATAAATAATTAACTATATTCAATTTTTTAGATGGCATGTGTCATCATAAATAATAAACACATATTGCTTTATTACTTTAAAATTCATACTTAAATCAATATTCAATATAATCTAAATCAAATCAAATTCAAATTTAAATCTTAACTAATAATAAATCTTATCTTATCATAAGAATGATGATTTAAGATAAATTTTAATTTTAAATTTATTAAAATTAGAATGTATGTCAATTCAAGATTAACTTAAATTTATATTTACATCTATTATATTTCAGGTTATCAGTGACTATCAAAATGCATAAATCAAAAGTTAGGATGCATTTGGATTGTATATAAGTTTAGAATACAATATAGGTTTCGGTATGAGTTTTAAAGAAAATAAGTTTTAAAAACCCGGTTCACAAATTATAACTGTGGTCTAATGTCCAAATTTCACTAAACCAAAAAGAAAAAGAAATAACTTGAGGTTTTATGTAAAAAATAACATGGATGGACGAAAACGCAAAAATCGTGAAAACATTTTGATTTTTTCATAATAAACCCTAAAGATAATACTATTTAAAAAAATATATTATTATAGGCAATAAATAATTAAACAGTCTGATATATATAGCATGATCTGGATATAAGTTGAACATATAAAATTATAAATAAATCAAGTTACAATTGATTATATATATATATATATATATATATATATATATATATATATATATATATATATATATATATATATATATATATATATATATATATATATATATATATATATATATATATATATATATATATATATAGGTTTAAAAAATATCACTCATTATACAGCGAAGGTTATGTCATTCTTAAAAGTAATTTTATTCATAAACATGTTTTAATTAACATTACAAAGATGATCTATAAATTTCACGCACATTCACTTTCTAAGTATATGAGATCGTGCATCACATAAATGTACGTCACATATATACAAATTTATATAAGTGTACCTTCACATAATTTTTAAGGAGTAATTAGATGTGAACGCATGTGAATTTTACATATAATACTTATAATTTTAATAAAAACATTTTATGAAAAGAAATTAAAAAAACATTTTTAAAGATGATATATTTTGGTACACTGCATGATATGATGTGTGATATTATAATATTATACACACACAAACACACATATATACACACACTTTTTTAAAAGCAAGCATGCATGCATAATAGAAAGAACAATAAATCAATAATGGTGATATATATCCAGAAAACATATAATTAATTAATTAACAAGCAAAAATTAATTAAACAGTTTGATATAATTAAACTAATACATATATACGTACGTTGAAATAAATAAATAAATAACTCAAGATACAAGATTAATTTTAAAACTAACCATAGTTTAGCATTGAAAAGATCAATGAACGAAGAAGATGCAACCGAAGCAAGAACATCAATCAACAAATCTCTCGGCAGAGACCCAATAACGGTTTTTTGCCGGCAAACGAGTTTCCCGACTCGTTTTTCTCTATGGCTACTGCCACCCGAACTCGTAGCTTCGTGAATGATCGTTCTTGGTCTTTTCGGAACACCCATATATATCGTTATATATTTTAGTAACAAACGATATATCGTGAAGAAACTTATAATCTAATTATTGGAGATGGTTATATACGTACGGATTATATATTAATTGTTGAATGTTCATGCGGGTGGTTATATATATATATATAAGTACGGAAATTGGACGAAGATGGAGTTAGGGAGATATGATGACTAATTAAGGAAAGGATAATTACCATATATAAATTCGTTGATTTTTTTAAAAAAATTATTAATGGTTAATTTATTTAGAAAAGGAAATTATTTGGATTGATAGGGTTCTTATGATTGAAAAAACAATTAATTATTACAACGTCTATCTTTATATCTTCATGTCTATCTACTGGATTCTATTAAATTACACATATTTTCCGTTTAAGACTCTTATTTATTAATTTTTGTTTAATAAATTTATTAACCAATTAAAACTCAAGAATTTAATATGATATAGGTTGTAACATGTTACCAAGTTTATATGACACACAAGTAACATCTATATGGCAAAATATACTTAATTAGATGACGCACATTTGATAATATATATTTTTTTGTCAATTAAGCCTCTTAATCAAAATATTTTCGTAGAAAACTATATTACTTGAAATATTTTTCAATAAAGTCCATTAATCAATTATTTCCTTAAAATCTTTTTAAATTTTAAGTCGACACAAAAACACAATGTTTTCAAATGAGAAACAAAACAAAAAGGTAAAATAAAATCATTGGGAATTTATGTAAGTATGTAACAGGAAAAAAAAAAGGATATGTTGAAACAATTATACTGTAAACTAGTATTTCACTTATTATGCAAATAAATTATATTTTTTAACTTATTAAAAAGTGTGAAAGGATAAACTCTAAACGCAAATAATCACTTATTAACGTATGCAATCCAAACATTTTAAACCAATTATTTATGTTATTGTAACGTAATAAGCTAATAATCTCGTTCATAACGTAAAACCAAACACCCTCTTAATTAAACCAATAACTTTAAGGCCCGAAGTTTTTTAAAAAATAATGATGACTATATATTTCATAATTTTTAACATATAAAGAATACAATCAATAATCGATGTATGGATCACACTATTTATCTCTCATCATATTTTACTCCGTTTACTGGTAGATACCATTTATGATTCTACAAAATATTACAAATTCTAGAGACCATATACACGAATCACACTTTCAAAGTTCTTCGACTTGATCAAAAACCCATCCTGTTGAAACGTACCGTGTGACCTCTTTCTCGGCACTTGATGTCTACTTCTTGTACTCGAATCGAGTTATTAATCCATATTTGTCTTAAAAACGGATTTGAATCTATCTCCACAACCATGAACTCTCCAATATGTTGATCTTGAATACTTGAAGCGGGAACTCGATCAAAAGATTTATATATTTGATCTCCTTGCCAAAATTGAATTTATGACGTGAACATATGTGGAACTGATATGTTCTTTTTCAGATGTCTTCTTTAAATACTTTAGTCCAAGTTCAACAATAACAAGACTAAAGTACTCTATCAGTAATGATTCAAAGCATTAGTTAATATAATTAGTATCTTAATTAATAACTAATAACAAAAGAATTTATTAATAAAAATGCTTAAAGCGATCGTACAATTCATTGTCTGAATAACAACTCGGGGTTTCCTTTGTCCATTCAATAGGTTAGGAATGAAAGAAGACCATCACTTGGTGGAAACCAATGTAGTAGTGGAAAGTTGTCGATTGAAACATGTTGATAGATATACTTATCTTCAACTGCTTCGAGAAATCCTAACAACTATATAAATGAACGATAATAAAATTGGTTTAAAAATAAATAAATAAAACCCAAAATCAAAATGAACGACATTTTATGATCGTATATTATATATGTATGTGGAGGATAAGTCAAAATATTAATACTTTACATAATTAATATACGTTGTCTGATAATAATAATAATAATAATAATAATAATAATAATAATAATAATAATAATGTTTGTGGCATCATGTAGTCATGTACGTACTCGAAATTTGGTTACGAGGTTCATGAAGTCAAGTGTCAAGTCAAAATCTTCGGTTTGAATAATTTTTAGATTGTTCAATTTATTAAGCCTAACAGTTGATCAATTTATTAAATCTCTTTCTTTTGCAAAGAATGATATATAATATTTAAATCATCTTTTATCAAAATCTGAATCTAAATATTCAATAAATTAAATTATTTCAATATAAAAATTTATAATTTTAAGTTTTAACATCACCTATAATCTATAACAACTAATATATGATTAAATAGCCACATGTCCTTTTTATAATCTTAAATAAAAAATGGATAAATATATCCAATTTTGATATCATCACCGCATATTGATTTATTATCTTTAGACATTCATACTTAATGAATATTCAATATAATCTAAATCATATCTAATTTAAAATTAATAGATCAAAAATTAATTTGATCTTATCATATGAAGGATGATTAAAAATAAATTTTGGATTTATTAAATTAAAATGTATGACAATTAAAATTTTAACTTAAATTTATATTTAAATCTATTATTATTTTAGGTATGATATATGGAAAATTATATCTACCTTTTTAATGTAGCTATCATGACTACTTTCTTAATTAATTGTATTAATTTAATAATTTTGAAAATAAATATAAATAAATATGGTAAGTGTAAAAAATGAATGTATTAGATGTAAATGAAAGAAAAGTAGCTAAGTTAGCTACATTAAAAAAAAATAGCTATCATATCCCCTATTTAATTTATAGCTATTATATCACATCTTTTAAATCCTACTCTTATATCTATATATTCATTTTTATCCACCGAGACTTGAACATCTACACTATAATATAAGATAACACCTTGGCACCATCCATTTTGTTTATTCTAAATTTGTAACAATATGAAGTTTAACAAAAAGAAAATCTTTTTCCTACAAATTTAGATTATAATATTTCACATTTCAACCGAAATAAATCATTCTTGATTATTCGTGAAAGTTACATTATATTTATATGTTTTTCATAGAAAACACAATTATAGAAATTCAGAGGATTGACTATTTCAGTTGAAAAATCACTGTTGAATAGGAAACTTTAAACTAAAAAGCCAACCCATTATATTATAATTATAAATAGTAACATTTACCAAGTAAATGGTACTATTCACAAGCTATTCATATGAATAGTAAAACTTAAATAATAATAATATATATGGTACTATTCACAAACTATTCATATGAATAGTAAAACTTAAATAATAATAATATATATTTTATCCAATGTATTATTAAAAAAAAGTGATGTAGATGATATGGTAAACAAATGTTTTGATTGCACTTGATAAAGACCATTTGGTCATGTGTTCAAAACTTGGCCTATACCTAATTTCTTATCATTTTTTTATATCTCTCCTTATATCTTTTTATAAAATATATTAATTTGAAATGAGACATTTAAACACTTAATATGTTTTTACTTTATTTTATTTTAGTTAAATAAATTTTTATTCTAATATTCTCTTATATTAATTATTAAGATCATACTCAATTACCATTAATTATTTTGACAACAACATAAATGTGGATTTGTTAAGTTTTAGTGTCGTTAAGAATATAAATATTATTGGTATTATAAGTACTGTAAATAAGAGTTACTATAGCATTCGTTAAGTTAATATTTTATAAATTTGACCTATTGATAGAGTTTACTTTAATAATTTACCTGTCAAATTAACAATATAAGTTAATTTATTGTAAGTTAATTTTTGTTATGTCTTAAATTTTGATTAAATTGCAAGAATACAAATATAATATATATTCATACCTATACCTATATATTGATTTCAAGAATATTTTTGTTATGTCTTAAATTTTGGTAATCATTTATCAAATAAACAATATCTATAAAACGTCAAACTCATTTTATATCTTAAAAGTTTATCAAACAAACATATCAAGCTTATTTTTTGAATACATATTATTAAAACCATTCTTTAAGTGTTTTTTATCCGTCGCAACGCGTGGGCAAGAAAACTCGTTATAAATAAAAATCAATATTGTTATGAATTCTGTTTGGTTTGATTTTCTGTAGATTCTTGGCATATAAAAAGATGAATGGATATGAAGTTTAAGTCAGCGTAAAATAGACAGCTAAATGCACGAATACTTTTAAGTGTTCATTTGTACGATCAAGTGTAATGATCAATTCTGTATCTTTCACTATGTGCTCTTTATGTATCATGACGATTGAAACCAAGGGTATCAATTTTAACTCATTCAAGCAAATTAGTCAAACAGGTTGAAACCAAAAGTCATAAATATCAGATAAATTTGAAATCTTTTTCAATGAAGAAATTTTTTTAAAACATCATCTTATACATTTTCATTTTTTTAAAGTTATGTTCTATCTTATTTTTTACAATGAGTTCATTTAACTGTTCTGCCCGTGTGGTCAAAATTGTCACCCTTAATTGAAACAATTCAGTCCCAAACGAAGGACCAGAGTTTAAACTTAGTATACCAGTGCCTCCTAAAATCTCAAATTTGGATTCTTCAACGTCATATCAGCTTTTCTTTCCCCATCATTTTCCTCCTAAAACATTGGAAATACACACCGCTCTATCTCTATTATTAACCCATTAATATTTAGGTAGAGAGAAAGAGGAAGAAAAGATAGAGGTGAAAAGCCAAGGAGAGGGTTTTAAGGCCGGAGAGGGAAAAAAATGGCAGGGTCTTCGGTCCAACGGGTTAAATGGGCAGAACAATCAAAATGACCTATAGTAAAAAAAATAAGCTAAAACATAATTCTTTTTTATTATAAAAAAGGTGAAACTTTAGAAAGTGCAGTATTAAACAAATTGGTTTTAGAAAAAAAAAAAAAAAAATTAGTCATCGATCATTTGCTTAAATAGGCAAGAATTGACACCCTTAGGTGGGTGGTGGTGTTCCCCCGAGGCGTGCAAATGTGGCCAGGCCGAGGAGCCAGCGGCTACTGTGATTGTGGACAAAGATAAAAGTAGAGCATTAAATGATAAATTTAACCCTTGATGATTTGATTATAAATAAAAAATAGTTTATGAAAACAAGGATTCAAAGATATAGTTGTAAAATCATGAAATCATAGCTAGCTACTTGGCAAAGAGGTTCACTAATGCTGCAAATTGGTGTATGTCTGTTCTATTCTGTTGTTTTCTACTCCTCAAAATGGAAGCCTGCAAGATTTTCAAGAGACTGTCAAAGAAACAAAGGAATGAATTTTCTATACCATCGGAATTCCAGTTTTATTTAGTTTTATTAGAATAAGCTAACCATTGAACCTGTTAAAATACAAAGTGGCAAAGTTAACTATAACTGGTTGATGAGGAAGGAAATGATGTAATTGATGTGTCTGTAAGAATCAATGTATGTAATGTAATTAATATATCTCGCTTTTTAGGTATGCAAATGGAAAAACCTAAAAACCACAAAAGTTTTGCGCTGGCGTGTTATATTTTATCAGTAATAAATGGAAACTTTTGGAGTATGTAAAATGATACAAATGTGAAAGTACAACAATAGCCCAATTGCATATAGAATCTGCAAAATAGAGGTGGGATCGGCCCCATACCGGTAACGAACCGGGTGGCACCGAATTTTTTTGAGACAATTTTAGTACCGAATACCATACTCATTATTGAATTTTGGTTTTGGTATCGGCATCAGTACCGGGGTATATTCGATATCGTATGGGTTAGAATCGATTTTAGAATTTATCACACAAAGCTAATATAAAAAAAATAATATCAAAACTGATAAACATATTTAATATCAAAGAAAATAAATGAAATTAAAATCAAAACAAAAAAATAAAGTTAATATCAAAACTAACGATAAATGTTACCATCAAAACCAATAAACAAAGTTAACCATCCGTATATATATAAAAGGTATGTGGTGCGTGTTTTCATGCACTTAGAGTGCTCGGATTTGCGTGAAATCCACATATGATCTGTGTAATGTTAATTAGAACATGTTCATGAAAAAAAAATTCAAAAAAATTACTTTTAAGGGTGGTACCTTCTGGTGCGCTGCATTAGAGGTGGCTGCATTAGAGGTGGTACTCACTTGAACCTAAATCTATATATATATATATATATATATATATATATATATATATATATATATATATATATATATATATATATATATAGAATATGGTTCGTGTGAGTACCTAAAAAATGCAGGGTACCGTGAGTACCTGTGAACACACGGGTTTAAGATGTGAACATGCTCCGAAAAAAAGTTTTTTTTTTAAATTTTTTTTCATATTCATTTAGATACAAATAATATAAGCATATTTGTAAAAGAATTACACGCATTCACACTTCGTAGCCTCTTAAAAGTCATGTGAACGTGGAAAAATTCATGTGAACATGCTTAGCTGTGAACATACGTTCACAACAGTGCAGTTCATGTGAACTTGCACGTTTCACATAGTTATAGTGTGTGTTTATGTGTGATTTTTTGCAAGTAGTCTTATATTATTAATTTAAAAATGATTATGAAAAAAATTTTCAAAAAAAATAATTTTAAGCGAGGTACCTCCGGTACTCCGCAAAACTAGTGGTACTCATTTGAACCCAAATCTATATATATATATATATATATATATATATATATATATATATATGTGTGTGTGTGTGTGTGTGTGTGTGTTTGTAAATTACTAATAAAAATAACAATTGTAAATCTTAAATATATAATTTTTAATCGGTCTTGTACCGGTACCGAACCGGATCTTACCGGATTTTTTTAGACATAATATTAGTACCAAACCGATTATAGAATTTTGGTGCTTGTATGGTATCGCTCCCAGTTCGGTAATGGAAAATCGATAAAAAATTCACCCCTGCTGCAAAAAGGTTTCATACCTTTGGCTGTTCCATGGAGTTACCATAATAACCTATTCCAAAAGACAAGGTAGTGAAGCCAGCAGCGATCTCAACTGCTTTCAGTTGTGGTGAAGATCCAGGGCCCTAACAAAATTAATTCAGAATATCATTTGAGATAATAAAAATCAAACATAAATTTAATGATTTTAATCTAATCATGCATTCACCATAGAAGGAGCCTTAGCTTGCACAAGCAGAATTCCCGCACTTCTATCACTACCATGTTGGCTATCAATTACAGAACGTAAAAATTTTGAACATGCAGCTCCTGGTCCAGACTGCGATCTGCAATGAGAGTTGATCATATCAAGCACACACGTGTGTGACTACTGACTAATAGTAAGGAAACAAAACATTAGTGCTATAAAGAGTAGAACTTGCAAGAATACGAAATCACTATTTCACTGAATAAACAAGATATAAATGCAAATCTTACATTGATGAAGATACACAACATTCCTGAGCAGCAAATCTTTTCATTAGGCATTCTCCAGCACCGCTAACACAACAACCAACTATTGAAGAATCACCAAATTGAGCATTTGAAGATGCCCAACAACCAGAACCATATGTTGCTGCTAATCCTACACGCCCACTGACCTAATTTAAATTTGATAAAGAAGTCATCAACACATGGATAAAAATATACATGGTAGGAACTTCAAATATGACAGTGATGATGGTCCTTGCTTTAGGATTTCAGTTGGGGCAGGGGCAGGGGCAGATTGTGGTAAGTGGGGATTGCAAATTATTAACCTTCAGTGCGATGCCGCCACTTGAAGCCCCGGATGCTATATTCCCTTCCATATCTATACATATAACTCCTACGGTATCCATGATGCTGTCTTCTCCCAATGCAGGTTGAATTGCATAACTACTACCAACCACTTTGTGATTTGAATCATCTGATTATGGATTAAACATGAAACTCGTTAAAAACATAGTTTGAGAAGGTCTATCAACTTCAATAATAGTATTAAAAATAACAGGTGTACGAAGTTCAAGCAGAACGGCTAAAAAGGCAACATAGCAGAGTGACTAACTTACGTCACAGGTTTAGACTCCTCTACCGGCTACCAGAGTGCTAACTAGTTTAAAGTATAAGATCATAATAAAGGTCTGACTAAAGATACAAATGTCAGAGGAGCATTATCAACAAATATCTGCCAAAAATGTATCGGCATGCGCTTGAAGAATTACGTTACAATAACCAACAAATAACAGAATTCAACCAGCACTTATGAAGTATCAGCATAAATAATAAGGGGGGTGCATTATGCAAGGATATTAAAAGATTTGAAATCCATGGATATATCAGAGCATAACTTTAAATTAACGATGGTTTACAAATTACAATCTGCAAATAGCAATCGGCCATATTCGTAAGTTCTTTGTAAATTAAACAATCACTAGAAGTCTTAATACAAGGCGTAACCAGTTACTGGAGCAGTTAGGTAGATGTCTGTTTGCTTCTAATGCCATTAACTTGAAGCCTAAAGAAGTCATAGAATATGAAATTATTCAAATATGTCGGTAGCCATGTAACTAATACGATGTCCGAAGTCGATTCCTTCAAATTAAGGGTCATTTAACTGTGATTTACTTCTTTAGTGTGTGCAGGCTTCAATTCCAAATACATAACTAATTTTATATGGACACTTGGTTTGGGAAAAATACCATCTTTCACTCTGCATACCTGATGCATCATCAATCTGCTGGGGACTAGCTGATGATTCCGCCAAAGAGCTTCTAGCTTTGGCATCTTCAAGCATTGCTCTATAATTCTTCCATTGTTCTTTCGCCTTTCTTGTCACAAGCCACTATATCCGGGGGATACACCAGAGGTCAGTACATAAGCAAAAAAAACTGTGGTCACAGAAATCTTAGGACATCATATGTAAGAAAAAATTATGATAATCAATTAGGGCATGTGCAAGCTACCTCGTTGGCTTCTTCAATGGTTCCAGAAAAATCAACTCCCTTGGACTTTGCCCAAGCACGCGCACCCTCACCAGCCAAAAACCTGATTAGATAAAGCAAGGAAATTGTTCAAGTGAAATGTCTGACGCATGAAATGAATGATTTAAAGTTTTTTACACAAGGTAGTATAGATAAGACGGGTGCATTTTTACACGCACAAAAATAATATATTCATGATTTTGGAACTTTGTCATTCACGTAACCACATCATGAATTTGTAGATTGACTTGCCTAGAATGAGGGATGCAAGGCAATACAAAATGGTAAAACTACTTGAGAAAACCTCTTCGAGGTAATCATACAAACTAACTGAATCTGATATGCTTCATATCAAATAATGTGTCTGCAAAGTAAGACAAGCACTAGAAATCTGTTCCATAGAGCTTTTGCCATATGTTTGACAGGTCAAACATCATGGAGAAACACTATTTAAAAGACCATAAATTGCAGCTTCCAGGAAAGGTTAAAAAGGGCGCCCAAATGAAAGGCCAAGGCGTCTCCACCCAATGGTGCTCGTTCTGTCTCCCTAGTCCCTCCTCTCAACTGCTCAAGTGCCAACTAAATAAAATTCACTATCTCCAGCCCTAAAAGGATGCAACCCTTTCAATTTTCCATTGTCCCGAAAATATTCGATGTTTCATTTCCTTAATGCGATTTTGATACAAAATTACCTATTTTCCCCTTGGCAAAATAACAAGATATAGTCATATAGGTGACATTGATTTTGGTCCATAATCTTTCTAAATTTTGTCTTTTCAAGACATTTTAGATATTTGGTTATTAGCTAAAGGCCCTTAGTAGATGTTGCATTAATCGGGGTGGTCCATTAGTGTGTGAGCAAGATGATAAGGCCAGGTCTCAATATTTTAGGTGATTTAAAAGCAGGATTCATATTCATCATGCTTTCTGTTACCTCTTTTGGTTTCAAACGAATCAAGAGATAGGTTACTACAAGTATAGAAGCTTAAATACTATTCAGATTACCACCAACTCAACAAGAGAAGCGATGGGCAATGGCAAATGGAGGGAACTAAATTTATACACCAAAAACTTGACAGCACGCACTCATTTCCAAATTCATCATCACTCCAACACAGGAAAAAAGAGAAAACCACATAAGGTGGGTAATGCAACATTGGAAAAGAGAAGCTTATCTAGCAAAGGTTTAAGGCAAAAACACAAAGTAGGTTACATGGGAGGAATTCGACCCAAAAGGGATGAACCCAACATCTGCTCCTTGACCAGTAGAGTTGCAATCTTTATGCCATTTCTCACACCTGGTAATCATTTGCTTCAAAGGTAGGTAGAATATGTATGAGAACAATTGCCACAATATAAGCAACAAAGCAATGAATGCAAATGCCAGTCTTTAGAAAGACAATAGCAAAGCCTTTTTATGGAAATACCTGGTACAGCTCCAACAGCCCCAAATACTCCAGATTTACCATCCATGACACTAGCATCACATTCAACATGGCCATCCTCCGTCAAATTGGACCCTCTCCCGGCGTTCGTGCATGGATCATTCTGCACCTCGACACTCAAGAAATGAGTTTTACAGGATTAATTGTCAAAGATTAGTGGAAGACAAGCAAAAACGTATTAAAGCTTGCAGAGTCCAATCATACTATGAATAACAAAGCTTAAGTTAACAGTTTATAACTTATATACAATTTGCTACAAGTTTCAATAAACACCAGTCACAGCTATTCATGAGTTTGTATTCCAAAAAATAGCAACAAAATGAATACCAACCAAACTCTAGCATCTAGAATACTAGTTATAAAATACTATACGCGTTTTCTCTCTCTTTCCTTACCACTTCCATGACATCATTAGCAAAAATGAGGAATGAATCTGGATATGCATTTGATTCTTTGAAATGGAACTTAATGCACATGCATACAACAGATACATAAACCACATAATTCAGCAAGAAAGAAAATCCTGATCACATGGATACACTCACACACACCATAGGAACCAGGCGTTAAACATGCCAATTTAGTTGCCAGATACACATAATGCAAAAGCAGCCATACCTCCAAGGTCTCTATGGCTGCCGATACAGCATCTACACATCCACCAGAGCCCTATGTCAAAGAAAATGAACATAAAACCATAAAATGCGTCTAACTTAATCTTACAAACATCAACCCTAACTCTCTTTTTCCATTAAGCAAACCAACATTATCAGATACAACCAGCAATTTAACAAACTTGATAATCCCATATACTGCTTACTTTCATCCCTATACTTTTCAGACGAAAAATGTATGCAAATCATTATTAAAATAGTCACAATCCATAACGCCAATATAATAAATGAGAACATCAAACAGATACAAAAGGTTGGTAAAAGAATTTATCTAGATATTTACACACACAGGGGGTGAGAGTGAGACCGTTCGTAGAACAGATGCGGCGGCAAGGCAGGCCGTTTTCATGGCAGATCGGAGAGCCTTCTCGTTAATCGGCGAGTGGTAACCAGCGCCGACGTGAACGGCGACGAAGAATCTCCTGTCGATATGATCGGAAACTTCGCCGGCCATCACTGTGTATCCTTGGACGTGAAACACTGAAAATGAATTGTGGAAGAGTCATCACTTGTCGAAAGAATTCAGTGATCAAAAACAATTAGACATAAAATATAATAAGAAACGAAGAAAATCGAAAAATGGCGTAACCAATGAAGCTGCTATTGACGTCTTGAAAATTTTTTCAGTCACGAGTAATTCAGAAATACGGACCAATTAATTGTTCATCATTTCTCCAAATTCGCAATCGATAAACGAGAAAAAAAACCAGTATATGCAAAGTGCAACAGTGTGTGATGAATACAGATCAAGAATGGAATAACAGTGATTTTGCATCATCAGAGACTTAAATACAAGTAATCACGATAAAATTCGATCATTTTGTTGCAGTTAATTTCTCATCACTTGTGGAAAAAATTGACTGATGAAAAGCAATTAGACATAAAATCGAATTGAATAAGAAACAAAGTAGGCAAAAATCGAAAAATGACTTAACCAATGAAGCTGCTATTGACGTCTTGAACCCTACGAGGCCTAAACCACTGAGCGTGCTGCCTGAAGTGGGATTTGTGGTGGTATTTTAGGTTGGCGAAGGTAACCCTAGGACAAGATATCCTACGAGTTTAGGTTGCGTTTGACCGAAAAAATTGTTTGTTTACATGTGGTAATCGAATGAATGATTACGTAACCAATGTGAGATTGATTTTCATTCCTTGAATGGCGTGTTTTTTTTCATTCTCTTCATTCATTATTCAATTTCATTTCGTTCCTTTATATAGTTCAACCTATTAAACAACATATAGTAATAACTCATTTCATTCCAATAATATAAAAAACAGTACACGACAAGGAACCGTAATAATTCATTTCATTACATTGTTCGTTCCATTACCTATTCATTTCATTTATTTATAAGTCCATTACGTTTAACCAAACGGAGGCTTTTGGCCGATTTTTATATGGGTCGTCTTCTATAAGTTCAAACTAACTCAACTCATTTAATGAAAAAGTAGTTATTTGCTCATACAGTACATGAGATATATGTGTAAAATAGTATTTTTTTAAAAAAAAATAAAAACTAAATTATTATATTACAATTAATCAAATACTAATATTATAGTTGATAGATAAATTATTTAAATGATATAAACTATGAAATTAAAATACGTAATATATGGATAAATAAAAGTTTTATCGAATGTGTTAGAATGTTGATTTATGGATTTTTGATTATATATATATATTTATTAAATCCTTTAATTAATAAGGAAATAAAACATCATAAACAGATTATAAAGGATAATTATAGTTATTGATATTACTTTCCTTAGTATTAGAATGGAAATTATGGTTAAAAAATCGGCGGGAAAATGAAATTGAGATGACATGAGAGAGTGACATGTGTCAAATTTATTTTGCTTTATTAGTATATACTAGGTTATTACTCATGTATTACATGAGTTAATTTTAGAAATTGATATTTATATATATGTATAATATAATAGAATTTGGTTCCTGAGCGTACCACGTGAATTCCGGAGTACCCAACGCACCATTCATCAACCACAGGATCAAAAATATAGGAGAGGGGCATGATGGACATTCAACCTGATTTCAGCTTCATTAAGGGAATGATCATTCACATTGGTTGATCATTCACATTAGTCAATTGATCATTCACATTACTTAATTGATCATTCACAACACTTATTTAACTATTTATACTTCTTGTACACTTATTTGATCATTCACATTACTTAATTAACCATTCAAATTACTTAATTGATCATTCACATTACTTAATTAATCATTCACATTACTTAATTGACCATTCACATTACTTAAATACATTTAACATTGATGGTATGTAGAAGATGAAGTCTGACATTGCTGTTCTCGTCATTCATCAAATGTGAATGGACATTTACCTAATGTGAATGACCATTCACATTAGAAGATTGATCATTCACAAAACGTAGTTGACAATTAACATGACTAATGTAAGGTGCTGATATTATTTCACCAATGTGAATGGTGAAATTTACTAATGTGAATGGTCATTCACATTAGCTGAATGATCATTCACATTGGTTGATCTTATTAATGTTTGATAGATTTGAGAATTTGAGCGTTACATGAATGACCATTGTTACTGTTTGTCATTAATCTTGTTACTGGTTGTTAGTAGTTGACGATGCACAGCATACATGCTGTGCTGATATGGTACAACCAATGTGAATGGTAAATTTCCTAATGTGAATGGCCATTCACATTAGCTGAATGATCATTCACATTGATTGATGTTATTAATGTTTGATAGATTTGAGAATTTGAGCGTTACATGAATGACCATTGTTACTGTTTGTCATTAATCTTGTTACTGGTTGTTAGTAGTTGACGATGCACAACATACATGTTGTGCTGATATGGTACAACCAATGTGAATGGTAAATTTCCTAATGTGAATGGCCATTCACATTAGCTGAATGATCATTCACATTGGTTGATGTTATTAATGTTTGATAGATTTTGAGAATTTGAGCATTACATGAATGACCATTGTTACTGTTTGTCATTAATCTTGTTACTGGTTGTTAGTAGTTGACGATGCACAACATACATGCTGTGCTGATATGGTACAACCAATGTGAATGGTAAATTTTCTAATGTGAATGGCCATTCACATTAGCTGAATGATCATTCACATTGGTTGATGTTATTAATGTTTGATAGATTTTGAGAATTTGAGTGTTACATGAATGACCATTGTTACTGTTTGTCATTAATCTTGTTACTGTTTGTTAGCAGTTGACAATGCTCAGATTCACATGTTGTGCTGATATTATTTTACCAATGTGAATGGTCAAATAAGCAATGTGAATGATCATTTAAGTAAGGTGAATGATCAATTAAGTAATGTGAATGATCCTTTAAGTAACGTAAAATGTTAATTAAGCAATGTGAATGATCATTTAAGTAATGTGAATGGTCAATTAAGTAATGTGAATGATCAATTAAGTAATATGAATGATCAATTTGTCAAATAATTATTGTGAATGATCAAATAAGTGCTGTGAATGAATAACTAAGTAATGTGAATGATCAATTAACTAATGTGAATGATCAATTAATGTGAATGATGAATTAAGTAATGTGAATGGTCGTTGTAATTACGAAAATACCCTTCCAGCCAAAAAAAAGGGGGGGCGCGCTTTTTTTGATCACAACCATTGATTTATTTAATCTTGTGGATTTGGATGGGTACCCTTGGTACACTGGATTTTTGAAGGGACTCTTTTGAACCTAAATCTAATATAATAATTATATAAATAATAAAGTTTGCTTAATTTTAGTTAGTTAGTTATAAAAATAATCCATATTAGATTTACATAGATTTGATTTGCTTTAAAATTAAAAAAATAAAATCAGTAAATGACGTGGGAAAAGAAGAGAGCGACATGTGGCAAATTAAATGAGAGCATGTCATGTGACATTTAGTTACTCTTTTAACAGTATAGATAGATATAGAATATATAGAATAGAATATATAGAATGTAGATATAGATAGATAAATATAGATTGTAATTGCGACAAATTATTAATTATACTATTTTCAAAGTGATGTTTTCGCAGTTCAAGTTTGCACGTAAATAACTTATTTATTACTTTTAATATAATATATAACATTTTTTGTTTTTCTATAATAAAATTTTGATATATTATATTTTATAAAAATTTAAATATATATGATTACGACCGCACTATTATTATCTACA